>JADLZK010013134.1:0-499521 GCA_015847255.1 Hyparrhenia diplandra
ACTACAACTATTTTTTAGTTAGGACTAAAACTTTTTTAGTCCCTACATGTTTGGTTGCAGGGACTAAAAATCATCAATGAGATGATAAAAAGACCAATTTAGTCTCAAAAAAGACCCTTCAACAGGGTCTTCTCTATTTTAGTCCTCAAAAGTCCCTCTTGTTTAGTTTCTCAGGAATTAAAAGGGACCCTTTTAGTCCTAGGGACTAAAATATCTCTAAACCAAACAGGATCTAGCTAAGGGCATGTCATTTTTTTTAGCAAATTAAGGGCCTGTCTACAAGCTGCACCTCAGGCATGGGCCGTTTAAGTCACGGGCTGTATAGAGGGATGATGGCCTGTTGGCCAGATGAGGCGGGGCTGCCCTTTAAGAGGGGTGTTTATCACTGCTCCACGGACTTGCTCCATAAATTCTATGGTGAAGCAGCTCCATAAAAATCAGTAGTTTGTAGAGCACCCTTTAGGTGCCCTTATAACTTCACCATTTTTTATTAAACGCACTGTGTAGAGCTAAAATCGTTTGGTTAAACAATGTGGAGCGGAGCTAAAAAAAAAACAGCGGTCCGAAAGACCCCTAAAATAAAACGGATAGTTACGAAAAGTTGAATTCCAATTGCTTAAGAAAACACACGACCGCTCATGGCCAGGTTCGTGCCGCCGCCTCTTACTGCCCTTTCTTGTAAAATCGATTTGGAGGGCATCCACTGAGGGAAAGCACAGGTTCTCATGGTTCAAGCAAAGATACTATATAACAACCAATAAGCTATCTATGACGAATTATTGGCCCTTCAACCCCTTATGTGTCTTGTGTGATCAAGCTCCTGATACAACATGGCACCCCTATTTGCATTGCCCTTTCGCCAAAGAGGTATGGCGCTCATGAGCTCCTGGATGTGGTGTGCCATACAGGTTTCAGCTAACAATGCCTTGACGCTGTAGGAGCGGTGGCGTCATCGCTGCAGGGACAAAGTCCTCAACAGCACAGATTAACTACGGCTTTCCATATGACAGTGCTCCTGTCAGGTCTTTCGAAAAAAGTGTTGGTAGTCCAACACGGCAGAGAGTTGGGAAAACTGCCCGGTGAGGTCAAGCGATAAACTGCACCAAGCTGTGCTATGTACTCTTTTCACATGAACTGAATCGAGTTGAACTCATTTGTTCAGAAAAAGAAATTGAGATGGACTCATGGTACAGTTAGTGAGCAGATTGTTCCAGGGAAAGAAACTTGAAAAAGTATTGGGTGACGATATTTTACGAAAAGGATGCAGATATTCTTTGAGATAGCCTGTATCAAGCATTACCTCCTCCATGTAAAAGGCAATACCATGCATAGGACTACACTATCCTGAAAAGATGTACCTGTGTGGGCATGGTGGGTGTTCAAATAGATGCAGAGATGTTGGTTGAGACATCCTGCAATCAATATTCAGATGTCTGGAGCTCGAGACAGGTTATAGCTCCTGAATTTCAGTTCAGTTCAATGGTAGCTGCACTTGACAAGAACAGGTCAACACAATGTGTCATACCGAGATTGCCCACAGGTGCATGCATGCAGTCAAGCTTCTGTATATCAGTATTCTTTCTTGAATCATTAAACAAAAACCATCGGTAGTTAAGCTTGGGCCCACTAGATGGGATTTGCCAACTCTAATTTGGCAAAACATTGGAGAAAGACTATAATTCAACTTGGCAAAAAATTTGGAGACTTGGCAAAACCCAACTTTTGTCAAGTGATTTTTGCCAAACCACTGGAGTTGCTCTTAGGAAGGAAACATATATACAAACTGGAACTCTTCACATACCTGCGCCCGCCTGGTTGCACTATTCAACAGATGCCATAGATACATGCTCATTCAGTGGCTTCAGTACTGTACTGTACATGTAGCATCAAGAGAAAAAAAAGGCTACATGGCTTTGGCTAACAGGAAGGTAACTGCACAAGTCTTTGCTTGCATTCTTCAACCTCAAAAATCACAGCAAGCTTGAAAAAAATCACAGCAAGATGTAGCATCAAGAGAAAAAAAGGCTACATGGCTTTGGCTAACAGGAAGGTAACTGCACAAGTCTTTGCTATGTCACTGCATTCCCCAACCTCAAAAATCATAGTAAGCTTGAAAAAACAAATCACAGCAAGACATATGGGGCAGAATGTCAAAGTTTACAGACAGTGCCTTAAAGTACTTCCTGGATCAAGCATTTATCATCAACGAAATCCACATGACTAAATGATGTAGCAACTTTCAAAAACTCATAATAAGTGCACGCAATCGAGCAAGTATTACTTTCGAGAACACGCCCGTTGACGCGTGTTTCATTAAGAGGAGTCACGCGCGCACATATAAACCAGGTTCACATATTGCTTTAAAATTCAGAGACAAACTTACAGTTCAGAGTTCAGCGAATAAGTAAACATACAGCACAACATGCACGGCAAATGCCCCAGAAATCGAGAATGCAAGATTGCAGACTGCAATGCAGCTAAGATAACTGTGTGAGCGGTGAGCTCGCCGGCACCAGCCGACAGCAGGATATTGGGACCCAGGGTTGCCTGTGACAAAGGAGGGAGGGAGCTCACGGCGCGGGGCGTCCGCCACATCAGGCTGATAGCTGCAATCTTTCAGCGTCGTCGAACAAAATAGCGAGTACTCGGGCGATCTTTGGGGTTTTGCGATTACTTTGTCCGCCGGAGCTATGTCTTCCCAAACATCGTTAAATTCTTCCGTACTAAAAAACGGCGACATGGGGAGAATTCTTGTGGAGAAAAACCCGGGCGACATGGGGGAGTAGGCTAGCGATCCCAGCAGAGCCGCAGATGCATGATCGTTGAATTCTCCGGGGCAATAACCTAGCATGGTGGGGAGTAGATCTCCGTTGAGCCGTTGCCACCTAATCGCTGAGGTCCGGGTGTGGCCATAGTTGAATTCTTCGTCCGGGAAATAATTTGGCGAGGTCGGGAATGGACCGCGGCAAGAAACCGGTGAGGGTGGGGCGGGGGAATAGATCGGCGAGGTGGGCGAATAGATCGACGAGCTGGGGGAATAGCTCGGCGACCACCACGGCGCGTCCAGAATTGATTCGGGCGAGGAGGGGCTGCCCGGAGCCGGAGGGGGAGGGCTGGTCGGGATTGGGATCGGGCGCAGGCTGTCAAGCAGCTTCTGAAGGTACGACGGGGACGCCGGGCGAGTAGGATCGCGACCTATAAGGTGGTGGCGACGCCATACCCGCCGCCGATCCGCCTCGAGCTCGAGAGTAGGCGGAGCAGATCGGGAGTGAGAGTGTCTTTCTTGCCCTAGATATCCGGCTTACCCCCAGGGAGAGCGGTCGTCTCGTTATGTAGGGCTTTTTTTTTTTTTGAGCAAGTGATGAGTTTAGGCGAGTCATTATTAATTTGGCCCTGTCTTTTCGGTCCGACCCAATCATGTTTTTGAAAAATGCTATAGAACTAAGTGTGTTTTGGAACAATCAACACTATTTTTTTCTTCTTCATCTCCGTCCTCTCACTCCCTTCTTCTCCAATTTCGGCGCACATATAGAAGGGGCTCCACGGAGGCAAGCTGGCCAAGTGGTGAGGACAGTTGAAGGCTGCGTTAGGGTTTCGACGGCATTTTAAGACGGGCAGACCAGGTGGACGCCACTGCTATAATACTTTTGGCACGTGGTCAGAGTGGCTTTGCCTAAGTGGTCAAGCAGTCCACCTACATTCAAACATCTCCGTTAATTGCTTGTAAACAAGAAGGTCAAAAGGATCATCTCTAAAAAATACCTTTTTGGAGGCGGACGAATTGCAAATTTTGCCTAAGAATATGGTATTTTCGGTGATGCACACATTGCAACGCCCGCCTACAAAAATAAAAAAGCTTCAGGTTCTGGATCCAGATCTAGCTTTCGGAGCCGCCGCCGTCGAGATCCTCCACGCATGCCACCCATCACCCTCCATGCTCCTATTTGCGGTGTCCCCCGTGTATGCCTTCTTAGAGTCTCGCCACCTACGGATCTGCAAAAGAGGAGAGGGGAAAGTGAGAGATAAAGAGGGGAAGAGAGGGGGGATGGAGAGGAGTGGTGCCTGCCCCGTTGCTGCCGCCCTCCACTAGATCTGGCGCTTGTCCACCGCATCTGGCCGCCCTCAACCAGAATCCCATCGAATCGAGCCTGCAGGACGCAATACGCCGTATGTCGGAGAAGCGGGCCCACAGGACATGTGAGGCCTTGCCGTGGCCACCCACCGCTTAGGCGCCTAGCCGCATGCACCGAAGGAGGGCCCGCACATCCTGCGTATGGAGGTAGGCATGGAGATGAGTGAAAAGGGAGTGGTGGCTACTCTGAGTACCGTGGAGAGGCTATTGTACTGCTCTAGGAGTCACGAGCGAAGGGGACAAGGAGGAAGGAGGAAGGAGTCGCGAGCGCAAGAGAAGTAGAAGGAAACCACTACTCTACTTTGTGCGGCGACCGAGAGATTGAGAAGTGGATTGATAGGTGAAGTGGAGAGAGAGAGAGAGAGAGAGAGAGAGAGAGAGAGAGTTGCCTTTTATAGTTAGGGTTTGGTAGTGGGCTGCCGATGGGCCTCGAGCCTTTTAACTAAGACGGGCTTCTAAGGGGGACGCCTATGAAAATGGATCCATTTTCTAAGAAAAATTGATTTTACAAGTCGGTCTTGACCATCTCGGTAAATAAAATATCCGTCTCCGTAAATCGTGACCAACTTGCCCTTCATAAATTGATTTTACGAGTCGGGCAATCTTGACCATCTCGGTAAATGCATTTGCAAGACAATTAATTGTGACCAACTCCGTAAATAAACGCCCACCTCTAAAAATCCTTAGACATTTTATAAGAAGGTTGGATTTTGTGACCGCCTCTGTTAATGTTTGGGTAGTATTGTCTCGCAAAATTATTTTTGTAGTAGTGTGCAACGGCAGGAGAGGATGAAGGGGAGTAGGCTGTTGCGGGCGCGTTAGGATCTCGCTGACCTCCGCTGCTACACCCATGGCGCGTGGAGCTCCGGCAAGGCTCTACTGTGGCATGGCAGGGTGGTGGGTGCTGGCCAGCGGCGACGCCGCGTTGGGGGTAGGATGATGCCTAAAGAAGAGAATCAAGTGTTTTGACTCGCAAAACGCTCGGGTGCGGTGTAGACACACGTACGGACGTCACGATCGTAACGGACCCTTTTTTTTTCTCTGATCCAGATGGCGATGAGGAATGATGATCATTGCCTTCTTTATGGGGGAAGATAAATACAGACTGGACCTCTTCACATTCCCGCCTGGTTGCACTACTGAACAGAAGATGCCATAAGCCGATTCGATGATTCAGTGGCTTCTGTACTGTACTGTACATGTAACATCGATCGAGGAAAAAAAATGCATAGACGCGGCTTTGGCCTAACAGGCACATGTAATCTGCAGAGTCTTTGCTATGATACTGCATTCCTCAACCTCAATCAATCCTGGGCAGAGAGTGTCAAAGTTTTCAGATTGTACCTTGAAGTATTTCCTGGAGAGAATGCTTTTTTTTTTTTTTCGAGACCACGCTCACCTAGATCGGCGCGTTTTTCATTAAGCAGAAGAGAGTGTTGACAACACAAATACAAATGACCTCCCGGTAACATCCTGATTAGCGGAGAGGTTGAGGGGACGGCAACACGCAGTTACCGAAGCCCAGCCGACAACAACTCGCACGTCGTTGTGATTACAAATAAACAATTACAACTAAAAAGACAAACACTCCGAACCTACAACTCGTCCTCCGGACCGCCAAGTTCAGATCCAAGGCTGTTACGTCGAAACGTCCGTTCAAAAGAATCTGGAAACGCTCCTTCTTTCGTTCGGACCAAGTCAACGTGTCCCGGAAGAAGGCCTTGAGCTCACTTTCGGCCACCAATTCATCCTCGACTTCAATGCCCATCTTCTACAACAGCACGATCTGGGCCTGCCTCGTGGCATTCGCCGCTCGCGGCGTGGCAGCAATGCGCTCACTACGCCGCAACGAGTTGGCGGGCACCGGCATCCTGGAGCGGCGCAGTTGCGGCTTCTCAAGGAGAGGTGTCTCCAACGGTAGGCAAACGAGTGCCTCTATCTCCTCCTGTACCGTAGCAGCGGAGGCCACAACACCGGCAGCAGAGGCCACCGTGACGGGCAGCGCCTCAACCGTAGTCGACCGGAACCAACACCTCCCCGGATCAGATGATCGGAGGCACCCGCACCAGCAACGGGTGCCTCTGATACTGCGGACACAACAGGGGCAACAAGCACGGGAGAAGGCCAAGCCGCAGCCTCCTGAGCCACCAAAGGGTCCTCCACTGCATCCGGTCCACCATGCCCCATCTCCAGGCACGCAGAGGGCGACAGCTCGGAGGAGACCTCAGCAGCAAGCCCGGTAGAAGGAGCTCCCGAAGCGGTCCTCACAACGAATAGAGCAGGGAGCTCCTCCAACATGGGGTCAACCCACGCAGGAGGCCCCGCACACACGCGCAGCTCAACCGCCAGAGGGTCCTGCACCGGGGAGCAAGCAACCTTAGCAGTAAAGGTCATGGTGATGTCGACGTGGTCCCCCGGCGCCTCCATAGTAGCGTCAAGCCTCGACGAAGGTCGCCGCCGCCGCCGCCATGCGGCGACGACGTCGCCGAGGCTCTGTCTTACCCGCGTGCGGGCCGCGAATCGAGACTGGGAGGCCGACAGTGAACCACCAACAGAATGTCGCGACGGGTCGACCCCCCCTCTTCAAGTGTCTCACGACGGCCTTCCCGCAATCCCTGGCTAGGTGGTGGAGGCCGTGACAATGCAGGCAACGCCGTGGCAGCCCACAGGTTGCCACGCGGTGTGAGAAGGACAGGCAATTGAAGCACCTGCCCCGAAGTGCTTCCGGGATCACCCGAGTAGTCAGTCGCTGGAACACCTGAGTCGTTCCGGGCAGTGGAGAGAATGCATTTACGATCAAAGAAATCCACATAGATACGTGATGTAGCAATTTTCAGTAAGTTGCATGTGCCCGCGGCCCCGCGCGCAAGCAATCACGGTTTACAAATAAACACACCACTTAAATCCAGACAAACTTTATCTGTTTTAGAGACAGGGAATTTTCTTCTTTTTTTTTAAAAAAAAAAAGACATCCCTGACTTGCCCAGAAGTGATCGAGAAATCGGTAATGCAACATTACAGACTGCATCTAAGATACCATGAGCGGTGAGCCCACGGCGCCAGCCGCCAGCGGGATACTGGGTTGGCTGCCTGTGACCTGCGTTTTTCTACCGGACGGTTTATCGCGGTAAACCATGTTACCGTTTATAACGGGGCGGCGGACCGCCGGTATAAAAGAAGGCAAATTCAAAATTTAAAATTGAAAAAAAAAAATCGTTGAAAAAATTCTGTAAAATAGTTCGTGATTTATAGAAGCCAAGGGTGTAAAAATTTGTCAAATTGGAGTTGGTTTGGTATAAAAAATTTCAAATCTAAGTTTGAAAAAAAAAAAAAGAAAAATACACATACCGCCCATTAAGGCCCATTAAATCATGAAGGTCGAAAACATACTAAACACACTCAAATTTAAGTAATTTTGACATCATTGGATTCTACAAATCATGAAGTATTTTTAGGAATTTTTTAGCATTTTATAAAAAATTACATTTTGAATTTTGAAAACCGCTCAAAGCCAAACCGCCGCAGAAACCTCAAAGTATAAATCCAAACCATGGTTTGTTTGAATTCGGGTTGAATTCAAATTTCAAAGCCCGGTAACGGCGTAATCGGACCGGTTTATCGCGCGGTTTCCTAGGTCCGGTCGGTAAAAAAAAACGCAGCCTGTGACAATTCACAAAGCAACAAGGGAAGCAGTGGCGTGGTACGATAGCTCACGGCGCGGGGACGTCGTCGCCGGCCTGACAGCAGCAATCTCGGCAGGATCATCGAACAACAGTAGCAGTACTCGGCGATGCCGCCAGAGTTATTTCGTCTTCCCAAACATTGTTGAAGGCTTCTGAAAAAATTTGTCGCTGCGCGGTTGCCATGGATTGGCTTTGAGGTGTGGGTGTGGCAATAGACCCGTGAACATGACAACCAGACTTTTTTATGTTTGTACTAAAAAAAATCATAGAAGACCTTCATGGAGATTCTCTTTTAGAAGTCACTGGACTAAAAAATCATAGACTATTGAACCAAACATCGTCGAGTTCCTGGATAATGCATTTATGATTAAAAAAAAAAAAAGATCCACGATATATGATGTAGCATGTGCATGCATAATCACGGTTCACAAAGAAACATACTCTTAAAATTCAGCGAAAAACTTATCTGTGTCTTTAGTTTAGACATGGAAAAAAAAAGACATCCAGCACGACTTGCACGAAAGTAGCCTAGAAATTCAGGATTATAAGATAGAGAGAATTAGGTATATGGCTACGAAAAAAGTTAAATGCTTAGGTATCCGCCCTTTTTTTCGAATTTAGGAATGTAGCCTAAAACTAAAAAATTTCTTAGAAATACGGCCTTCTGTCAGTTTTGAGGCATAACAGTGTTAACTATAGGGTGAAAAGACCATTTTACCCCTGAGTCAAAAAAAAAAAAAAAAAAAAACCAGAGTTCCTTTGCCTCGCCAGCAGCAGCAGAAAGCGGACGCCAGCGCCGCCGCCATGGACGCCGGTCCAAAGCCGTCCAGCGCAGCCAGCACCGCAAATCCGTCCGATTGCTCACGCCCATAGCCCCGCCGTGACCTTGCGCCTCTCCTAGACCTGCTAGCAGCTGCCGTCGACCGAAGGTGAGGGCCAAATCGGCAGTTTGCTTCCGCCGCCGCCCACCGGAGCTCTGCCCGCGCACGGGCCGCCGTGGCCAAGCTCGCTCCGGCACTCTCCGCGTCTCCTATCGCGCGCATCGGGTTCGCACTGCCGTGCTGATGCTCAAACCCTAGCCCTTTGCGCAGCTCTGGCCTCCGGTTCGCCGGAACGCCGCCGCTATGCCGCGCGTGCGCCGCCGCAGCCATGCACGCGGCCAAAGCTCGCTGCCGTCCGAATCGGCAGGTCCAGCGCTCGTCGAAGCTTCACCTAGGCCCGTGGATGCTCGCGCGCACGCCCGCTGGTAGCGCCTCAGCCGGTCCGCGCCGCGCCCGCGCCCGTCGGCGGCCTCGGCCAGGGGTTCCTCGCCCCGCACAGGCTGCCCATCGGGGGCCTCGGCCAGGGCTCCGCGCCGCGCCCGCGAGCATGCCCAGGCGGATCCGGTGGCAGGAAAACCGGCTGCTCCTCTTGGCCGCCGCCGGCGGCGCCAAGCCGGTCGCCATCGTATTTTTTTTCTTTTCCCTTCACGCTGCGTCGGGAGAAACCGACCGGGACGGGAACGGAGCGAGCGCAGGCGACGGCTGTATGAGCAGGAGGGTATACTTGTCTTTTGCCGTGTCCAATAGTGCATGCCCTAACAGAACTTGCCAACGGAAGCAATGGAAGGCCAGATTTCTAACCATATTTCGTTCCGAGGCCACATTCCTAAATTCGAAAAAAAAAGACCGGATTCCTAAGACGAAAATTTTTCAGGCCATATAACTAATTCTCTCTATAAGATAACCTACGTAAGGCAAAGGGACCGTGGTTGCCTGTGACAACCGCCATAGCAGCCAAGGAGCAGCGTGCATAAGACGTGGGTACAAAGAGCTCACGGCAGGGGTGGCGTCATCATCGGCGGCCGACGACGACAACAACAATCTTGCGGGATCGCCGAACAACAGTAGCATACTCGGGCGACGCCCGGGGTTTGTACATTATCGCCCACCATAGTTTTGTCTCCCCAAAAATCGTTGAATTCATCTCGACAACGACATGGCTTATCCCAAAGACACGCATCTTTAAATTCTCAACAAGAATAACAATAATAACCTGGCCCGATAGGGGATTCGCTGTCGCCGCCGTTGAGCTGATTATCGCCATGAATCGGCGGTGAGGTGTGGGTGTTGCAAAGAGACCGGTGAATCGGCCGGCGACGGAGACGACGTATAATCACCACCACCCCACCGTAGTCGTTGAATTCTTCGTCCCGGGCGCACAAGAATCCGGCGGGGTAGGGGATAGGTCGGCGACAGGGGTGACCACATCGGGCGGATAGGGCGGTAATAGGGCAGCGGCTTGGTATTGGTAGGGTTCGGCGCCGCCGCCGCGTGCAGAGTCGGCATAACAGGCGATCCGGCGAGGAGGGGGAGTCCGGAGGCGGAGAGGGAGGGCTGGTCGTCGGGGACAACAACTTCGGATTGTACGACCGGGACGACGTCGGGGAGCAGTATCGCGACTCGTGAGGCGGCGACGCCATGCCCGCCGATCCGCCTCTCGATCGAGCTCGAGTAGGCGGCCGGAGCGCAGCAGATCGGGTGCGTTAACCGTGGGGGTCCGGTTATATAGACCTTATTTTCTGTGATGGATTTTAGACGAGTGCATATTTGAATTCGGCCCGCCTTTCCGGTCCGGCCCAACCTTGTTTCAATTTTGTCGGTTCAGATGGGCCATGGGGACAGGAGACATACATGATGGTCTTCATTACCGCACAAATGAATTTAGTAGAGTGCCCTAATGATGGTTATCCCTATACAGATGCAGGTGTTGTTGATTTTGATTCCCTCCATGTTAGATGAAGCTGGTCCAGGTAAGTATTAGATGAGCATTACATATATACTGCAAGTATTAGCGTCTAAGTATATTCTTACACATGTATGGAGAGTTGGAGACTAACCCAAGGTTTATCTCTGTAATCAGTTGGACTTGGCCGTTGGGCCAAGTCATGCTGATCACTACCCGAGATTATCGCGAGTGCATGTGAACCCTCTGATTGAGTTTACCTGGCTTTTCCTTTTCATCGGCCGTTGTTCGTAGAGGAAACATGGAGCCTTCACATGCGTGCAGATCCAATTGCAGGTGCAGCCATATCAGCGAAGGATTATAAAATTCAGGATGCCTCAGTTGCATGCTCTCCATCACCGCCCAGCGACAAAGGATTACATCATGCATGATCTGGTTCTGGTTTCTTTATAAGAATCGTCGTTGAAAGCCACCTCATTTCATCGATCCCCTCACATCAAGCTAGCTAGCAAGAACCATTGCGACATGAGCATGGAGGGGCTCATTCCGTTGGTCTGCGGCGCGATCAAGAAGCGGAGGGCGGCGAAACAGGCGGTGGACTACGAGCGCCTCTCCGCCGTCGGCGCTCCTCCAACGTGGGGACGGGGACACGAGCGCTTCCCCGGCGGCAGCGGCACCTACGACGACCATCCTCCTCGGAGCCAGAGCTGCCGGTTCGCCACACGCTCGTCCGCCGACGAGCAAGGTTTCTCCCGCGACGAGGGTGTCGGGACGAGCCGGTCGGCGGCGACGGGTGGCGTGGTCTGTCCAAGTCCCGGAGGTTCAGTAGCATGCGCCTCTTTGGATGCGTCATCAGTGGCGCGTAGGTAGAATCCTTTTGGATGTGTTGGTAGCATGTGCCGCGAGCACAAACTTTGAACTTTGTACAGAGGAATCGATTCCACGAGTCAATCGAGTGAAATGTGGCGCTTGCTGCGAAGCACAAATCTTGCATTTTCGCTTGATGGCAACAGTGAGAAGGGATGCATATATTTTCGCAAATCACTGAGTTTGTTGCATTGCATCACCATGACATAAACCAGTGAACTTTTCGACAGAACGGATGCATTTTTTGTTTTTTTTGTTTTCTGATGATGATGAATGAAGGCAACTGGCAACGGATCGGATTCCCTGAAAGTTGAAAAGCTAGCTCCTAGGCTGTTTTTTCGGTTTTTTTTTTCGCTGCTCAGGGAAAGGAGAATAATGCCAGGTGTAATCTGATTCCTGAATTCTGCCCTGCGCTACACATCTGTTCGCCTTCCTCTCGCCAGGTGCCACCCATGCGCCACTGACACCTGGTCCCACAGCTCAGGAGCTTCCCCTTTCCCATGCCCGGCTCCATGTTCAGGCGTCCAGCCCGGCAGCCCCCAAGTGCCAACGCCGAGCAGAAAGCCAGAAACCCAACCCAGGCGTCGGCGATTGGCATCTCCCTCTCCTAAGCCATGGCCACGGAGCGGTCTGTACGACTCGTGCTGGATGCCTCCCTCCTCCTCGATCCCCCCTCCACCAGGGAGGCGGCGGCGGCGGTGGCGCTGCGGCCCGGGGTGGAGGAGCTGCTGCGCCGGCTGCGCTACTCCAACCTGAGCGTGGTATGAGTGAACTTTTTTTTTTTGGTCTGTCGGTGCGATTTGTCATTGTTTGGCTAGATAGATGAGTTGACTGAGATCTTTACTGTTTCATAGTGCCGTACTGTTCGAGGAAATGCTTGAATGTTTCTTACAATCTATTAGTTTTCCTTGACATCTGCAATTTAGGATTCCATTTAGGAGAAAACACCATCTTGTGGTCGATTGGATGCTTGTTCCTTGTGTTCAAGACTTTCAAGTTTTAGCTCAAGAATTCAAATGCTTGTTGTCAGTGGATCAGTAGAGCTTAAAAGAGCAAGCGATGGGCAACTGACTATCCTTCTGTATCCTTTTTCTTTTCAGGCAATCTGCTATGGAGAGGACGTGTCAACTAGTGAGGTGCTCTACTGATCTATACATCCCTTTGAAGTTGTCCATTCAGAAGTTCACATCGACAGTATTTGCTTATCATGCTGTCTTCAAAGAACGGCATTGTGTTAATAAGAATGAATGAGAAACCAGTCACTTCTAATGGAAAGACAGTTTATTACTGCTGATCTGAAGGCAATGTCCTGTTAAATTTCTGATGACTGGCATATATTTCAATAATATTTAGGCATGGTCCAATATTTCTAGCATATGTCCTGATAGTCAAGCGCATGATAAATCATGTCAAGTTCTTCATGAAATATGAGACCATTGAATTTTCAACTGATCATATGTAATTATTATCCTTCATATCAGAAAAAATGGATTCTTTTGGTGATTGCCTTTGAGTTCAACAGTTAAGACATGTGTTGCCCATTTGCTTCAGTATAAGTGTTTTTTTTAACTATCGAAACTTCCATATCACTCAATTTGTTCCAATGAAACTGTTATGAAAATACTTCTGTTCACTTGTTCTAATATTTAACAACTGTGTTTTTTAGAATTAAAAAAAATATAACAGCATATTTCCTTTTTATTAGACAGGCTTTCTTGAAAAGGTTGCAAGCTCACACTTGTTTGGCTCTATACTGCTTCTTGCAAAAAGTGGGAAACTTTCTCCAACTGAATTAATGTTAGAATGGAGCCAGACAAGTTTTTGTTTTTATGTGACTTCAAGAGTTGACAAAGGTTTAGTTTCTGAGCTTCAGAATCAGAACTGGAGAGTTCTTTCTGTAGGTAAGCCTATACTGGAACTGAAAAGACAGTTTTTTTTCTTCATGATATCCTTTTTTTTTATTTTATATTAGGATTTTGCACAAGATATGAGTGTGGCGATTGCTGTATTACATAATGGAACATTTGTCCTCACGAGGGTTGATGGGAACTGATACTCTTCACTGGTACAGGTAATGAATGTAGCATAGATGTTCCTGGTGTTTTAAATGTTCAGAGGCTTCAGGAGTTGCTTCTCACCTTGGCTACTCTAATAAAAGGGTAAGTTTGTCCTTGCCTTCTACTTAAACAATTTCTGTAGTTACAGTGGACATTAATTTGAAGCGTCTCCCTCTTTGATTTAGGAAATATTTGGCTCGTCTGTTCTGGTGATTGGATATATAATGAAAAAATCCCGTGAGGAAGACTTTGCAAAGGCAAGTTTTCTAAGTGTAACTGAATATTAGAAGGGCAGGCCTAGTTCAGTGGTGAGAGTTGTATCACTGAAGTCACCAGGTCGTGGGTTCAAGTAGTCTCTCCACAGATTTTTTGCGGGGAGAAGGCTTGCCTCAGTTTTCCCCTTCCCCAGACCCTATTCATGTGGGAGCCTCTGGCACTGGGTCTGCTTTTTTTTTTTTTTTTTTTTTTGTAACTGAATATTAGCAACTATGTGTTGGACTCCAGCATGAGCATCATGCTTTTTCATCTTGCTTACAGAGAGGAGCATTTCCCATATATCCTAGTAAGGACAGTCTTATCTTCGGTTTCCCCTCTCTTTTCGAACTTCCTTTAAGTTTGCAACTGCAAGAAGTTGATATGGTCCTCCACAAAATAACCGATGAGATTGTCAAGATCGATCCAAACTGCTCCGTCGATTTTCCAAAAGGGATTTCATTTTCTGCAGGAATGTCTGAAATTATAAGGTATAAAGCACTAACCAACTTAGATGTAAGGGAGTAATTTCTTGGGTGTGCATGTGAATATTTTCAAATCTTACTCAAGTAATTATGTTATGGTATCAGTGTAAAACAATCTCTTATTGTCTTTCTCTGAAATATTTGTACATAATTTCTGGGAGCTATCTTATGTCTACCAACTTCCTGTACTGATGAATGAATAGACTGATATTCCACTATCAGAGCAAGTCACTATTTGTTTCCCGGATAATGTTAAATCTCAGCTTCTATCGACCCAACTGTTTTTGCACTGATCAATCTAGAGCAGAAATATTTAGGGAGCCTTTGCCTTTCTAATAATGTTTCCAAACATATAGGGAGACTTGTTTTAGTTTGCTATCAATTTCTGGTTGTGGATACTGGTCATACTGAAACAACAAGTAACAGGCAAATGTAGGCATGCGTTCTGTAGCTTATTGAGCATAGAAAAGTGGAGATTTTCTCAGTAATATTTGGTGCTTTAAACATATTATCTGCTCTGTTTGACTTCATTATTCTGTCTCGTCGCATCCCTCTGTTAAATCAGGTTTGCGGAAGAGCACCCTGATTTTTGCATCATGGATCCATTTAAAAATATTTACCCATTGCTCGATCGCCTTCAAATCCAAAAAATCCTTGTCCGGTTGCAAGAACTTGGCACTGCAGGAAAGCCAAAACTTCAAGCACCATATTCTTTGAAGGTAATTTTTGAATGGTTACTCTTTGAGTTATTGGTCCCTTTTTTCTGCGAGTTCAAGTATACCATTTGCCTGACTAACTACTTTGTAAAACAGGTTGACAATTTTCATGATGGTGGATTAAATAAGCATATAGCAGAAGCTAATTTATCCTTCCCACTCATTGTAAAGCCACAAGTCGCTTGTGGAGTTGCTGATGCCCACAATATGGTTTGATTTTTGTCTTTGTTTTTGTATTGTTTTACATGCTGGACCGTATGCTAAGTCAATTTTCTGAATCATGACCTTTACATAAAGAAATTAAGTATTTGTGTTCTCCCGCCAGTCCACTGCAAACCCAACCTTTTAAATTCAGAGTTTGCCTTGTCCTTTCCACTTGCAGCTGAATCACATTTCTTGCTGTGTGCAGGCATTAGTTTTTCAAATTGAAGAATTTAGCAACCTTAGCGTGCCCCTGCCTGCTGTACTACAGGTACCAGTATAACATCGTGCCTTTTCTTGAATTTCTTTCCTTTTCGATTTGTAGCTTTCACTGTACAGGACTGAGAAACTCACCAGCTAAGAAAATTTTACAGGAATATGTAGATCATGGATCCAAGATTTTCAAATTTTATGTGATTGGAGACAAAGTTTTCTATGCGGTTAGAAATTCTATGCCCAATGCACGCTTTTTGAAGTCATCATCAGGAGGTGAAGCTCTTACGTTTAACAGGTAATCAAAAGTGCTGATTTCTTTATTCATCATTCCATTGTAAGAGCTTCACACTGAGGTATGCTTGAATCTGGCTTGTCTCAGTTTGAAGACTCTTCCAGTGGCTACCAAGGAGCAGCAACTGCAAACCGGGGCGCAAGATAGCAAACTGTTAGATGCCAATCTAGTAGAAGAGGCTGCAAAATTTCTGAAGGGACTGCTTGGACTTACAATATTTGGTTTTGATGTTGTTGTAAGTATATTTTCTGACCCTGCATATTTATGATGCTCGTGGAGTTCATTACAACTACAAGCAATTATGGCTCCTTCTGCTCGCTCTAATTAGGATAGGAAAGGAAATCTGAAAACAGCACTATAACATGAGTGTTCATTGGATATATGCAGGTTCAGGAAGGCACAGGAGACCATGTTATAGTGGACCTAAACTACCTTCCATCTTTCAAAGAAGTTCCTGACTCAGAGGCTGTGCCTGCATTCTGGGACGCAGTCAGGCAGGCATACGAGTCGAGGCGAGGGAATGCCCAGGGTTAAGCTCAAGGCTTCCCCAATAAGTGAATCTACCTGAAGTCTAGCAGAAGAGAGCTGCAGTTCAGGCAAAGTGAATAAGTGATGTTCATCTATTGTAATGGTTCTGAAGTAATGTTCAGCTGTAGGCCTGTAGCTGTGGGGATAGGTGAAATCGGGGGCGGAATAATTAACAAGCCGCCATGTTTAGCTGTTGATCTCATCGCCGCGGTGTACTCTGTCACAGTGTCAGTTTCATGTGAATCTACGCGCCCTTGTGGAAAATGCTACTTCTTTTTCTGAAACTGGAAACTGCTACTGCTGGTTTCACAATCTGGTCTCCTAGCGAGAAAAGCGTTCATGTCTGTTCAACTTTTTTGTTTCATTGCTCCAACTAAATCCGAGAGGGTTCCTTTTGTCATCTACAGCAACGGCAAGATCAGACAGGATTGTGAGACGTTTTTCAGATCTGGAGTCTGGAGCTCTATGAATTGATTGATGTTATTCCCGCCTGGGCCCTGGGGCTACTACTGCATCTTCCGGCGCGGGCCCGCCATGGAAACCGCCGCGCCGCCGCCCTGGACGGAGATTCCGCTGTGGGAGAAGTTAAACGAGTCGGCATGCGTGGACAAGAACCTAGTGGGGGAGGAGGGAAATCAGATTTCAGATGTGATCAGGTGAAGCTCCTTTCAGTTCATGCCATGGTATTCATTTCTGAATCTGACGCAACTTGCATCTTACCATAACGCCATATGGAAACTGCTACAGATGGATAGCCTGGAGGCAAAGGACAAAAACAAACTGAAGAAAACACATTTGTGCCATATGGAGGCCAAGGAGAACGGAACAACACACCGTATGAATCATCGGTTCTGACAATTTGCCCATTCAGTGGCACCATGCCTGTCCCTTTCACCAGCACATCTGTTGCATTTGTTCACATCGCGTGGAGCTCCAAGGATGGTTTCAGCATTAGGCCGGCACAGTTTTGGTGCCTAGATTACATTCAAAAAAAAAAAAAAAAAGTTTTGGTGCCTAGAGTATTCTGTGACTACCTCTGTGGCAGTGGCAGGACACGGTGATATATGCTCCTGCTCTCCCAGCGTCTCTGGGCCTTTTGTGGATTGCTGTGGGAAAAAGAAAACACCTTGTGAGTAACGCCCGGAGCGCCTGCAGATGGATCGCGTGAAGAAATTCACTGGCATGGCCAAGGGCATGCCTGCGGTCCCAGTTTGGAGAGATGAAGATGAGAGCTTGACTCTGTTTGGGGAGCTGTATAAGCATGAGAAAGAGAGAGATATGAACCTCCTTGAGCCAATGTTCTCGGTGGAGTTTGAAGCTATTCAAGGTGAGGGTGTACTTCTTTTTAGTCATTCACCTGTTCTTGTTAATACCAAATGGCATCCATTTTTCTTGTATCATCATCACTGCTTAGGTATAGAGCTAGTCCAAAAGATATTTATGTGTTCTCATCTTATTTTACTAAACAAGGATTTTGATTGACTGATTTATACCTATCTTTAAAAAAAAAAACAAGAAAAGTGCAGTTAATTAGCTTTCCAGAATAGATCTCATGAGAGTGTGTTCTGACGACTGAATATAGGAGACGGTCGCATGTTCAAGCTTCCTTCAGGAAAGAGAGATTACCTCCTTCCAGATAACGAAAAGCATGATTACGACTGGTAAACAGATATAGATCCCTGGTTTTAATTACATCCAGATGCACCCATTACTTCAGTTGAATTGTAAAAAACATAGCAGCTCGTTTTCAGGCTCAAGACTCCTCCAGCGACCCCACTGTTCCCGTCCCTTGAGATGGAAGCCAACTCATCCCAGATGATTTTTCAAAAGGAGCTGCCTATACTTCAGCCACTCAGAACTTCAAGGGTATGATGAATTTGCACTCATACCTCGCCCTTTTGTGCATAAATGTTGAAGTTAATTCACCAAGCTAGAATTGTCCATCAGGATTCAGGAGGGTAAAACATTCCATTAAGCAACCACCAATATTCTCAGACAATTTGTTGAAAACTGGTGTATCTAGCATGTCAGCACATATTCTGATTTCTAAACTATGCTTGCTCAATTTATGTCGAAGCCACACAGAAATATTTTATATTGGTACATACGACACAGCAGTATAAGGTTTTAAAAAAGAATAGAAAACTGTCGCGTTCATCTTTCCTTTTGATCTTTCAACGATGGTATTGTGAAATTGGTACAGTTCTCAAGCAAGCCTGACTCTACAACTGGATCAACAACATCTGAATCGCCTACCTCCAGCTCCACTGCATCTATAACTCCGACAGCGAGGCCCAGCTCTTCATCATCAAAGAAAAAACTCAACAGAGAAGCTCCTCCTCCATCTAAAGATCAAGACCCAGCTTACAGAATGGATAAGAAGTCCAGTTATACACCTCTAACCAATAGGCAACACAATTCAATTCCTGCAGCCCCAACAGCTACTACTACTACTAAAGCCACCAAAGCATCCAAGAAAACTTCGGGTAACAAATCTCAGCCGTCAAATGCAGTCAAGAATGTGGCCCCACTGGACAAGGCACCGAAGAAGAACCCTACAGCAACCACAGCGAAACCTCGGCTGAATGGTTCTTCTACTGGTGCAAAGGATCAGAAGGTGGATGCGGGCACCACCAGGAGACTGTCATGCCCACCTGCTCCTGCTGGAACAACAGACAACCCGCAGGTTACAGCAACACTGAAAGCAGGGAGGAGCAGAGCTGCCACTAGCGCTATGCCTACTTCCCATAAGGGTATCACCGATTCAGTGCTAAAGGGGAGGAGGAGAGATGGAGAGAAGGAGCAGAGGCCAAAGCTTGGAAGCCATGCCAAGAGGTGAACACAGTGGTTTTAGCTGACGAGTAGACGGGACACTCTCATGTTCAGGAAGGAATGCAGTGAACATTACTTTCCATTCCACCCAATGTATGCATATATACCTATTGAGTTATTGGAATAAACTTAGCTGTCTTAATTTATGAAAATACACGTAACTTGAAAGTTCTTTGCAGTTCATGTTTCATGTCAGTGAATAGTGTTGTTCACCATTTAGCTTTTTTTATGTGGACTTTTCACTATCCTAAATCGCTGCGTTTTCCTGACGGATTTTGCAACCATGAGTTGAATGCAATCACATTTTTTTCCCCCAAATATGCACAATCTCAGGTTGAGAAAATTACATTTAAACACAAAATATTTTGTCGCTCAGAGAATGAACTCGTTCACAGACAGCAAGTCAGTAAATACAACTCCTAATGTGCAAGGTGTTGACATATTAGAAGCAGTTAGCTTAGACTCCAGGAATAGACCCTTGCGCTTTTAGCAGAAAAAGAAGATAGCAACGTGTACACCACTGCATAAATTCCTCCTATTGTCAACCCATCGTTTCGTTTCCATCTTCATCAGCACTTCACTTTCCGTAGAAGTTTCTGAATTTAAGTTTTGTCAGTATCCCATGTAATAGAAGCACAAAGGTTGACCACTAGCACAGAGTAGAAAAACGGAGACTGTTACACGAGTAAGCAGTGTTGAAACATGGAACTGACTCCGACGGGATTCCACTGTTTCTCCACAAAAATATCCTCCCTCTTCGTCGTCCCGCCTGTTGTTTGCGGCATGCGGAATTGTCTGCGGACTTCTATCTTACTGAATGATTGCTGGGGCTGAAGTGATCTGGTCCAATCCAATAGCCAATTCCACAAGTCATCCTGTGCGTGCGTGCGCAGTGTTCAGTCGCTCTACGTGACTACGGTGGACCAAACAGCTGGACGGCCGCTTACCTGAGGTATCTGAATTTGTGGTGTGCTGTCGATGACACCACAGTTAACCAGCTGGAAACGCAACAACTGAAAATTTGTCAGAGGTGAAGATGGACTGCATTCAAGAATATCTTTTTGTTTTCCTCCAGGGAAAGAGCAGCAATTTTGTCAAATTTTCCGTCATATCTTAACTCGGAGATAACAGCCCATAGGCATTTTCACAGAACGGCTGCAAATGCCGCATAACCACAACGTCCAACAAAGCCTGTCCCAGTTTTCTCCGGTCCAAGTTCAAAAGGTCATTTGTGATCATTCTTTTTGCCTCAGTCTACTCCAGTCTCATGTTGCATCATAAGAGCATCCACGACCACATAACTTTTGACATAAAGGGAAACTTATTCCATACTATTCTACTATACAGATACAGTTTCATGGTTTTCACTGCCATCCACAAAAATAAGCATAGATAGGAACATCATGCTTGGCAATATTTGTGTTGTGCCAACAAAAAGATGCTACACCTATCACCTACACTTCACCCCTAAGTTCGTGGACGGAGAATGCAGACTGCAGTTACATACAGGTGCCATGTTCTAGGACTAAATATAGTTTAATGAGTCGATCCCACTTAATGCCATGGACTGGTCTCAGGCAAATGGGCATCAATATATACAAGACTCAGAATGCCAAGCATGGCAGATATCCTACAGGGCATACATCTTCTTGTACTCACTGTTCATCAGCTCCGTTTCTGAGTCAATTGATATGGAAAATGATTGGCTTGTGGAGCTCCTCCTGATCTTCCTCATGCTCTTCTCTTCCATCCTGTGAGAAACAATGCAATAGCACATGGAACCGAGAGTGGCCACCATGGTAACAGTGCCGATTGCCATTGTACACCAAAGCCAGCCACTGATCATCTCGACCCACGACAACATAGGTTAGTGCTATGAAGGCTGCCGAGATGCAGAGACATGCAAGCCACATCAACTTGTTTATCACAAAGACCATCTTCTTCTTGGCCTTCTGCTCAACAACGATTAGAGATGTCTGGACTACTACGACAGCAAGCGAGAGATAAAGAGAGCCAAAGCGTCAAAAACCAAGAAGATTATAAAGGCTGGATCACTGGCTATCAATGCTTGGCCCAAAGTCATGTCTGGAGCAGGTGCTTGATTCATATCCTCCAGAAAATTACCAGGGAGTTGGAATATGGCGGCAAAGGCAACGGTGGCAATAAGCACCGCAACAACAGTGTTGGAGTTAATGGCGTTGTTTAGCCCACCAATGTGGAGCTTTTGAATCCTCTTCTTGATTTTTTGAAATTGCATCTTGGTCTGGCGTGTTTGCTTGATCTGTGATTGAACATCATGCCTGATATCGCTGACTGTCTGCTTAAGCTGCTTTGCTGGATTAGGAGGATTTACTTGCTCTTTTGCAGTTTCTCCACCAACCTCTCTCAGGATGTTAATGAGCTCTTCATTACCTAGTTTCTCTGCAATAGCAAAAGCAGTCTCTCCAGCTCTATTAACCGCATTGATTTCAATCCCCACAACTGATATTAGGGTCTGAACCATCTGTAAGGAGCGGACAAATTTCAGATAAAGCATAAGTAATCAGTTCTTTGAAATGCTAATTGCATGCTATTCTTAAGATTGAGCAATATTCAATCCAAAAACTCTTAGAAATTCCTTGCTTTTTAAAAGGAAGAAAGTATTCCTTTTAGTATAACCTGAACTAAACTTTTGTTTGATTCCTGAAAGATGCAAATTATTTTTTAGAATTCTTTTTATAAAACATTGAGACTTAAGTATTAAGCAAGTAATACCTCACGAATGTGAGTAACTCTATTTTAGTAATTCTCCTGAGCAACATAGGTTCAACCATAAATACAACAAAACATCTGATTGTTAAAATATAAAACAGGAAGACTCATGCGGCAGAAATCAGAACATTCTGAGATAATGTCACTTACAATGGTGTTTCCCTTCCGAGTTGCAACGTGCAATGGTCTATTCCCCTTGCTGTCTTCTACATGGATAACTGAGACATCAGGCTTCAACAACTCGAGCAGAATTTCTGCATTTTGGCCTTTTGAAGCCATGTGTAGAGCTGTTTGTCCCTTCTTATCTGTTCTGAAACCAATCCCTGGATCCTTATTTAACAGTGCAGTGACCACCTCCACATGGCCCATTCTTGCTGCTGAATGCAAAACTGTCTTGCCATTATTCCTTGCAATCCTAGCAAGGCTTGCATCTGTTTCTAGCAGAAGATTAACAATGTCAATGTGGCCCTGAGTTGCAGCAGTGTCCAAAGCTGTGGCATTTACAGAATTTGTTGTCATTGCTAATGAGGGAAAGGCCTGTAACAGTTCCTTCAAGACATCTGCAAAGACCAAAATTGAACTAATATGATCTCTTCCTCTGAAACAAGATAATATACACACTTTGAAAATAAGGTTAAATAAAAACTGTGTAATAGTTTGCTCTTCAACACAGCATACTGACACAAATATCAGAAATTACATAGCCTAATGGTCTGGTGAAGGCTCCTGGCTAAGCAAACAACTAGTAGGGAGCACATATCTAAGATTGCCAGTTCTTTGATTTAGACGCAACAACATGGCAATACTGTAGAAAATTGCCAACTCTGAGAAATCAACGATTTGTTTGTAAAACCAAGAAAGGCAGACATGGTAGGTTGTCATCTAGACCAGATCAACTTATCAGCCATCAGAGCAAAAGGAAATCAAGGACTCAGTGTCACTGTTTAATACTTTATGTTCCTGAAGGGAAAAAAAAAAGGGAAACAGTTCCTTCATGATCATAGAGATTTGCAGAAGTCAATGAGATACAAGTCAATTTTTTTATAAACATACCTACTGCAAACATAATAACCAATACAAAAGATCACATAGAACTGCCAATACAAGCCAGCGAATCCAACTATTAAAGAATTCCAGTTCACACTAGCCTAATCCTCAACTAATTAATGATGAAGGAATGAAAGCTCACCCAAATGTCCCTGCTTTGCCGCAATATGGAATGCATCGAAGCTGTTACTGGCCTTGATGCCGGCGGACTGCACATCCGAAACCTTCAAAATCTCACACACAACCTCAACATGCCCTTTCTCAGCAGACACATACAACGCAGTCTCACCGTCCTGATTCGTGCGAGCAGCTAACTCCACCACCTGCTCTGGATCAGACTCAGCAAGGATCCTCTGGACGTGTGCAACACTGCCAGCCCTGGCCGCAAGGTGGAGCGCGGTGTCACCCCGCTTCCCGGGGCTGTCCTTGTTTCTTTTGAAGCTCTGCTGCTTCTCCATGGACAAGAACTTGAAGCTTCTCTGCTTCTCTATCCCCCGGAAGCTCTTCAATTTCTCTAGGGTGCCATGCCGGGTGCTGGATTGCTTCTCCATGTCCAAGATCAAATGGCTCTTTACTTGTTCACTTAGATGGTATTGCCACTGAATCCTGAAATTGCGAGGCCTTGTTCTTGCTTAATCCAAGAGGGGTGCACTTCCGCAAATCGGACCCCAGTTGATGGAAAGAAAAATATCAGCCAACTGACAAGCTCTTCTCCTGTATCCTCACCAACTGCTGTTTGACACCACTTTGGCTGCTTGACACACAGACTAGGGTTCGTTCCCAAATTTGTCCATACAAACAGGGAGAAGAAATCTGGCAGACTTCTAGAATCAAGATACCGCCTCAAACTGCAAAAACAATCCATAAATTGGCATGCATACAAATTTATGCAGAACTGAAAAAACGTCTTATCCCCTAACAAGTAAGGAAGATAGTTCCTCACCACGAGAAAACAGGCAACAAATTTAGAGGCCGAATCAAGAACACGCAGGGAGGAAGCGCAAGGATCAGAAGTAGTTGTCTCAGAGCTCCAAAAATCCCATCTTCCTAGCATCAGCCATGGGTGGAAAGGACACGGTGGGAGGCTGGGAGCGAGCTACTGTAGTGGGTATCTTGGAAGCTGGGCGCCTCCAATGTTTTTCCACCGGCAGTCCCTCTCCCCGACCTGGAAGCTCACTTATTAGGTTCGAGTGATCCACCTCCCCTGCTTGCTTATCATCGAGAGGAGGACGACTGCCGAAGGAAGTGAGCACACGTTCGGTAGTCTCCGCCTCCTGAGTCCTGATTGATTTTTCTATTTTCACCCGTGGGGAATAATTGTGCGACTTTGCTGCCTTCTTCCTCCTTGCGTTAAAAAGGCAACCTTTTTGCGGCACCTTTTTTTTCTTTTAGGACAGGGTCGTTATTGGATTCTCCTAAAGACAAACTCAAAAACATTTGATTCTCGAAACGTGAGAATTGTTCTTATTTTATATTTGATTTGATAAAAGGGAGTAGCCCACGTAAATTCGTTTGGCCCTTTCTGCTCGTACATAACACAAAACAACCAACAAAAACAAAGTAGCAAGTTAGTAGCTTACACACTCATTTTATTTAGTCATTAATGAGAAAAAATCATCTTTATTTTTTTTTTTGTGGCAAAAAAATTCATTCATACTAAGGCCCTCTTTTCGCTTTTGGCTCGGCTCCTCTTCCTCTCACTTTTGTAGTTGCCTTTGTTCATCGGAGCTCTTTTTCTCTCACCTCTCCTCCTCTCTCGACGACACATCCGAGTGAAAGGTGAAGCTTCGTTTTTTGCGGCTGGCTCCGGCTCTGGCGTAGCTCTGAGGGACGCTTACGGTGCGAGGCGGAGCCCGCCGGGCTTTCACCCAAAGAGGGCCTAAATACGTCCTCTCATTACAAAAAATAAACCAAACTATTCCGCCAACTCCATTAATGGGAGACAAGAAACATTAAAAAACATAAACTCTACTATTCGGGATCATCATCCCAAAAGATATACCACGGACAAAAATCTGATATGAGCGAAGCGAGTCATCTCACCATTCACCACCGTCGTCCTCATACCCATCACTTTTTTGCGAAAGAGGAGTAAACCGCTAAAACTCCACATGCAAACATGATGAAATTGGCGCCGCCGATTACGTCATCGAACTCATCGCCGACGCCTTCACCAGATTTATCATGGGAGAACACAAGTCCAACCGACATCCAGATAGATATCGTTGGAAAACTAACTCTCATTAGCCCACCACCGTGGCTGCATAGAACCACAGCGAGACAAAGAAGGGGCTGAAGTACCTTATTCTCCATCAATGATGATGTCTTCGTTTTGCCATCACCGCTGAGGAACGACATGCTCCATTGCTCCATCGATAATCTTGACGACGTCTTACGCCGTGGCCAATCTCTTCGATTGGATCTCCGGAGAACACTCGATCTACTATAGATAAACTTATTAAAAGCGATAAATCCCCACTCTCTTCAACCCCGGCGAGAGCCGGCGGCGTCGCCCCCCTAGGGTTTGGCGTTAATGCTCAAAGTTTGAGAGATACAAGTTTGACATTATGTATACGTTACAAATTGCATATTATAAATTAGCAGTTGCTACGATATACGCATGACACAGATTACATATATTTACATATTCTTTCAAATAGCTAGTACACATTGGGTGCCCACGGTTATAATTTGATACTATAGCTTGTACTCGGCCCTCAGTGAGCATCCGCATGTACATTGTCATGGCCTGCGTTTTTTTACCGACCGGACCTAGGAAACCGCCGGGGTCGGAAGCGATAAACGGTCGATTCACCGGTAAACCGGACGATTTACGGGCCGGTTTGAAATTTGAATTCAAGCGAATTCAAAGCTGCGCCCGGCGAACGGTAAAAATCCGGTAAACCGGGCGGTTTGGAATTTATACCGCCGGTTTTGAGCGGTTTACCGAGCGGTTTGAGCAGATTTGAGCGTTTTTTCAAAATTCAAAATGTAATTTTTTTTATAAAATGCTAAAAAATTCCTAAAAAATACTTCATGATTTGTAGAATCAATGATGTCAAAATTACTTAAATTTGAGTGTGTTTAGTATGTTTTTCGACCTTCATGATTTAATGGGCCTTAATGGGCGGCTGTTTATTTTTTTTTTTTTTTTTTCAAACTTAGATTTGAAATTTTTATACCAAACCAACTCCAATTTGACAAATTTTTACACCCTTGGCTTCTATAAATCACGAACTATTTTACAGAATTTTTTTCAACGATTTTTTTCAAATTTTAAATTTTGAATTTGCCTTCTTTTTTTATACCGGCCGGTCGGTAACGGACGGCCCGGTATAACGGTAACCCGGTTTACCGCGATAAACCGTCCGGTAGAAAAAACGCAGGTCATGGCTATGTGCGATCCTTTTTTTAAAGAGAGGAACGTTGTCGTTCAATTAAGTGTAAAAAAGAGAGTGTTTTACGTACACAGGAAATCCATTAGGACAGTCACACCGGTCCTAGAAGCAAATGGGATACACCCGTCCACCTGTTAGTTTTCACCCTGTAAAAAGAAAAGAGCTCTGGGCTTTACACAATGTTCTCTTTGGTCAATGACACAACCTACCACGTCGTCTTGAAATCATTCTAAAAAGACTTATATTACTCTCCTTCCACAAAAGTTCTCAATAATGGATATAAAACCTCTATTGAAAGTCTATGTTCCAATTTTGGAATCTTGCTTTATGTATCTTCCCACCATTTGACAATGCAAGCATGGTCTTGCTGTGCCAGCTGCACCATGAGATTTTCCCTAAATAACCCTTGGTCCCAAACAAACTTTGCAAAGGGACAAAGCAAAGAGAGATGAAGCCCTATCTCCAAAGATCCATTACCCAAAACACAATGTTTTGGATCAGCGATGCTAAAAAACAGGTTTTCGATTAGGCCATCCACTCTTTTGCGGGTTCTCTGCCTTGAGGACTCTCTATCCTTATTTGCTTTCCTATTTTTTTAACAGACATGTCGCACTAGCCATGTTCGATTCTTTGAAAAGTTAACCCGAAAAGTGCTACAAGACTTGTCACATCAAATCTCTTGACGCATGCATGAGACACTAAATGTAGGTAAATAAAAAAACAAATTACATAGTTTGATTGAAAAGTTGGAGACGAATCTTTTGAACCTAGTTAGTCCATAATAGGACAATAATTATCAAATACAATCGAAAAGTCTTCAGTAGCCCAACCCAAAATATTTCACCAACTA
The DNA here is from genome assembly GCA_015847255.1 of Hyparrhenia diplandra. Lineage (NCBI taxonomy): Eukaryota > Viridiplantae > Streptophyta > Magnoliopsida > Poales > Poaceae > Hyparrhenia > Hyparrhenia diplandra. The sequence goes on from JADLZK010013134.1 coordinate 27,032, forward strand.
AACACACCCTATGTGTTTCATTATAAAAAGAAGTTTTACAAAGAGACAGAACTTAAAGAAGCGCCGAAGCAGAATGTCATAGCAACACTCTCGCAAGCGACTCGTAACCAAAGAACCTAATTTCTTGATTATACGTTACAACCTTAGTGACTTGTTCACATGGGCCTAAACTTGGTTAAAAATATTTTGGAGCCATACATATGAATAATATTATTTAAAAGTTTAATTAAACGTAAACTATTTTTGCTAGCACGCAACTCTAGTTGCATTCGACTGAGGGAGTAAGGACCTAGCTAACCGACACCGTACGTTGGAGCATACTGTATTCATCTATATGTTTTTCAATGTCAGTAATCTTTGAGAGGGTGACAAATTATTTGTTATCTTCCACATATATTTTTTATTTATGTATTCGTCTGGTGGCGACATAACATATGCATGAGAAGCAGTCGCACATGCAAGTGGTGTTTCCCTCTTTTTGTCTTTTGGCAATAAGATGAAAGACGGCTGGTTGGCCATGGTGGCTCTCGATCAACGTCACTGGTAGTGGTAGGGTCTGATCGAGCAAGCAAATGGCATGCATATCAACATATATCATGAACCCCACACGTTAATTTTCTGACACCGATGTTTTTGCCCCGGAAGGAATATCTAGCGTTGGCCCCACGCGTGGTGGTGATCATAACATATTGCAACCAACGTGACTAAGTGTAGACCCAGCCCACTCTAAGCCCGTTTGGTTGGTCCAGTGGAGGAGCTAGCTAGGTGCAAAAGGATGGTGCTGCTTACTGTGTAGTCTACTGCTTTTGAAGTTTGCTTTGCTTCCAAAAGTCACCCGTTTTGCTTCCAAAAGTTATAGATCGTTAGTAGAAGGCAGCCATATATGCAGTGTCACAATAGTGGTAGTGCATAATACTAGTAGATCATGTTGAGCTTAAAAGCTGCTTTGCGACGCATCAAAACAAAAGGCATCTTTTCTCTCACTGGCCAACCACCAAGGCACAGCACAGATCAGTGGTAGCACTCTGCATCTCGCTTTGTTCTTTTGTTTTCCTGCGCGAATCTCTCACCGATATTCGACAGCATTATAACCAGAGGTCTACGTAGGTGCATGCACATCGATCTGTCCATCTCTGTGCAGCTTGTGCAGTGCAGCTGTGTACGGACTAGTAGCGTCTGTTTGGTTTGCGCGAATTTCACCAACCCGGATGGGTCGAACCGTTTTTTTCGTTGTTTGGATGGGGAGTGGCTGGGAGTCTGGGACGGGTTCGACCCAGGAGCGGATATTCGTCCCAGATGCGGGTCGACTCCATCCGCCAAAATCTCGCGAATGGAGCGGACTCTCGTTTCTGAAACGCGGGTTCCGTCCGTGCGGACGGCTTCCCCGACGCGAACCGTTTCTCCGCCGACGGGGTCCCAGCAGCGGGCGGCGCCCCTCCCCCGGTGCGCGGACGACCTCCCCTCCCTTCCCGGCTTGAGCGGCCTCCCTAAGCGGCGCTTCGGTGCCAGCGGCCGGTGCACGCGGATGGCCTTCCGGCGGCGCTCGGTGGTGACTTCGTGACGGTGCGGGGCTGCGGGGCGGATCCGGCCGCCCACGATCTCAGCCGCAGCGGATTAACGCTGGAGGAAGAAGAATGACTTAAACTTAGGGTTGGTTTGGTAAAAGTACTAGAGAGAAGAAATTTCCAGATCTAGCCCGGGTGAATTTCAATAAACTCTAGGGGCCACGATAAAAGTGTCAACAATAACGATTGTTACAGCTACATCCGTTCTCCTTTCTTAATCCCTCAAACCAAACATCAGATGGAACCACTCCGTCCCCGAATTAACGTTGCAACCAAACAGAGGGCGGAACGGCCCGTTCTCAAAGTGGAGAAGGAGCCACTCCGTACTTCTAGTCCCACAACCAAACACACAGGCAGGAGTTTGGTTGGAGCTGGTGGCTGCCGTGTTTTTCGTCACCGTGTCCACACCGAGTGAAAGTGAGAGCTAGAACATCATTGCAGCAGGCAGCAGAGACGACCCCGCGCAGCAAAGCACACGGTGACACGGTCAGTCAAAATGGTCAATTCAGCACGATTAAAGTGATCATCACGTACGCACGCGTTCACTTGTGGGGGCATTAGCTAGTTTAATTTGCTCCCCTCCCGTTTATTAAATCCGATCGATCGGTTGTTGTGGAGTGCACGTACTGTGTGCTGGTTCTGCGTGCGTGAGCGTGACAGGCTGCTGCTGCTGCTGGTCCATGACGATGCTTTGCGAGGCAGCACGCTGCAGTAAACAAGGGTTCAGGTCCCCGTCGCCGGCCAGCCCACCATTCACCCTACCAGCCAAACAATCATATAATCACCCGCGTGGCCCGCTCCATTTCTCAGCCGTCTGTGGTCTGTCCGCTCATTTAATTCAGGAAGGAGGAGGAGGACGAGGGGATTTTTACATCGATCAGCTGAAGAAGAACCGCAATACTGTATATAGAGACAGCCAAGAGAGGTGCATGAGGAGACGAGGGTGAGAATTCATCCCCCCACGGTTTCTCTATTGGACGTAGTAATCCGCTTTGGATTTGGATAGGGGCTGGGATTTCCGCGGACCACAAAAGTGGCGTTTCGCTGGTTGATCGGTCAAGGGCCTCTAGAAGACGCTTGCAGTTGCAGGTTTCTGTTATTTCTCGATCGGTCAAGCTCAGCCCAGGCTAGCTTGCCAAGTTGACCTGCCTACTCAGTTTATTCGCCGGGGACATATGGTACGGTACACCTACCTACAAGGTTACAAAACATCGGTCAATAGTTTCGTTCCTAAAAGAATTGAGTTGAGGCCATAATCCTAGTGGCACCAGCTGAGCTGGTCTGAGCTCAGCAGCAGTATACTAATCTATACCTACTAATAAAGAGAGAAAATTTTCGGCTTTCCGTCATCCGCTCTCCGTATCTGTCTCGGTCTGGTGTGGTCTGGTGTCGTGAGCCTATGTAATATACGTATTTCAATCACGGAGGAGACGTGACAAACAGTTCGGCTCACGGAGAAATTGCAGCTCCCGGTCCGATTCAAGCAACACAACATGGCCGCGCACTTCAACGGTTAATTATGGGCTGTTGTAAAAAAACGGTTAATTATGGGCCACGGTTCCGTATGGCTCTATGACGGTCCACGACCAGGAATGCTGGCGTGGGCCGTAACGTTTGACCTTTCTAATAGCGGTGGATCATTCCCTCAAAAAAAATAGCGGTGGATCACTCTGCATGCAACCCACAAGGAATCATCAACGTGTACAGTGTACTGTTCAAAAAAAATATCAGCGTGTGATGGGGGAAAAACACTTTTATTATCATTCCTAATCCTAAATATACGGTCCTACCTGTACTACTCCTACTACAACCAGCCTCTGCTTCTACTGTTTGCATTTGCACTGTATATGAAACATGAGCCTACCTCAGTGCAGTGTAATTGTGCAAAGCACCTCCTACTTTTGCAAGACATCACACAAGACAAAATTACTCTCAAGTACGTACTGACCCATTTGAGATTATTCCACCTGGTAAAGAAGATAATTTGTTTTTTTCAATTGGCGCAACAATTGATTTATTCGACTCGAACGCACACTCCATAGCTTAAGTGCTCATGCAATAAGCTCCCCGTTAGCAACGCGAGGCATATTTACTAAGTAAGGATACTAATAACTATGAAACGATACCAATTGGAAAAGAGTAGGCTGCTACTTATCACGAACTCTTCCGATTTCGGCCTGCGCCAGCAGGCCCGGCCCTAATAGATCAGCGCACTTGGCAGGCCTGCCTGCTGCGCTCGTCGTGCCAGCCGGGCGGGCGCAGGCCCGGGCGCGGGCGGTCCGTGCTACATCATAGCCTTGGCTCATCCGCCACGCACATCATCCCTCCGGACTCCGGCATCCAAATCCCATACGAACACTCCTCATCACGTGTTCACACCACGCGTTCCTCCTTCTCCTGTATAGCTTCTGTTGTCCTCTGTCTCTCCCATACCTCTCAATGACGTGTTCATACTTACTACTTTGCTGGCAATAATTGTGGGTTGGATCGAGTTTGTCCCCGTGATAACTTTCTACAGTAGATCCGTTCAAATATCACGAAATATATATCTCTTGATGAATTCAATGACTCCTATTTGATATATTCTTTTTATAAAAATAGTAAAACAGGATCAAACTTAAAACTATTTAACTACATAAATCAGCAATTTGGTTACACAACATGGTGGCAAAATGTGAAACTGACCCCTTGCATCAACCACCTGCATTATGCATGTCTCCCACATTATCTATTAACCTTGCTTCTCGCTCCAATCCTTGCATCACCGTCGTCTGCTCGTAGCTTCACGCCCGCCGACTCGACAAAAACGTCTTCAATGTATTTTGCTGGTCTGACCACTGTGGCATTGCAATCATCGGCTTGAATTGCGAGCCGTGAGGTCGACAGTGTCGTAGCTGCAATGTCATGGTCCGAGTAATAATGGATGATGAACGGGCGGCGAGTTTGATGACTAATCAACAAATTTAGTACTGTAAAAAGAGTTCTTTAAAGAAGAAGAAATCTGAAGGTGAATGTCGTCGTCTTCCGGGAGCCCACCGCGGGGGGCGATCCTGCTGGAGCCTGACCCACCGCCATGGCCGTTCCCTCCGTGGCAGTCAACGGCGCCATGCGGGGCCATCTGCCAGGGAGAGAAGCTTCCTGTCCCACGCGGCAGTGAGAGGAAAGGGAGCGGAAGGATCTGAGAGGAAAAGCAGAGGTGGACGAGGGGCGAATCGAAAACTTCGAAGAGGAGGTGGTCGAGTTTTTCGGCCAGCTATGGGCGATTGACTCCCCGCCGCCACGCCGGAACCCTAGCCGCCAACAAAATCCCACCAAACCCCAAGGAGTGCCGCATCTCTTCCGGGTCCGCCGCGATCTAGTTGAGGCGAAATCCTTCTCGGCCGGTGACTGTTTCCCGGTGCTGAAGACCGACCGCCTGGATAAGCCTCCCGTGAAGATCAATTTCGCGAGAGATATCTGGGGAAGAGGAGGGGAGAAGGAGTCGTATGCGCCGAAGTCCCGAGGAAGGAGAAGATGGCGGAGGGAAGATGGGTGTGGCAACCGAGCCGCCGGCCTCCTCAACGCCAAGCTCGCCCACCACCGCCGCCACCACCACCCAGGGATCCACCACCACAACCGCCGAGAGGGACTACCCAAGGAAGGTTTGATGGGGGAGGAGACAAGGGGTTCAGCGACCTCCACCTCCACCAAGGACACAACAAGCAACAACGGCAAGCTGCTCCTCGCCCTCAAGCCCAACAGAACCAACAAGCAACAAGGAGAAACACACAACAGGGGAGGGCTCAAGGGAATCGGGGAGTGGATCCACCTTTCTACATTGATCCAAGGTACTGGAATACGGTTTTGTCACAACTGTGGAGAGCCTGGACACTTTGTAGGCAATTGCACTCGCCCTAAGATCTGCTTCATATGTGGTATTCCTGGCCATCATATGGACAAGTGTCCTGAGTGGAAAGCTGATCATCCAGTAGCTGCTTTTGTGGGTAGTTGCAGCCGGGGATTAGGTTTTTATCACCTTGAGGTGCCTAGTGTGGAAGGTGTCCGGTGGCTTAATATGACTAAGCGTGGAGAAGTAAGGGTCAAAAGTCAAAGATTGATCTGGTCGTAATTGAAGACAGAACTTTGCTGAGATATACAGTAAGGACTGGCCGTGGCAAATCAGGGAATTAGAACCAGGAAGCTTCCTAGTCAGATTTCCTCCCAACAAGAGGGTTAGTGACATTAAAAACTATCCTTCTTTCAATCTGAGGAAGCCTGGGGTACAAGTGGAGGTGCTAGAATGGACTGGAGATCTGAAACCTCATAGTATCCTGGAAGAAGTATGGGTGGAGATAAAAGGCATCCCCCCTAAATACTGTAACTGGAAGCTGTTTGCTCAGATTGCTACCTCCCTAGGGGTGCTTGTGGATGTTGATTGGCCATCAATATTCAGATCTTTCTATGAAATAGTCAAGATTAGGGTGGCTGTCAAAGATAAATTGAAAATACCAAAGTAGAGGCTGTTTGAGATGGGTCTGGAAGTGTATGTCCTAGACCTGAAGGTGGAAGAAATGGATGATGGTAATGGTGAGGCAAAAGATCAAGATGATAAAGAGCAAGGTGGTGAAAACAAAAGAAATGAAGATGACGAGGATGATACCCTGTATTCTGATGATGAGAAGGATAAGGAAAACAAGAATGAAGATCAGAGCAAGTTTATGACACCCAAAGATAATATACTAAGACGGGGGGCTATAAGACATGCGCATGGGACGAAACAGAAGTAAATCAAAAACAACTTATGTTGGAATTGTTTACAATAAAGGATAATACTGGATCTGAGAAAGAGATGGATACAACAGTGGAGAACAATATGGATGACCTGGGTTCCGAGAAGAAAAAAAAAATGGAAGAGGGAAGCAGACATACCAAACAGTCCATATACAACAATATGATAGAGAACAATGCAAAGGACCATCTTGAGATGGATTTTGGAGATAACAGAGGAGAAGTACCTGACACTCTTGAGAGTGTGATAAGAAAAGAGGGTTTTGAAACCCGAGGAAAATATGATGGGGATTAAAAATGTTTACACCGATGTGGGAGGGAAAATTTAGAACCTACTCTTTGATGAATCACAACAGTCAAAGTGGGAAGAGTTGAGGCAAATGGCTATTCAAGATAGCAAATCAGATGAGTGTTCAGCTCTGCTCATGAAGATGAAACCGACTTTTCGATGAAGACATAATGGAAGAAGAAGACATGATGAAGAAAAAGGATGGTTTTCTCACGGAAGAAAACAATCCAACCAAACAAATGCAAGTGAAGGAAGAGGAGGGTCGGGAAGGTGCTAAGAACACTAAAAGAAGTTCCAAGTGGGGTCCAAGCATGAGAAGCACTAGACCAAGAAGATTTGAGGATGATGGAAGGTCAATCTTTGGAGAAGGCACAAGACCTAAAAAAGCTAAGAACCTAGAGAACGGTAACAAAACTATAACTTCTTTTGCTTTTAAAAGCAATAGTGATTTACTTGATGTGGCTAAAGTCTGTTAGTATTACTTTGGGGAATGATACTAATGATAGTATACATATGATTGAGACCCTTAAAGCAAATGAGTTAGTTAGTAGAGCTGATTTTGAGGAAAGAAATCCTGAGATTTCTTTACCCGCAAGCTTAGATGATGTTTTAAATATACATGAGTTCCCACCTTTGAACAATAAGGACTGTACACCTATGAGGGTGGATAGTTGGTCTAAGAGCAGATCCTGGGTTGATATTGCCTCTGAAGGCAAACAAACTAAACAATATGTTAATAATGATAGGAGCAGTATGGAATATTAGGGGCCTTAATAAAGAAGGCCGACTACGATTGCTTAGCTGATTTTGTTCGGGGAAAATAAACTAGATTTTATAGGTATCCAGGGAAACAAAGAAAGAAGAGTTTTCGACTCTTTCCTTAGTTATGTGAATAAGAATTTTATGCGGAATCATCTCCCCTGCGGTAGGGACAGCGAGGAGGAGTTCTAGTAGGTTTTAATGATAAGAAATTTGAGGTGATTGCTTGGAAAATAGGGAAATATTGCATTGCTGCAATGATTAGAAATTATCATGATAAATACACTTGGAGATTTATCTCAGTCTATGGCTCACCATATGAAGAAGGTAAGATGGAATTTATCCAGGAAATGGAAAGTTTCATGGAAATGCGGGGAAGGCCCAACAAAGTGATTGGGGAGACTTTAATTTAGTTAGCAATAGCAAAGAAAAGAACAATGGGGTGATTAATCACAAATGGTCGATTTATTTTTAGACTGGATCAACAAGTATGGGCTTATTGAGTTAAAGCCTTCTAGCAGGTCCTATACTTGGACAAACAGTCAAGAGCAGCCTATTATGGCAGCAATTGATAAATTTTTACGTACTACTAGTTTTGAGCGAGAATTATCCGGGGCCTTTGTTTCCACTAGGTCAAGGGCCTCTAGTGATCATGTGCCACTAATCCTAGATTTAGGTATTGATAGAATTTTCAAACCTAGTATTTTCAGATTTGAGAAGTGGTGGCTTACGACCCGGGGTTTAGAGACTTAGTCACAAAAATTTGGAATACACCTTGTGCTTTTACTGACCCTCTGGACATTTGGCAATTCAAAATAAGACTTCTCAGAAAAAAGTTGAAAGGATGGGCTTTAAATATCAATGCTATCATTAGAAAGCAAAAACTAGAGCTCCTTAAGGAGCATGAGAGGCTAGATATTAAATCTGAGACAGGGGAGTTGACTAACAGAGAGTCTGGTAGGATGAAGGAGATTATTGATGACCTTGAGGCCATCTGGAGATTAGAAGAGATAAAAGTTAGACAAAGGTCAAGAGAGAGAAATATAAAGGAGGGAGATAAGAACACTGCCTACTTTCGGGCTATAGCTAACCAAAGACAAAGGAAGAAAACAATAGTTGGTTTAGAAAGCCCTAATGGGTGGATTGAAGAGAATAAAGACATGCTTGAGCATCTTTGTATCCTTTACAAAAAAACTTTGTTTAGGAAAGAAGAAGGCACCGTGCCAAACTAGATCAAGATTTCTGGGAAGAAGGAGAGAAAGTTAGTCCTCTAGAAAATGAAGATTTGGAAACTGCCTTTACAGAGCAGGAGGTCAAGGAAGCTGTCTTTAGCTCCTATGCTGAAGGAGCTCCTAGCCCTGATGGTTTTTCCTTTATCTTCTACCAATCTTTTTGGGACATTATTAAGACAGATTTTATGTCTTTGATTTGAGCTTTTGAGCAAGGTAGTTTGAACCTTGAGAGGCTGAATTATGCCATGATCACTCTCATCCCAAAAGAACCCGAGGCCAAATCTTTAAAGAAGTTTAGACCTATTAGCCTTATTAACTGTAGCTTCAAAATCTTCTCTAAACTCCTTAATAACAGATTGATCAAGATTGCCGATAGGCGGGTGGCTTCAAATCAAACTGCCTTCATTAAAGGCGGTATATCGAGAAAGCGTTGTGGCAGCTCATGAAATTATTCATGAGGTGCACAAGAATAAACAAGAAGGAATAATCCTAAAATTAGACTACGAAAAGGCCTATGACCGAGTAAGTCGGGAATTCCTTGAGGAAATGCTAGAATCTAGGGGTTTTGGGATTAAATGGAGGAATTGGATAAAGAAACTAGTGCAAGGAGGGTCGATTTGTGTTAGGATTAATGATGAGAACAGTTGCTTTTTCAAACCACGGTAAGGGATTGAGACAGGGTGACCCCTCTCTCCTTCTTTGTTCAATTTAGTGGCTGATGTGTTTTCTAGGATGCTTATGAAAGCCGCTAGATAGGGTATTATTGCGGTCTTTTTGTCACAAGTCTTTGATGGTGGTGTTATCGGTCTGCGGTATGCAGATGATACACTTCTTTTCTTAGAGAATGATTTAGAGAAGGCTAGTAATCTTAAATGGCTGTTAGTATGCTTTGAGAAAATGTCAGGGATGAAAATTAATTATGATAAAAGTGACTTACTGACTGTGGGGATAGATGAGGATCAGGCAAACTTATTTGCCAAGCTTTTCTGTTGTAAGAAGGAGAGTTCCTATTAAGTACCTTGGAGTACCACTTCATTTTAGAAAACTTAGGAAAGAGGATTTACAGACCTATTATTGATAAAATCTTGAAGAGAATTGCTGGTTGGAGAGGGAGATTGCTCTCTTATCTTTGCTAGATTAGTGCTTTTGAAAGCATGTCTAGCAAGCATACCAATCTATTTGTTATCTATCATAAAATTCTCTAAATGGGCAATAAATATGATAAATTCACATATGGGCCATTTCTTGTGGGATAACACAGAGGAAAAACATAGATATCACTTGGCTAATTGGCAACTTGTAGCACGAAAAAAGGAGATGGGGGCTTGGGTGTCCACGACTTGAGAAGTCTGAATTTGGCACTGCTTGCATCTTGGATCTTTAGGTATCATTTGAATGATAAGGCTATTTGGGTTAAAATTGTCAATGCTAAATACCAAGTGGAAAATCCAAATTTGTTTTGTTGTCCAGAGGTTGGCTCTTCTCCTTTTTGGAAAGGAGTTCTCTGGACAGCTAGAGCTGCTCACGATTGGTGTTAGATGGAAAGTGGGAAATGGGAGAAGAGTGAGGTTTTGGGAAGATCAATGGATAGGCAACACAAGTTTGGCCATCCTGTTTTGGCCTCTTTACATATATAATGAGCAACAAGGAAAATCTATAGCGCAGGTGTGGGATGGTACTGATCTGAGACTCTCCTTTAGGAGAAGAGTGAGTGAAAGACTTATGAATATGTGGTATGAGTTAGTTAACTTGATTGAAGGGTTAACCCTGGAAAATGAGGAAGATCAAATTATCTGGGCTTATTCATCAAAAAGGAAGCTATTCTGTACAATCACTATATGCAGTAATTAACTGTAGGGGTGTTTTCCCTGTTTTTGTGCAAGCAGTCTGGAAACTTAAAGTCCCACCTCGAATTCAGTTCTTTCTCTGGCTTGTTTCTAAAAACAAAGTTTTAACTAGAGATAACCTCCAAAAGAGGAGGGAGGTGAATGATAAGTCTTGTCTATTTTGTACTGAGATGGAGTCTGTATCTCATCTGTTCTTTGAGTGCTTTGTAGCACAACATGTATGGTATTTTATCTCTCAGATTTTGGGTATGAACATTGGCGATTCTTATGAATCAGTGGCAAAATTTTGGGTTGCAAATAAAAAACATGGTGTTACAAATGTTGTTTCAGCAGCTGTGATGTGGATCTTATGGAAATCTCGAAATGATTTATGTTTTCAGGGAGTAAGCTGGACAGGTTTCAAGAAGATATGGATGAGGCTAGCAAAGCTGATGAGAAGCTGGTGTGCCCTGCTGACGGAGGAGGAAGTACACAGGATAGAGTCCATATGCAAAATACTGGAAGATACATCAAGGCAACCGGACTTGATCGAGTGGAGGGAAACGGAGTCGTCATCACAGTGGGGACTATTGGTTGTTCAGTCTTCAGAGGAGGGTGTTTCTGATGAGGTTCATGTGAGAGAGTCTGTTGCCTTAAGGCCGGCCGTTGAGCCCTGTAATAATCCTTCGTGTGCTCTCGCAGATAGAACAGCCTAATGCTGAGAACTTGGATGCTGTTTTTGGTTTTTCTTGAATGGAAAACCGGGGAAACCTTTTCTCTAAAAAAAAATCAACAAATTTATAGTTTTATATATATATGACGGCTATGAATTCCAAACCAAAGTTCCGAAAATTGCATAAAAAGAACAAAGGTACGAGATCTCCAGATGTTTGTCTTGCCTCTCCTCCTACAATGATTTCATTTCAATCCAATTTTGCTGAGGAACTCCACGATGTTGTTGTCCGAGCTGCCACCTTCGCTCATGGCCTTTTTCGCCTTCTCGCTCCATCGTACCGCATTTTCCCTGTACTCCTCGCTACTCTCTCCTTCCATCACCAGCCTAATGCACCTCTCCACCTCATCTTTCCTCACTAGACATCCTGCAGCGTCGTCTCCTCTTAACTTGACGCCGACTCGCCAAACATCTTGGATGTATTTGGCGTTGGTCGGCTGGTCCGACCACTGCGGCATTGCTACCATCGGCACACCGATACCCAGCGCCTCCATGGTCGAGTTCCAGCCGCAGTGCGTCACGAAGCACCCAACGGCGGGGTGCGCCAGGACCTCCAGCTGCGGGCTCCATGTCACGACGAGCCCCCTCCCCGTCCCCTTGGCCTTGTCAGCGAAACCGCCGGGGATCTTGGAAGTCTCCGAGGCCCTGACGACCCACAGGAAGTCCTTGCCGCTGCCGTACAAGCCCTCGGCCACCTCGGCCATCTGAGCGGAGCTCGGCGCGGCGAGGCTGCCGAAGGAGACGTACACGACGGAGCGTGGCGGCCGCTCGTCCAGCCACGCCTTGCTCTCCTCCCTCATCGGCACGAGCAGGTGGAATCCGTAGGACACGTCGTCGGGGAGGCGGTTGTCGAGGTACGCCGACGGCACCGATGGCCCGACCGTCTTGGCGCCCCACCGCGACGCCATGTACTCCGCTTCCTGTCAGATGTTCATCATCTCACACGCATGCCATACATACACGGCGAGCGCCATGCCAGCTAACAGACACTGCACGAGCTGACGCGTGATTACCTTGGTCTCCAGCTCGTGGAACGAGTTGACGAGGATGTGGTCAGCCACCTCAAACCCCTGGCACTGCTGCAGCACCAGGTCAAGGTAGGCGCGGCAGCCGCCGTCGGGCTCGGTCAGGAACGTAGGGAAATCGGCCGGTTCCAGCGCCGCCGACAGTCCGGGCAGCTCCGGCGGCAGCGCCTTTGCCCTTGCCCGCCGCCAGCGGCAGCGGCAGCTCCATCCGGCCGGCCAGCGCGTGGGCGTAGGCCACGTTCACCGCGCACGCCTGCGTGAAGAAGGCCGCGCACGACGCGCCGTGCCGCCGCGCCACGCGCGGCGCCCACAGCAGGAACGAGTCGTACACCACGGCGTGCACGGGCCGGCCCTGCGCGGACTCGGCGCGGAGGAGCTCGTCCAGCGACGCCGACCCGGCGGACTCCAGCCGAGCGAGGTAGTCCTGCTCGTCGCCCGCCTCGCTGTAGCCGCCGCCGTCGCAGCCGTCGGAGTAGGCGGCGACGTGGACCGCGCCCGGGGACGGCTGGCTCTGGCCGAGGACGTACCGGGTCACGGCCAGGGTGCACCGCACGCCGCGGTGCGCGGCGAGACGCTTGCCGAGCTGGAGGAGCGGGTTGATGTGGCCCTGGGACGGGTATGAGAGGAGGAGCACGTGGGTGGTGCCGCTGCTGTCTGTGCCCGCTGCCATTGCTCACACTGCCGAGCTAGGGTGCACCGCATTGCAGGGTTTGTCCGGCCTCTATTTATTTAGAGGTGGCTGTCGGTAGTCAAGTTGCAGGGAAGTTAGCGCTAGATTGTCAAAACGAAATAAAATCTGTACCACATCATGTCATTAAAAACATGTAGCTGACAGATCTTAAAACTACATACCGTCATAAATTTAATTTGTCTTTTTCAGTTAAGAGAAAGTTTTTTTTTTTTTTTGGAGTACCGTTGAGAGAAAGTTGAGCACCATGTGCACTGCCGGACCGCCGGTTCGTGCCATGGGTGGGCTCAGGCCGAGATTTCGTGTTTCGCCAGGCCTCGGGGTCTCTCTCCTTTTTATTTGCCTGATCTGGACCAGACCGGACCCAAGACCCATAGAACAACTTTGAAAGCAGTTTAGCTGACATGGCGCCATGTCAGCCATGCTATATGGTTTGTGACGGCTATAGAGAAAAACTATAGAAAAATCTAAACATAGCACTCGTCAAATAGTTGAGAGGTAAATCGGATGCGATTTTCTCTCTCTCTCTCTCTCAAATAAGACAGAAGAGAGTTTTTTACGTACAAACAAACAGAGAAAACTGGCCACCTGATGCTGCTGCTCCAAGCAAATGCCGGCCACAAAAAAGGGACGCCTCCGATGATGCGGATGGACGTTAGCATTATGCCCCTACAGATGGTTTTTTTTCTCGAATACACAATTTGCGCATCTTTGCATTAAGAAGAATAGAGTTTACAGTACAAACAACGCGCGTCTAGCGTGCTAAGTGTTCTAACAACAACAACCGGACTAATCTAGCTGACTGCCCCCGACCCCGGGTTGCTATTACATAAAGAAAACGACCAAAGTGCGAGCATCACCGTGCCCTATGGGTCTTCGACGAAGAGCTCCCACGCGCACCCGTTGAGCACCGGAAACGCCGCGTCAAGGGCCTTCACCTGGCTCGATGACAAGGTCCCTGAATGCTATGCATCGAGTATTCCCTTGGGTGCAGGTGAAAAAGGATTGGCTAACGGCGCACACCGAACCGCTGCTTTCGTGAGTAACGTGCCCGCTGGGGAGGCCGGTATGTGAGCCAACGGTTGAGCGACTATCCGTCTGCTTCGCGCGCCGATAGGCATGGGCTTCCTGGTTCTCGCCCTCTGTCGTGGTTGAGAAGCAATCAGAGGCGGCTCCCGCTGAACCAGAACCTCAGCTCGGAACCGTGCGAGGCGCCGAGCGGCCACACTCGGCGTGGGCGTCTTGTCACCAAGCTCGTCTTTGGGTTCACCAACCCGCGTTGCCAGCCTCGATGACAGGTTGAGCACAATGGCAGATGCACGGGTGGGGCTTCCCGGGCCTCAGCCCCCTTGGTGAGGTTGATTTGCTTGTTAATCACTATAGCTTACTCTTTAAATTACCATTAAATCATCTGATTCTGTTAACTCTTCATTAATTACAATTTCTCTCCGCCCCTGGTTGAGCAGATGATCAATTTCTCTCTGAACCTTTGCGTTCATGCTGAGATGAAGATAATGTTGGCATTCTTCTTCTCTTTTTAATGCTGATGCTTAAGGTTTCATTATTTCTTTGAATTCCCTGTAAAGCAAAGACAGTTGATAATGTACACGGCTAAAAAGATTCAAAATACGGGGAGTCCAGCAGAGTCCACCCCGAGTCGCCCCACGCTGGCGACCCCCGGGAAACCCTGCCGCCGCCGCCGCACACCTCCTCGACCTCCCCTCCCCGCCGCGCGCCGCCGGGCGGCGCCGGCAAGGCCACGCGGCCTGCCCGGGATGGTGGCGGCGGGGCTCCATCTCCTTCTTCGGCGGTCTGCGGCGGCGCCGACGGCGCGGCTCGACGCGGCGCCTCGCCCGTCGCGCCGCGTGGGCGTGGGCGAGGTGACGCCGCGCCGGTCGCGCCGGCGTCGGCGGTGGCGGCGGGTGGAGGATGGCGGCGATGGCGGGCTTCCTCGGCTCCCCCTCCCCCTCTTCTCCTTGTCAGGGCGGCGCCGGGGGCCGGTCAGGCCCTCCTCGGACCGGGCGGCGGATCCGTCGCCGGGCGGCTGGACTGCTGCCGGTGGCGGCGGATCTCGCGGGCGGGCGGCCGGATTGGGCGCCCTAGGCCGGGGGTGGCTCGTGCTGGCTGGCCGGGGTGGTGCGGCGTGCGGGCTCGGGGCCCCTGGATTTCCTCCTTCTTCACGCTCCAGATCCGGTGCTCCCGGGCTTGGTGCGGCGCCACGGGGGCCGACGGCGGTTGTCCACCTTCTTCTCCGGTCTTCTTCATGGCGGCGGTGATGCCACGGGGCGGAGGTCCATTTCGGTGCTGGGGTGGCCGGCTGGCGCTGCGTTGGCGGCTCGCGGCGGGTGCGGTTTCGCCGCGCCTGCAGGTGGTGGTCGGTGGGCCTGTTCGGGCGTTGGGGCGATTCCCTCTCGTCGCCCCTCCCACGATGGCTCAGCCGGCGGGCCGTTTCTCATCGTCGAAGCCCGGGGGGTTGCGGGTACTATGCACGCTACTCGGGCGTGGCGCCGATGGGGAACGAGGTAGTCGCTTGGGGTTCCCGGTGAGAGCGATCAGCTCGTGCTCGAGGTAGAGCCGCCTGCGGAGGCCGCGGCCACGACCAAGACAAAGACGAAGAGGGCGCTGCCTTGCGGCTGGTGGACACGCAGCGGCGGCAAAGTGTGATGGCCGGTTCTTCGGCATGTCGCTTTGGCGGTGGGGGTGGCCGACGCAGCTTGCGGTTGTGATGCGCAGCCGGGCGCGTCGATGCCCCCCGCGAGGTTTCAGCGAGGGCGACTAGCGGCGACACGGCGGCGACTTCCTAAGTCCGAGATCCCGAGCCGAGGTCCGAATCGGGGTCCCTTGGGCGAAAGCCTAGCGACGGCGGCTGCGGGCGCCGTTTTCCTCGTTGGGGCGTCGCGTCCCTAGTTTTGCTCCACGGGTGAAAACCCGGTCCATTGACTAGCGACGGCGGCGTTTTGAGTGTCGTAACCTTGCCGAGGGCGTTGTTGTGGAGTTGGACTAGGCTTGGCTTCTCCGGACTTAGCTTCTTATTTGGGTTGTCGTTTCACTCTATTGTTAGCGTGGGTGATTTGCCCCTGTAGCGGTCCGCTATATGTGGGTGGTGGTGTTGTAAACTCTATTCTTCTTAATATAACCAAAGCCGGGAAACCGGATCTTTCAAAAAAAAAAAAAAAGATTCAAAATACTATGCAAAGATTAAAATTCGATATATGGCAATAGCAAGCAAACGATTTAGTGAAGAAGAATTCGGAGTTTCTGCTACTAACAAATATTCTGATTCCATGGCAGAATGTTTGGAGTGTTTGGTTCATGATGAGAAATAAAATTGTTCTATGAATTTGCGGGATGTCAAGAGAGCATGTTAAGCTAGATGCAAACTTCAGTTCTCTTGGTTTTGGTGTACTCAAGTCTGAGTGGAAAAAGATGAAAAGTGGTTGGGAGGGGTGATCAAAACTTCACCACTTGATAGAAAACAAAAAAACCCGGAGTTTCGTGGACGATATACATATAGGTACGAAGCGAGAGAAAAAAATTTAGGAGGGGCTGAAACACACAAAGGATGTAGTCTATTCATAGATGAATGATGAAATTCAGGAAATACACCATGAAAAATAAAGAATCTAGTTCATTTAAACTTGAAATATAAAGGTGGGGCTTAGGGGGCTCCACATGCCCAGGAGCCATAGGGGGCTTGAGCCCGGGTTGCCCCCTGTTGGCTCCGTCACTGTATACATAGGCCGGTCTTCATAAAGAAGATCTTAAATTCTTAATGTTACTGATGATTGTTTAATTTGAACAAAATAGGATCGAGCTTTTGACTTTTTTTTTTCTTTGCATGAAACGTCTGATTGTAAATCACTAAAACAATGCTAATGAAATTTAGTTTACAGGGCAGTACGTTCACATATTATAATTGGCATTACGTTTTCTAGACTACTTTTTTTAAAAGTAAGATGGCAGGAGCTCTGCCTCTCAATTAAGATTAGAAAAGGAGTCTATGTACAGCAGTTTTGCAGCCCCCGACACTGCACTCCTGGGGGGGAAGGAAAAAAGCAATGTAGTTAAATTGATTACACTCTCAAAGCCTTGGCCCTATTCCATTTCTCAAAGCCCCCGACGTTTTCTAGACTACTATTTTTCATTCAAGTCGACTGCATCGCCATTCAGTTTACAGGGCAGTACGTTGAATTGCTGGCATCATTGGTCAAATGAAAACAGCAATGTATAAAGTCAAAAATAGTTCATAAATTGCCGAAACAGTGGAAATGCAACATGACAGTTAAAAGGAAAATCAACATGACAGTCTTCTGGTTCCATAAAGCACCGGTGAAGGATGACCTGTGACAGTCTCGGTATCGGCCGTCCGTGGACGTTGATGATGGCAAGAGGTTGTCTATCTTGCTCTGGAAACCTGCATCCTTTTCAGTTTCAGTAAATTAAACGTATCATTGCCAAGTGCATAGGCATCACATCATTTTGGCAGACCTTTGCTTATCAGTTTCAGTAAATTAAACTTCATCAGTTTCAGACTTTCAGTAAATTAAACTTCACAGTCACAACTGACTGTAACTGCAATATTGCAGCAAATGCCGCACATTATTCCACAACAACGAGGACCCAGAAAGAGAGAGCAATAACAGAAGACAAATGAGACTGAAACAATTCAGTCCAAAGACACCTGCTTCGGTCATTTAGTTTTTCAGTCCAAGTTTGCCAAGGAACTCCCGGATGTTGCCGTCGGAGCTGCCGCCTTCGCTCATGGCCGTCTTGGCCTTCTCCTTCCAACCGGCAGCGTTTCGGGTGTACTCCAAGCTCCTCTCTCCTTCCATCACCTCCCTCACACGCATCTCAAGCTCCTCCTTCCTCACCACACCTTTCTCGTCCGGGCGCACTCGCACGCCTACTCGCCACACGTCCTCGATGTACTTGGCGTTCATGGTCTGGTCCGACCATTGCGGCATCGCCACCATCGGCACACCGGCGCCCAACCCCTCCATCGTCGAGTTCCAGCCGCAGTGCGTCACGAAGCACCCGACTGCCGGGTGCGCCAGCACCTCAAGCTGGGGGCTCCATGTCACGACGAGGCCCCTCTCCTTGGTCTTCTCGGTGAAGTTTTCAGGTAGCTTTGAGCTCTCCGTGGCCCTGACCACCCATAGGAAGGCCTTGCCGCTGTTGCACAGCCCCTCCGCCATCTCGGACATCTGAGCCACGTCTGGCTTGGCGATGCTGCCGAACGAGGCGTACACGACCGAGCGCGCCGGCCGAGCGTCCAGCCAGGCCTTCGTCGTCTCCGTCAGAGGCTTGAAGATGTGGAAGCCGTAGGATGTGTCGTCCGGCAACCGGTTGTCGAGGTACGCCGACGGCACCAGTGGACCCACCGTCTTGGCTCTCCAGGTGGACGCCATGTAGTCCGATTCCTTTGCGACACATGAACGCCAACAATTCAGTGAGCACACCTACTACTCTGAAGTCTGATCCTACTTGCTAGGCTACAGCAACTGCCAGGAATGGAGTACGCACCTGAGGCTGCAGCTCGTAGAAAGAGTTGACCAAGACATGGTCGGCCGTGTCCAGGCCGCCGAACTGGTTCACCAGCAGGTCCAGGTACCCGCGATCGTCGGGATCGGTCAAGAACGTCGGCAGATCGCCTGGCCTGAGCCCGGCCGGGAGCCCGGGCAGGTCGAGCGGCTGCTGCTCTTCACCAAGCGCGAGCGGCGCCTGCACCCGGCCGGCCCAGGCGTGCCCGTACGCCACGTCCACCGCGCACGGCTGCGTGAAGAACGCGGCGCACGCGGCGCCGTGCCGCCGCGCCACCCGCTGCGCCCACGGCAGGAACGCGTCGTACACCAGCGCGCGCACCGGCCGGCCCTGCGCCGCCTCGGACCGGAGGAGCTCCCCACGGTCTCCGACCCGGCCGACTCCAGCCGGGTCGTGTACGCCTCGACCCCGCCGGCCTCGTCGTAGCCGCCGCGGTCGCAGCCGTCGGAGATGGCCGCGATGTGGACGGCGCCTCCCGCTCCCGGGGACGGCTGGCCGCTCTGGCCGAGCATGAACCGGGTCACCGCGAGAGTGCACCGGACGCCGCGGTGCGCGGCGAGGCGCTTGCCGAACTGGAGGATCGGGTTGATGTGGCCTTGGCTCGGGTTCGGGAGCAAGACAACGTGGATGCTGTGCTCTGAATCTTGCTCTGCCATGGCTGGTCGCTCAGCTGCGTGCTCTGCGGCCTGCGCGGGGAGTGAAGGGTACAAGTGTACAGCAGCAGGCAGAGCCGTCTCAATAGTTTCAAGGGCCCTTGGGCAATTGGATCGGAAGGAGGAAAACCAAATCGAAGTTGTCAGCTCACAGTCAGCAGGCCTTACTGAAATACTTAAAATTTAAAGGATTTGGTGAACCTACTAGTTTCAACGCCCGAAATACTTAAAATTTAAAGGATTTGGTGAACCTACTGTGATGTTCACCGAAAGGCAAGGGCACATGATTTGGTGGAAAATGTTGCTAGCTGACATCTTACTATAAGATCAACTGAACATACTTTATTTTCTATGAAGTTAACTATCACGACCATTATAAAGTTGCATAGGCTTTAGTATACTGAGTTTGTCCCTACTCCATTAGAAGGATCTAATGGTGTCAATTTATCTGCAGGAAGGCAACTTTGCCTATACCGATTTGCTTTTACATTTAGAAAACTTTATATTTTTATATTACACCTGTTTTGATTTTGAATCATTTGATTAGCATTCTGGCATGTTCAGAAGAATTTGGTACGCAAGCTCCTACATGCTAGCTTGTTCGTAAGGTAAAATAACAGTTTTTATAGAACAAACTTTCAACACTAGAGTGTCAGTCTGTTGAGACAGAGTATTAGGGTCTTGACATTAAAGAAAATTTTCACCATGCCACATTGGCTCAGGTTTATTCCATAAGCAAGACTTCTAACGTCTTCCACGAATTAATTTTACATTTATATGATGCACACTACTTATTTAATAGCAGAGGGAATTTCAAGGAGAGACAGTGCTCGCTAACTAGGGGAAACATAACAGATACAGAACCAAAGGATTCGAAATTTTCTACCAAACTCATTTAGACTTTCAGTCCTAGCTTGCCAAGAAACTCTACGATGTTGTTATGTGAGCTGCCACCTTCACTGATGGCCTTCCTAGCCTTCTCCTTCCACTTAGCTGCATTTTGCTGATACTCCATCCTCCTATGCCCGTCCATCACCTCCTTCACACATCTCTCCACCTCCTCCTTCCTAACCACACCATCCTTGTCGGGCCGCACCCGCACGCCCACTCTCCACACATCCTCGATGTACTTGGCGTTCAGGGGCTGGTCGGACCACTGCGGCATCGCCACCATGGGCACGCCGGCGCTCAGTCCCTCCGTCGTCGAGTTCCATCCGCCATGCGTCATGAAGCACCCAACGGCCGGGTGCGCTAGCACCTCCAGCTGATCGCTCCACGTCACAACGAGGCCTCTTTCCTTGGCCCTGTCGGCGAACTTGTCAGGGATCTTGGAAGTCTCCGACGCCCTGACGATCCACAGGAACGGCTTGCCGGAGCTGTACAGGCCCTCTGCCACCTCGGCCATCTGGACCGCGGTGGGCTCGGCGACGCTGCCAAAGGCGGCGTACACCACGGAGCGCGGCGACATGCTGTCCAGCCAGGCTTTCGTCGCCGCCGTCTGCGGGGTGTAGAGGTGGAAGCCGTAGGACGTGTCGTCCGGCAAGGTGTTGTCCAGGTAGGCTGACGGCACGGTCAGACCCACCGTCTTGGCTCTCCACGTAGACGCCATGTAATCCGATTCCTTGCAAGATGTCAACGATCGACCCATTGGTCACCACCTTACCCATAGTGGCACTAGAGAACAGAACGACGACGTACCTGTGGCTGCAACTCATAGAACGAGTTCACAAGGACGTGGTCGGCGTCGCGGTCGCTGGGGCAAGTCAGCTGGCTGTTGCAGCTGAGCACGAACCGCGTCGCGGCGAGCGTGCACCGGACGCCGCGGTGGGCCGAGAGGCGCTTGCCGAACTGGAGGATCGGGTTGATGTGGCCTTGTCTCGGGTACGGGAGCAGGAGGACGTGGATGCTGCTGCGTTTGGCCTCCGACTTGTATGTGTCGTCGGCCATGGTTGGTCGCCGGCCGGCGGCCGCTCGCTCACTTATTAGCTGTGTGTGTGCGGAAGAGTGAGCTGAGTGATTGTGAAAGTGTGAACTGCGACAGGACAGCGCCGCAAGGCGCAACCTTTTATGCAGGTTTGTGTGTGGAAAATCGATTGGTCCCTGCCGAGTTTGTTTCCGAGCGAAGCACGTGAGTAATACTCAATGTACATATATGGACTGGCTTGCATGTCACGTAAATAATGCTGCGTAATTCAGCAGTGATAGTACCCAAATTTGAAGCAGTTCCAGATTGTTAGTTGGCAACAACAGGACTTTATGGTTGGTTGGTTTGTTACTTGGTTAGCATACCAAAGTCAGATCGCACCACGGTCCACAACCACAGCATGGAAAAGATGAGATAGGGTATGACGTTGCACGCAATTCTAAATAATGCGTGGCGGTCAAGTAAGCATTTCTACCAAAACATAAAACAGGTCGACGACACCCATAAGCTTCGTAAGTGATGCACATGGCAGCTAAGACTAGGATCGGATGGCCGTTCTCCGGTCGAGGCGTCGAAGATCGGCCCGGACGGCCGCTGTCAGGCTCACCGGCCGGATGGTCCATCGGCTGACCAACCATCGTCGTCAGTGATGACGACTCTGAAACTTGTCCTCATGCTACAAGAAGGGAAGACTGATAATACCTCTGCTGTACCTGTACTCTAGTGTGCATGAATGCGCACATGCAAGCTGCCGGGGCCACACCAGGGAACGAGCTTGGCGTGCCGCTCGTCCTCGCCGCCGCAGCCAGACGCCAGGCGCAAGGAGACCAAGATGTCAGTTAGGCAGGAAATGGAACTCGGGGAGGAAAATCATTAGGTCCTGCGGCTGATAGCCCGTTACGAGCAGCGGACCAGTGAACAACGGCCGTGGGCCACCAACCCGCCACTCCGTTCCTTGGCGAGTCGTGACTTTGAACATTTCTCCGGTAGGTACACGGTGCCAAGTTAAGCGTGAAGTTTATTAAAACTCACTACGGTACATTTCTCAATTATACATGAAGAATTAAAATTAAAAATTAAAAATATATTATACTTTTTTAATGCAAATTCTGTAGGGGGCCCTGGCCCCTCCAGTTTCCTCAAAAAAATTAAAAATATAAGAATTTATTTAGATTCTTCTATTATCTTTTCTCCGGTGTTTTTATCTCAATACACGATAAAATCTTGTTGAACACCGAAGGCAAAGTACAATCCTTATGCTAAAGCCTCAAAACACTGAACATGTCACAATATCCAACGGTATAAAACCAACCCAAAATGCATAAAAACTATGACAATATAGGCTGTAAATTCATCGCCTTCAACCCTTGATTCATCATCATGTATGCGTGCTTTCCTTTCTACAACTTTTACAATGAGATTGGTTACCCAGAGTTTCTCTCCTTGTGGGAAATACCAATAGCCATAAAATTGGCCTCATGTCAATGAAGTCGACGATGAAGACCATAACGGTACCGACTAAATTGATGGACAACGGTGGTACATCGAGGATGAAGACCATGATGGTAGCCGCAACTCAATCGATCTAATGGGTAGATGAGACAAATTTGATGGGGTTGAGATCATGGTTGGCTTGGTGTCGCCTATAGATTTGCCTTCTTTAACGAGACTGAAGTAGTAATTAAGCAAAATTTGGGAGTACCTCCACCAAATCTATCCATATCTGAGGAATTTTGCTCCAGCAGATTGCCAAAAACATGTTCCTTATTTCGACCCTGACAAGTGGTGCCCATACATCATTGTCTAATCATTATATTCCTCTTTCGTCCCCTACCATTGTCCTTTTCTCTCACATATACACGTCGCCCCCTTCCACCCATGTGCGGGGAAAGAAATTATGGTGTGTTTGGTTTTCCGGGCGAATGTGGCCCCAATTCGTAAACGGGGGCAGATCTGCCCTAGCCCGAAGGAGATGGAGGGCAGTTGTTTGGTTGAAAATGCTGAAGCGGATGGCCCGGTGGAGAAGTTGTTTGGTTGGCTGGTTTGTGTGGCATAGAATCATCACCTCTTCATGCCGGTAAGTTCACCTCCGTCTCAGACATTGTGTCGAACAGGTGGTGTGTGTCTGTGCAAGGAATGAGATGGACCTAGTACTCTAGCAGCTTTACTCCTCTGCGCCCTCGCCATGGCCGGTGACCCAGCACCAGCGAGCAAGCCAATTAGGATCTAGGAGCAAGCCTCGAGGACTCCCAACACACATGAGGACGCCTACCTGCTTGCGCCCGGGGGGGGCGGCAACGACCATGGCGCGCGGGGGCTGCCGGGCGGCATTGCGCCGCCGCGCACTCGCACGCCACTCCCTCAACACCATCGTTTCGGCTGCGGTCGGCGGGCCGTCGAGGAGGTGCGGCGGCGAGGATAGGCCACGTTTGGACCCGGCCTCACCCCTTCGCCGACCTCTCCCTAGAGAAGTACCGCGACCGCGCCCTCGGATTCCGCGATCGCCACCGCGGCACGAGCGCGGCCAGCCAGGTCGGGACCGGTGGCGCAGGCCCGACACCCAAGACGAGCGGCTGCGGTAGCACGGTTGTTGTCGTGCCTAACACCACCGACTCGGGCAGCTGGCCTAGCGGCATCGGGGGCGGCGAATCTCACTAGAAGCGGGCGCCCTCCTCGCGCGGACTACCACGACTCCGCTGGCACACAACAGAAGTAGCGGCTCGTGAGGTCGAGCTCCTCCTAATCTGCCGCAGTGGGAGGAGCCCGACGGCGTGGGGGCGCCGGAGCCGCCGGTGGAGGCGCGGAGACGAGCAGGGGCGGGGAGGACGGCGGCGGTAGGCATCGGAGAAAACCAGGGTCGCGCGACATCCGAGCGGTGACACGAGGAGGACGGCTCATGGGCTGGCGCAAGCCGAGCCCTAGTAAAATGCCCAGGGGGGCCGTTTCCCGGGAGCTTGGCTAACTCAAGTACAGAGGGTCGACAGAGGCCAACCAAACGGCCAAATGTTGGCCCAAGCTGGCCTTGCCGGGTTTGGGCCAGGAAACCAAACAACCCCTATGCGTGGAGACACTGTTTTGCGAACACCACCCTAATGATCTCCGCGTGGCGTCCTGACCACAACGCTTAAACATCTAGCCGATCGCTCAGGGCTTGCTCCTCTCAGGGGTCGGATTTGTAACATGGGCAGGACGTGGTTTGCAACATGGACACTTGGTGGTCACTGGGGCGATGTTGCACTATAAGTGTAGTTTGCACTGGCGGTAGTTGGAGGTGCCAGCGGATAGGAGATTTCTCCGTCTCTCTCTTTCTTTTGTAGATAGGATCGGAGTCATTAGGGATACAAGATGGATCAAATGACAGACCTGGTATTGTTAGCCATAGCCTGTTGATCGGCTGACGGCTGTGAGCCGAGCTGAGAATACCAATTGCTCACGGTCACAGGACAGTTGAGTGGGACATATATGTCGAGACAAGATTGTGATGCTAGAGGTGCAATTCGATTTGGCCACAGAATATTGTAATGCATTTTATAGCCGCCGTAGATAAATGTGTTATGTTAAATATTTTAATTGGAAATAATTGGCAGGATATATGGATTTTGAATAAAAGCCATATACTGCACTCCGCAGGTGCTCACGTAATAAAATGTAAGTCACTGATGACAGGAAACTCATGCATTCGACAAGAAAAGATTAAGTCATCGATGACGTGCGAGATAAAGAAAACGGCCAAGCCAACAAGCGCCGATTGCGCACCACGTTCGTAGATAACGGAGAAAGCGACAGACGAGTATAAGAAGTGCGGCTGCTAAAGACTCTGCTTAATGAAATACCTAGCGTGTTGTTAGGTGTGTTCAGATCGGTAACCAGGTTGTTACCTAGCTTGTTGTTGGTTTCGTTTGTGTTTGTCACTACGTCTACAAGTCACTGTAAGGGCGGCTGTAGGGGTTCTGTAAGGGTGGTACTCTCAGCCACTCTTCCGAGAGGGCTATGCAGGGCGGTACTCTCAGCCGCTCTTCCGAGAGGGCTGTTATGAGTATATAAGAAGTGTGTCTGCTAAAAACTCTATCTGCTTAATGAAATACACGTTTAGCGATTAAAAAAACTAAGCTTAATTGTTTCTGGCGGCACCATTTAGGTTTCCGAGTTTAAATCAATCCTCTCGCTGCCAAGATTTTTCCGCGATCAGGAAGAATTTATTTTTCTTAATGATGAAATACAAAATGCTATCAGGAAGATTTGCTTTCTCTCAATGAAATACGAAACATGGTGGGGCCTCTTCCCTTCCGATCACGTTTTTTTAAGTAAGAAGTACGTCTCGTGTCGTGATCCTGTAGTTTTCTTCAACTGCCGGTTTAGAACTGCCGTTCTTGAGAATGCAATAGAAACAGTTGGCTGCTTGGGCTTTGCTTCAGCATCTGCTGATAACATCGCTGAAACATTAGGACGATCGTCTCTATATATAAAAAGAGACCTGCACTCTCGTACTTCCAAAGAAACGGCAGCATTGCAAATCATATCTGTGATAGAATTATCGCATTCATTAGCTGAAGACTTGAAGCTGAACCATGGCGACGAAGTCGTCCGACCAAAGCGTAGTCCACGTCCTTCTCCTCCCATTCCCCACGCAGGGCCACATCAACCCGCTCCTCCAGTTCGGCAAGCGGCTCGCCGGCCGCAGTGGCGTCCGGTGCACCCTGGCGGCGACCCGTTTCATCATCAACTCCACCAAGCCGGCCCCAAGCTCGGTCCACGTCGCCGCCATCTCCGACGGCTGCGACGAGCGTGGGCCCGACGAGCTAGGAGGGATGGGCGCCGCCTACTTCGAGCGCATCGTGTCGGTCGGGTCCGAGACGCTGGACGAGCTCCTCGCGTCGGAGTCGGCGCTGGGGCGGCCCGTGCACGTGGTGGTGTACGACGCGTTCGTCCCGTGGGCGCAGCCCGTGGCGAGGCGGCGCGGCGTGGCGTCCGCGGCGTTCCTCACGCAGCCGTGCGCCGTGGACATCCTGTACGCGCACGCGTGGACCGGCCGGCTGCCTCCCCGGCCGCTGCCGCCACGCTCGGAGGAGGTGTTGCGGGACCTGCCTGGGCTGTCGACGCAGCTCGACGTCAGCGACGTGCCCACGTTCCTGGCTGACACCAAGTATGCCCAGTGTTTCCTGGACCTGCTGCTGAACCAGTTTCTGGGGCTGGACAGCGCCGACCACGTGCTCGTCAACTCGTTCTACGACCTGGAGCCGCAGGAGGCGGACTACATGGCGTCTACGTGGAGAGCCAAGTTGGTGGGGCCGACTGTCCCGTCGGCGTTCCTCGACAACCTCCTGCCGGACGACGTGTCCTACGGCGTCCACCTGCACGTCCCAATGGCGGCAGAAAGCAAGGCGTGGCTGGACGCCCAGCAGCCGAGGTCCGTCCTGTACGTCTCCTTCGGCAGCATGGCGTCGCTGGGTCCCGACCAGATGAGGGAGATAGCCGAGGGGCTCTACAGCAGCGGCAAGCCCTTCCTGTGGGTCGTCCGGGCCACGGAGACCGCCAAGCTACCCGAGGGCTTCGCCGACAAGGCCAATAAGGACAGCAGGGGACTCCTGGTTTCGTGGTGCCCGCAGCTGGAGGTCCTGGCGCACCCTTCCGTCGGCTGCTTCTTCACGCACTGCGGCTGGAACTCGACGGTGGAGGCGCTCAGCGCCGGCGTGCCCATGGTGGCGATGCCGGACTGGTCGGACCAGACGACGAACGCCAAGTACATACAGGACGTGTGGCGCGTCGGCGTACGGGTGCGCCCGGATGCCGACGGGGTGGTGAGGAGCCAGGAGGTGGAGCGGTGCGTGCGGGACGTCATGGAGGGGGAAACGGGCGACGAGTTTAGGACGGGAGCTTTGGACTGGAGCAGCAAGGCGAGGAAGGCCATGAGTGAAGGCGGTAGCTCAGATGTCGCCATCTCAGACTTTCTATCCTGTTTTGGACACGCCACTCGTGTGACTCCTGCCAACTGATTGATCATGGCCGGATGCACCCGTTTGGCGTCTCGTTTCACCTCTGAATAACATATACAAAGATCTCCCCGTATATATATATCCTACACATTTAAAGAGATGATCGATACATATGGGGGCTCTCAATTTCCAGGGTATAAATTGCAGATTTTGCACACAAGAATTATGTGAAGACAAAATATAAATTGTTGTTCACCGTTCCGGTCATGTGGTGCTAGCTGTGCCTGCTGCCGAGAGCCCAGTTCATAGCAAACGGAATCGATAGCATGACACAAGCACGTTCCTTGTCCCATGCGTTGGCACTACGACCGCGACCTTTTGAAGCGTGTCGACGCTGGCTGTGTGGCTGGAGAAGGAAAGACTGGCACTGCTTCTGCTGCTGTCTAATCTTATCGGCGTGCCCGGCCGTTGTGGTCTTATTGGCCGCGCAAAGCGCAAGCACGGCGCGCCGCCGCCCGCTGCTGTCGCCGCGACCGACGCTTTGGTCACTGTGCCGTCGCCTTCGGAACAGCGGAAGAAGCCCTGGCCAGTGTGTCTCCTCCACTCTAGGAGCTGTGACTGTGGGCTGGCTTAGCGGAGGCCCGCCGGTCGGTCCATCGGCGAGATGGGCTGCGCACGGCATTAGCCCCTCCCGCTGCCGTGCGAAGGAGATGGGTATGGATCTTGATAAAAAAAAATAGGTATGGATCATTTCCATTTCCATGCTGCCAATACTGATGATATTCTAGTATATGGACACAGATGGGTGAATGGGTCCGGTCGCGAAAGAAAAAATGGAATCATTACCAAAATTTGAGTATGTTTATGTACTAGTACTATATACATGACAAATCTGGTCATCAATGATATTCTAGTAAACAAAATTTGAACTTTTCTTCTTCTTCGAGTTGACTATATAATGGAAAACTAATGTTAACCTTGGGGTGCAAGGGTCATTGCAGTCAATGGTACTAAATGCATATCTCGCACGTTGCAGAAATTACCGATGACCCCCCAAAAAAAAACTATATATAATTATTTTAACTAGTGGATTGCGTGGCATATTAACGTCTATGTTGACCAGTGGCGGACCCACCCGATGAAATGAGCTAGGGCATATCGCTTAGTACAATTACAAAAGTTCACCAATATAGCCGGTGTTACTATGTTCTAACATATAATTCAACAAACAAAAGTTACAAAACAAGCTTCCAAACATTGTAGGAAACATTAAATATATCAATCCTATTACACTAAGAATCATGCCGAGGCCACTTTGTAGTTGGTAAACTCATCTTTTGATCTTTCATTGATTGAAAAGTCCTCTTAATTTTCCCGGGATCAAGTGCTCTAAAAATCTCCTTCTCAATGTAGCACAAAGCCAAGTCATTATGCCTCATTACATTTTAGCAAATCAGTCTTGAATATATTTTCATGGTTGAGAAAGCTCTTTCAACTGCTGCCTTGCCACTGGAAGAAGCAATGTCAGCTCAATGATGCAATAGACTAACGGAAATAAAAGTTTTGCCTTACTCTCAACCAACTTCATGGCCAGACCTGCAAAATCATGGCAAGCTCTATAATCATCAACTACTCGCACATGTAAATGAATGTCTCAAGTTCATCCCATATATTAGAACGATCAATAATTGAAAAATCTTGATCATAGATCTCTGTTAGACGAGCAATCTTCTCAACATTAAACATAGAGAATGAATCTCTTGGATCAAGACAAGTGAAGCAAATAAGTAACTCTGCATTGAAGCAATGATCCATCTTTGTGAGATAGCATCAAGTGCAGCCAAGAATGTGTCAATTCGATAATGATGTTCTTTAGTTCTCAAGTCATCATCAAGCCTTGATTGACCCCATCTTGGTCTATGCTCACTAAAATCTGGCAACTTTATCCTTTTTGCAATACAAAAGGCTTTCACTTCTTCAAATAATGGCTCCCAACCTTCATTTCTCAAGTTTACGAGCGTGTTTTGACATCAACAAGCAATCACATGGCCAGAATTATATTCTGATCCTTATTTTGCAGTAAGAGAGATAACTCACTAGTAATATGAAGCACTTTCAACATCAACTTCATATTCAAAACAAAGGTAAAGCTCTCCATTTTTTTCAACAAACCGGCTGCTCTACCAGGATTGCGTTCATCCCCATGAACCATAGGCAGTACCTTCGATACTGAGAACCCCACATGTTCTCAATCACAGTAATGTGGTGAAATGAGAACCCCACCTTGTATCACCGGGTCTAACCAAACTAGTTCGTTGATGCTTCCTTTTCCCAGAAAAAATCTCTCCACTATCCACTAAAATTGTATTACGATGTTCAGAAATCAAGCTATCTTTCCTTCTACAAGATGAACTAGCACTAGTCACAATCAAACTCACATAGTTGAAGAAATCAGATAATGTTGAACAGCAAGCTGAAACAGCAACAATTACTAGTTGCAATTGATGAGCAAAGCAATGCACATAGAAAGCATGTGGGTTCTCATCATTTTTTTTTTTTTTTTTTTTTTTGCAATCCGTTGAATTCACCTCTCATATTAGAAGACCCATCATATCCTTGCCCTCAAAGTCTATCAATGGATAAACCATATTCATCAAGAACATCGATCAATGCCTTCTTCAATGAGAGAGATGTTGTGTCCTCCACATGTTTAAGACCCAAAAACCTTTCCACTACGATCTTTCGAAAAAAAAAACCTTTCCACTACCATTCCTTTGTCATTGACAAACCTACAGACCAATAGACACAAATAAATGAAATTAAATAGCAATCTTCTCAGCATCAAGCTTTGTGAAACTCTGACACGCGTCGACATCAAGAGACTTTGGTGGTTTCGACCACAAAGCCACCAAAGGATGGTTTTCAGGTTTGGGCATCTAAACCAGGCGAAGGTTCCGAGGGAACGGGGCAGCATGTGGTGGAATCGCAGAGGTTGCATTTAGGCAAAGCAATCTGTGCAGGAAGCGTAGCTGTCCGGTCTATAAAAGTCAGCTTGGACCATAGTGCCCTCAGGCCACGTGGTTCACTATAATTAACCAGGGGTAAATGGATAATGTGTAATAGGCCCATAAATAAGTGATGGCTGCCCCAAACCATCTCACCTCTTGCCATTTTATTCTACCACCTCTCTCTATATAGGTTTTCCCTCGCTAAGTTCTTCTACATAGGTCCGCTGATGAACTAGTGTCTTGGTGTAATTGAAAATATGATTTTGGTTGGGATGGAGGCCTGAATCATCCTCTCGTCCTCTGGGATTTAGATCAAGAGTTGTGCCTTGCGATTTTGGTTTGGTGTTCTTCATTTCCGGTTTTTCCCACTTAACTTGATTTTGTGATTTATTTTAATCTAACCTTTTAGGGGATTTTGGGTTGGAGAAAATCGTGCAAGTATATCTGAAATCATTCCCACCAACCGATTCTAGCATATTCAACTCGAGCACGAAAATCCATCTATTCGATTTTTTTTTTTTGGAGAAAAATGCACCCTTCCGTTTGGCGTTTAGAAGCTATAGTTAAATTTTCATTATTTTTTGACATCATTTGGTAGGGTTTTATATTATTCTCCCAAGTCTCTCTATGTCGTAATATTTGCAGTTGTACTCTATGTCGTAATATTTGCAGTTGTAGTTGTAGTGCTGATTTACTCTACAATTTGTGCGTTTAAGCTCCGATTCCTGTTCTATCTTTTGCGTCGGGCTCTTCTACTGTTTTAAAGACCTTTTCTAGTTACATTTGTCACTAGAAGGCTTGTGTATTTTTAATTTGGAAACTCACTTATTTTTAATTGAAGTTGGGTATCTCATTTTCCGTCCTTCGAATCGAGAAGTGGTCTGTGCTCATTTATCACCGCTACATAAAATCACTTCGATGGCCGTCGCGGTGGTATGGTCACTGTAAATCGTGGCTTCACCGCGGCAGGCTATAGTGTTTGCCACGAAAAATCGATTAGCTGTGAATAGTTTGGAAAATCGCGGTGGTATGGTCCTTTGTAAATTAGTTAATAGTTTGAAAAAAAGCCCACGGGTTTGGATCCAGGCCACACTAGACACGGATCTGCGCGCGGCCGTCGTCGTCGCCCGAATCCGCCATGGTGGAGACGATGTGCCAAGATCCGCCCGTTGGACCAGCGATCGCGCGAACCCCGAGGCGGATCTAATGAGATCAAGGCGTCGCCGCTAGATCCGCTCGTTGGCGAGAGGGGAAGAGGAGGCCGGGCCCGTGCGCCGTCGCCTCGTCGGTTTTGCTCGTGGCCCCCACCAACCCCACTCGTTCTTATTTGGATCAGGCTGGTGGCCACCTGCGTCCCTCCTCACGGCGTATCGCGGCTGGCCGCCACCACCACCGCGCGCGTCCGATCTGGCGGTGGCAAGCCGCCACCTCGGCGGCCGGATCTGCGGCGTGGCCACATGGCCGCCGCCCGCCAAGCCGGATCCGCGCATGGCGGCGCTCGCCGCCACCTCGTCCACGTCGGGTTGCTGAATGTAGAGAGCAGCTCGGAAGAGTTGAATGAGGGCGGGTGTCCGCCGGTGCGTTGTCGTAGGGAGTAGGGTCGGGGAGAGAGGCAACGGGGAAGGAGTGGGCGTGGGGAGAAAGAGTGAGGGCGGGGAAGAAGGCTGCTGCGCTATCGCGAGAGGAGAGGGTGCGACCACCGCTGTACTGATTGGGGAGAGGGAGATAGTGAAATGTGTGTTGGAGAAACCGTAAGTCCTCATATTTATATCGAAGACGGCTATCAGGCCTTACCTGGGCTCATTGGACCTTGGCCTTTTTCGGTGACGGGCCTATTAAGGTGTAGAAAATCGGTTTCCGTGGCAACCACGTTAGGATGCCCGCCATGAAAAATAGATATTAACTGTAGTGGACGTTTTTAAGTTGCCGGCCACAGTTAATCGATTTCCGTGCCGAACAAAAGTGCCCGTCACGGAAATAAAAAATCACCCGCGACCGTTAATCGGGACATTAACCGTGGCGGGCAAAAGAAGTCCCTGCCACGTTTAATATTTGACAGTATCACGCAAAATCTTTTCTGTAATAGTGCATGGTATACCACTATGTTTTTAAGAAACATCCACCTCGCGCTTGGGTCGTGAACATCACGGTGTTTGGTTTCACGTTTGGTGGTAAAGTTGGGACAATATTTTAATATTTCGGAAAGAATTTGAGGCTTCCATTCACTCTTTCGTCGTTGTTTTCAGTCCTTCATTTTGGATGTCCAAATAATGCTAGGATTAGTTTTGAGTGGATTTGAGATGAAGCCTTTCCTCTAAGATTTTAAGACCTAGAAAATCCAGATCAACAGCGCGTACGTCATTGGTGACGAGCGGTAGCCCACCAAGTTCAGCTGTCGCGTGAGGACGAAACCGAATTTGCTGCTCTCAGGTCTCGGAAGTCAAGAACTAGGCCCCATGTGTGTCAGTGTGTGTGCGTGCGCACACGTATATATATAGATAGATGGACACACGCATGATCACCACGGCTCAAACCAAACAAGTTTAAAGACATCAGGTGTACTAGGTGTAGGTAGCTAGAATTATTTTTAGCACGACTAACATTGTTCCATGGCAAATGAAGAGCTTACACTGCTTGGCCTGTGGCCGAGCCCGTTCGTGATCAGGACTCGCATCGCGCTCAACCTGAAAGGCCTCAGCTACGCTTACAGCGACGAGAGCCTCTACGACAAGAGCGAGCTTCTCCTCAAGTCCAACCCGGTGCAGAAGAAGGTGCCCGTGCTCATCCACAACGGGAAGCCCGTCTGCGAGTCCCTGATCATCGTGCAGTACATCGACGAGGCTTTCCCGGCCGCCGACGGCGCGCCGCCCATCCTTCCCTCTGACCCTTACGACCGCGCGGTTGCTCGCTTCTATGCCTCCTACGTCGAAGACAAGGTACGCGTACAAACTAGCAGACTAGCAGTCATGGCATCCTCTCCAAATTAACCAAGTGCCTGCCTCACTCATACGATTTTGTATGGCAGTTTTTCAGAACGTGGGTACCTGTTTTCAGAGGTAAGACGGCTGAGGAGAGGGTGGAGGCCGCAACGCAGGTCCTGGCGGTTCTCCAGACGCTGGAACAGGCGTTCAAGGAGTGCTCCAAGGGGAAGGCGTTCTTCGGAGGGGACAGCGTGGGGCTTGTGGACGTCGTGCTTGGCGGCCACCTTGGATGGCTGTACGCCACCGAGGCCATCTGCGGGGTGAACGTCGTCGACGCCACCAGGACGCCGCTGCTGGCGGCGTGGGCAGAGCGGCTCTGCTCGCTGGACGCTGTCAAGGGGCTGATCCCGGACGTGGGCAGACTTGTAGAGTACAACAAGGCCAGACGTGCCGGCCTTGGGCTGCCTCCGCTGCCGCCGTACGTGGAGCTGCAGCAGTAATAACAATGAGCTAGCAAGCTTATTAGCAGCCTCATTACAATATACATAATGGATCCAGTGATAATGGTTATTACCGCAGGTTTATCTGCCGGTTCGGAGTTAAAAATAAATAAAGTGGTGGTGGTACTTTGGAGTTAAAAATAAATAAAGTGGTGGTGGTAGTTTGTTAGGCCGTCTCCAATGGTTAGCTATTTGGTCATCTAGATGTGACGTGGCAAGTAAAAAGTAAGAGAGAGATTAGTCACTAGCTACATGCAAATAGCTAGACTATTTCACGTAGCCCAAGAATATGTGAGATGAGCATGTGGGTCCAACAATATAAAATAGTCTTTATTCTTGTCTCTCACTTCCACACAACCCGACTACGAAATTTGGCACTAGCTATTACCATTGCGGACGCCCTTACATGTATACTCCATTCGTTTTGGAATATACTGCTACCCTCTGTCCCACTTTTTAAGACGTCCTAGCACATCATTTGCGTGTCTAGATCCAATCCATGTTTCATGCATATGACCACAATCCTGTGCTGTTCAGTC
The DNA here is from genome assembly GCA_015847255.1 of Hyparrhenia diplandra. Classification (NCBI taxonomy): domain Eukaryota; kingdom Viridiplantae; phylum Streptophyta; class Magnoliopsida; order Poales; family Poaceae; genus Hyparrhenia; species Hyparrhenia diplandra. Next base: position 60,935 of record JADLZK010013134.1, read on the forward strand.
AATAAATGATGTACTTAATAATAATTTAAATAGAATTTCTTAGTGATGCCAGCTATGATCAACGTAGTGAGGAACTCAGGGGTGTTTGTTCAAAAGTCCTAGGATTTTCTTTTGTCCTAGGACCTTTTTAAAAAAAGATCCTCATGGGGTGCTTCTAGAGACTTTTAGCAAATAAATAAATAAATAAAAAGTCTACCTGTTTAGATTGCTAGGGATTTTTTTTTTTTTAGTTTTTTAGGGACTTTTTTAATCCCAACACAAAAATGTCCTGGGAACTAAACACCCCTTTAGAAACCAAATCAAATTATCTGGAAATATGAGATTTAACAAGGTAGGGTCTTAGCGAGAGGTTTACTTGAGAATTCGTCATGACAATGTCCACTAGTCCTTAAGCTAAGGTAGCCTTATTCCACAAGTCTGGGAAGAAGTGGCGGTCCCGATTAGCACTCTTGGTGTACTTGCCTTGAACCCCCAAAATGAATTACATGTTGTTCAGTTGATTTGTTGTCTGCAATTGGTTGCAGCAATGAAGCATGATTGCTCAATCTATGCAGTTCTTATATGATGTTTCACTGTACACTTCTGTCCTGAACCTCGTGCTCCTGTTCAGATCTAAGTTGATTTAATTTGCAGGCTATGCTTGTTCAGTTCCAGTTAACAATAAGAGTATTGTGGTGATTGTTCTGGCATGTCGATCATACAAGCAAGCCTTGCTTCTCTCTTAACTGATTCTGTAGCAACTAAGCTCTTAGTCATCAGCAGGGGTGTAATGGATAAGGATCTAGTCTTGTCATTGTTTTTTAACAAGTCATGCAAACTTGGTTGTCAGATTCCGGCTAGATTGAACCGGAATTGACACGTGAATTGGGGGATTGGGGGAAGGAGATGGGAACGGGCGACGATGGTGGTGGCGGTGATGGCGGCGGGCGGCGGGGGCAGCCGCGCCTGGCGGCGGCGCAGCGGCGCTGGTGGCGCTGGCGGTGTATGTGGTGTTGTTGGCGGCGGCGGCGGACGGCGGGGGGGGGGCGCTGCGGGGAGAGGGAGAGGGAAAGAGATTGGGATAAAATTTCTTTATTGCTTGTTGCCCTGAAAGATTCTGGACCCCTTACTTATATAGCCCGGCTATTGGGACTTGTATCTCAAGCAATCTCTCTAAAGGTTTCCTTATAGATTGGAATACCTTTTACAAGCATGTCCTATTTATTTATTTCCTAATAAGGGTCTCCCTTATAAATGAGATAGCCCCTTGCATACCAAAACACCTAAAGATAATCCTAGATATTTTCCTCCTTTATCTCGAATTAGTTGCCGAAGAATCCGCGGAAGGGAGGGGGACGGGGGCGGGGGGCCGGCTTGCGAGCCTGTGGGGCGGCGCCGGCGCCCCTGGGCCGTCGGGCCTGTCCTCCTGGGCCCTATTTCCTGGGTCGTGACATTGGTTCCCTTTTAATTGAACTTGGTGGAAAGTATTCCAAAACCCAGAAAATGTTCCGCATTCTTCAGAAAATTAGTTGGCAGCAAGCCAAAACTGGTGTCAAATTGGAATGTGTATGTTGCGTATTTATTGCCTTAAGCACAAAATGATCATGGTAAACAAATGCAGCATGACATGAGAACTTCTCTGTTTCTTCTGTTTTCTTGTATACATTTATAACAATCATGTGGGTGGACACTTGACACTGATTGCCACATGCCATGAGACTAAACTTGTGTTGCATTGCGTTATATGCATTACAGACCTCCTTTCTTTTGTTCTGGAGGAATTCTACACTCTACCACTACACTTTTTTTTAAAAGATTCAGAGCAAGTCCAGCATATATTAATAAGGAGAAGAGAATTACATGAGCCAGCAGCGCAAAACAACAACTTCCTAGGTTTGACAGACTGTCAAGCTGGGCGGAAAACTAAAACGGACTACTCACATTTTAAAAACAACCAATGTGCATCTTTCAGCTGCACTAACATGAGACCTCTAACATGTCCGTCCCTACCTCCGCTGCAGTTGCAGCCAGAGCATTGCAAAGCTCTAGATTGTCGAGCATAGCCGCCTTCCGTATTGCCTTGATTGCCTTCTCCGAAATGTCCTGCCCGAGACTGTCAATGTACTCAGCTGCTGCACCATCTGGCGTCGACGATTGGCCATTGACAAAGTCCAGCTCACGCGCAAGCCTGAGCTGGGATCGAAGGTGTTCTGGCAAGTAATGATGATCTGCTCGCCTGGGCTGCATATATAATTCTGAAATGTATGTCCTGAATGTTCAGTGCAGTCTTTGTGTAGGCTGGTTGCACGTTACAGCTTACTCTGTCTCTGCATCTGCATTGGTCGGCTTGTATGAAGTTGAAGTGAACATTTTATTTTAAGCTGGATGCACTCATAGAACGGTTGCCATGTGTAAAAATTTTGGTACTGGTTGCGGCACGTCGTCTTAGCTTTCTCCAAAAGATATGGGCTGTAACAAATTCTTAAATTTTAGTTCCACTAGGATGCAAATTTTATTTATCAAATGTTAGTGTATACTCCAACTATGCTTGTTGCTTGGTTTCATGTATGAACTTTAACAGAGGAATAGCAGTTCAGTCTCAGAATGTGTTCTGCATTCTTCAGTTTGACAGTATATGAGTAGGCAAAAATGATGCTGACCAGAAGCATGTGTGTTGGGAAAAAAATTGCGTGATTTTGAGCATAATTTTGCCATAGCAAGGCAAGCTAACTTGTTATAGAAGTTATGCAGTGAATGACATGGGAAGTTACTCTGATATGACATTGTGTTATTTATGGCACACCCAACCGTGGGAGGCAGGGGTTCAGTTCGCATCATTTTCTTGCCTGACCTAACTTTTTTTGATGACAAGTCTTAACACGTTTGGTGTAGCAATAGCCTGCATTGCTTTGCCATTTTGCCTGCATTTGCATAGTAGGAGGTCGAGAAAAGGTTGTCTGCATTGCCATTCTGTGAACTGACTCTGACAAGGGACAGAGGCCACGCCAAGCGCCAAAGCCATGTCACGAGGAATTTAGGTGACAGCAGCCAAAGCCGTGCCAATTGACCATGTTTAGTTGCCTTCAAAGTTCGAAGTTTTTTCACTCTCCATCACATCAATCTAGGGACACATGCATAGAGTAGGAAATGTAGGTAAAAATAACTGATTGCACGGTTTCGTTATAAATCACGAGACAAATCTTTTGAGCCTAGTTAGTCCATAATTGGACAACATTTACCAAATACAAATTAAAATGCTACAGAAGTTCAAATTTTAACATTTTAAATTTTTCCTGCATTTAAACAAGGCCCACACACAGACACACAAAAAAAATCCAAGAATTTATGTAGCTAACTGCTCCTCAAGAAAATGAAAATGCGAAAATCACTTTTTAACATGTCCGTTCCTTTTGGCAACTGGGCCCATAGAAGAGAATCCTAGCACATTTAAAATGGAACTCGTTTCGGCAGGTGGAATGCGGGACCCCCCTCCCCCCTTTTCAAGAAATGCAAGTTTTCTTTTCCAAAATGAAGAATGCACGGAATTTCTTTTCTATGAACGGATTGGCTGGTGCCAGCCAGTCAGCCACGCCACGTGCCTTGCCGTCGCGCCCGGCTCGGCGCCCGACCCCACCACCACCGCCGACTCGGATCATCCCGGTCGTGCTCACCCCCACCAACTCACCGCGAGAGCGCCTACCGAAGTGAGAGTGTTTCGTCGTTGAGCGAGCGACAGCGCCATGGCGGCGGAGAGACAGAGAAGAAGGGGTCGATGGAGGCGGAGCAGGTAGTGGCGGATGCAAGGGAGGTAACTGACAGCGACAAGATCATCACTCTGAAGCCTGAAGAGCTCGAACGGGGTGGTGGTGCGCCACGTGAAGATGGCACACAGTGGCGAGCCTGTCGGTCCTCATCAACCGCTGGATCGAAGATGGCTTCGCCGATGACGAGCTCCACCTCCCCAGGCCTAACGGCCAAAACGTCGAGGCCAATACCCTGGACACGGTGCTTGAGTACTGCAACAAGCACGCCGACCCCGGCGCCGCCACCAATCCCGACTCCGATTGCACCGCCGTGGAAACAGCAGCAGCATCGACACGGCGGCGTTCGACGACCTCAAGGCTTGGGACCGCGATTTCCTTGGCCTCCTCTCTCTCTCTCTCTCTCTCTCTCTCTCTCTCTCTCTCTCTCTGTACAGCCTCTACGACGTCCTCCTCGCCGCCAACTACCTTTGAAATCGAAGGGCTCCAAGAAGTCATCTGACAGAGGGCCGCCGGCATGATCAACGGCAAGACCACCTAGCAGATCCGCGACACCTTCAACGACCTCACCCCCAGAGGACAAGGAGGATTTGCGCCAGCAGTACGCGGCACCTAGGCCATCGACAAGTAGGAACCTTTGAACCCACTTCGTGTTGCTCTAACATTTGCTACATCTCAGCGATCACACGATATCGATCTTGACCTAGCGCATGCCGTGTGCTACTGCGTCCTTTTCATGCCCATTGTGTAGTGGTTGCTCTTGCAACGATAGCTTCAATCAACTCGGTTCACGCACTTGCAGTTCAAATGAAAATGGGGAGGGGAGGGGGAGGGGGTGTGAATAGGAGCCTCGAATTTTTTTTGTGAAATTCGACTTGTAGCTCTCATGCGCCCCTTGAAAGTGAATCAAGAACACACATGGAAGGTTACGACCTAGGTGACTAGGTGGATGCCTTAGGGTAAGACCTAGAGGCACAACAGATCAACCGACAATCCGGACAGTATGGCGACGAATTCGGAAACTGAACTTGCAAAAACAACACCACCAGCTTACACGGGACACACCAGAACTGAGGTCCGGACACGTCAGGTGCACCGGACGTGTCAGATGGAGGGGCAACGGACGCGTCAAGTGAGAAAAAACAGCTCAGAAAACTCTCGGGGCGCCACACTGGACTCAACTAGAAAACACACTAGACACATTGAGGAAATCACCGGACGCGTCAGATGCAAACCATGAGACCGACTAAAAAATCTGCCACGTATCAGACTCACTCTCAGTTGCGTCCAATGCACCGGACGCACGGATGATGCGTCCGATGCCGTCATGAAAACCCAAAAACAGCACGAACAACATGCATAGAACTTGATGGTTCTTCCACAAATCCAACCCAAACTCCCTCAAAACTTGATCCAAGGTCATAAGATTCAAGCCATGGGTTCAAGGCATTTAGGTGACCGTTTTCCCTCAAGAAGTTTCCTACAAAGGATCAAGTAAATCAATGGGAACTTCATATCTCACCCAAGAAGAGAAGAACACGAACACAAAACAAATTCTTCCAAATTTGAAAGCACAAGTGGTTTCAAATGATTTCCATCGGAACCTCTTTGCTACTTGGCCTAGAATGGAATGGTACAAGAATAATTACTCCAAACCACCAAGAATCGCTTGAATCAAAAACAAGAAGGGGGAAGGAGAAAATTGACAAAAATAGAAAGCTAGAACATAAATCACCGCAAATTGACACAAGTTCTTGAGCCCAAAAGCCCAAAGGGCACGCACACACTTAGGGTGGGCTTCCTACAGATAAGATTCACAATAGTCTGGACCTCTCACACTCAGAAGAGAAACTAGAGACTGGGAAACCCTAGCAATAAAAAACTGAGAGGCAGCTTGAGATGGAGGGTTGTCATTACATTATATAGCCAACTCCTAATGACCAGACTACCCATACTAGATAACTAATCATTTCACCATAACCAAGGGTATAGTGGTCCAACTTGAATTAGATTTGATCCGACGGCCACCACGCCTTCTCACCGATAGCCTCGCTCCAAAGCGATCTCCCCGATGCCACCACGTGTCATCCTTCCGGCATCGGAACCTTCGCCCGGGTTTTGCGGCCCAAACCCGAAAACCGTCCGCCGATGGGTTTGAGGCCTAAACCACCGAACCGGATTTGCGGGTAGCGCATCAGCGTATGCATCCCCCGCTCGACTTGCATGTCTGCTATCTTGAATCGATCGACATGGTCACTCCATGTGTCCTCACGCTTGTCGAAGTCTCAAGTGTCAGCCAGCATGGCTAGCCACCCGGTGTCCAAGTCTCTTGGACAAGCCTCACGTCCGCTCTTCACCTCTCCCGGTCCATCGGCACGACACGTCCTCCTTGACCTTCACTCCACCGCTGGCCACCGTCTCTAAGCTCCACACCTACACAACACAAGCTGAGAAACAACATCAACCGACACACCGTGTGTACCGGGGTGAGTGTTATCGAGATAGAATAAAGGTAAAAGAAAATAGAATAAAAGTGTCAAGTGTTGAACAATCACTCATCATCCAAATGAACACACAATGGTTAGAATCAACCATGTGTTCGCAAAAGCACTTCATTCCCTAAATAAGTTTTGTGTCTTTCATTCTTATGTTTCTTCTATGTTTTGTTATGGCTGACATTTGTGGTGAGTAAATCGTCATCTAGAAAGATAGACAACATAAGCATTGGCAAAACATAGGCTAGGAGGAAGTGTGTTAGTGTCACATGAGAGCTGAAGGTTATTGTTTTTGGATAAATAATACTAGCTTAAATAGTTAAAACTTATCATTTCAGACAAGCGAAAGAGCTTCATGTGCTACTTTTCCTTGTTTGAATGTCAATCTTTTGTGACTGGAGGGAGAGAGAGTAATAGCCACCATATGGATAATGACAATGTCATTGCGAACTAACTTGACATTGAACATATATGTACAATGTTCTTTAGCATAATTATGTTAACTCTACTACTCTAGGCATGATGGATGAGGATCTTAGCTTATCATTTTGGTTTTCGAGGAAAGAATGGGTCGAGTAGAGGACTACATTTGAGTGTTAGGAACCTAGAATGTTTTCTGCATTTTGCACTACATGAGTTGGAGACGAATGGTGCTACCCTGGGACATATGTGTTGAACTTGCAAATGTTGGGTGTGCTGTTTTGAGCATAATTTTGGAATAGTTAGGCAAAGTGACGTGTTCGTAAATTCTACATTGAATGGCATGAATATTTGCTCTGTTTCTCTATTGTGAATTTTGTCATAACAGAATAACTTCCCATGGCATTCACTGCAGAGAACTTCTATAACAAGTTACCTTTCCTTGCTATGACAAAATAATGCTCAAAATGACACAACTTTTTTTTTACCAACACACATGTTTCAGGTCAAGACCACTTTTTGCCATTTCGTGTATTGAAGAACACCGAACACATTTTTGTAATCGAACTTGATGTTCCTCTGTTAATGACTTAAAGTTCATACATGATGATAAAACCAAGCGAGTATACTCTAGCATATGATAAAAAAATGCATCTGGTGGAACTAAGATTTAACAATTTGTTGCAACCATATCTTTTGGAGAATGCCAAGACAACGTGGCTGTATAACTACCCGACACATGCCACAATCGGTACCCAAATTTTTCAAAGACGGACACATGACATATGACAACCGTTCTATGAGTGCATCCAACTTAAATGTTCGCTTCATCATCATGCACGCCGACCAATGCAAAGATATAGTAACCCGTAAGCATGCAACCGGATACACAAACCGAAATTGCCCGAACATACATTTCAAAATTATATATGTAGCCCACGCGAGCGGATCATCAGAAAAACCTTCGATCAAGTGTTGTAGTAGACTTCCTCGGTTCCTCCGGGACGTAAAAGGGGGTCGGTAATGCATACTGAGTATAACGGAATACAAGTATAATCTCGTGGCAGGTCGCAATCGGTGTCAAGTGTTAGCCCACATGATCTCGCCCTGTTCGTTTGGGTTATCGACCACCGGCCGCAGTTTTTCTCTCGAGAACAAATCAACGTCAACCACCGGTAACGGCCAGTCAACAATATTTTTTCTCTCAAGACAAATCAGCACCGACCACCCACCAATAAAAAACTAAACAAACGGACATGTTCTCTTGCCATGTTGTATTTGTATGGAAGTTTGTTATCTAGTCGCCCCTCACACCGGGGTGTTAGAGCCCTCCCCCATGTTGTATTACATGTGACCTTTGAGTCCATATTTCATGGAACCTTTTCAAGACTTGGCCTTAACCTCATAGTCATTACTTGACCTGCCATGTTTGAGTTCAATCCACTATTTAACTGGTGACAAACACATGGGGTGTTACAACCCTCCCTCTTAAATAAATCTTATCCCGAGATTTGGTATGTCAGACTTTTAAGGGAAGAGATGCATGTCACCATGACCTCGCATCAATGATAGCATTCTCCAATCACCAAAAGAGGATAAAAATTGGTTGAGCAACTTCTTGATATTTTCTCTGCAAAGAAAGTCCAAAAATACACGAGTGTTGTGCAAAGAAAGTCTTGTTACCTTAGGAGGATTCCAAGATAGCATAGCAAGTTATTGCTCAAATACCTGAGTGTTGTGCAACATGAATCAATTATTCATACACATCTATTTTGTAGTGGACATAGCATGTTTATGAATAATTAATTCCACACAACCTTGGGGTTATAGAATAGCCCTACACGCACAAGGCGTTTGCGACACAAGTGACTGTCCAACCACTTAGATGTTCACAGAAGGAGAACTGCATAATGCCTTATATGCACATTTCTCTTTGTAGGATGACAACACTATATTATCCAAGTCTGTGGAGTGAGTGGTGAACGTGATAACGGACCACTGTCAGCGTGGTGTTCTTCGAGGGACGTACTTATAGTGACCCTCACATCCATATGGTAACACTCTCAAGTTGAATTGGGTGCTGCCACTTGGTTAAAACACTTGGCAAGTGCCCAAGGACAAGTTAGCATTAACTGCATATCCAAAGAAGGTTGACAACAAAGATTTGAGGACATGAGGTTTGCAAGACACTTCCAAACTAGAGGTGCATTACACGACCAATAAGATCAGGTGTTGAAAGGTCCCTTGTGGCTTTTGGTAATTGAGTGTCAACATTAGGTGAACTAATATGTGTGATTGAGATTATACACAGGAGATTAGTTCACATATGATGGTGCAATGAAGGAGCTTATTGCATATGAGACATGACATGGAGTCATGTGGCCGAGGTGGTGAAGATCAAGACAAGGCTTGGCTTGATGGACCGGTTGCAAGTGTGAAGGGCAAGTCGAGGGACTTGGCGCCGACGGACCAACGCAATGGTGAAGAGCAAGTGAGGTCAAGATCGATGGACCAAGAAGGTCATGTGATGATATGAAGTGGGTCATATCATTCTTGATCGTGTTGGTGCATGTGTTGCATCGGCACTTGAAGATGGAGCGGAATGGAAATGCGCAAGGCAAAGGTATAACCTATAGGGCATTTCATTTCGCCAGTCATGAGGAGCTTAGAGAAGTTTTATGACCGGGTTTAGGATAGATGGTCGTACTATTAAGAGGGGCAAACTTGTTTGCATATCGGTCATCTAGTGCCACTTGAGCGATCTAACTTTGCGATGTGTTAGGATCGAGTTGCGTGGTAAGAGCTAACCCGTCCTTTGAAACGATTGTGAAAATGCTAACACACATGCACATGGTGATGTACACTTGGTGGTGTTGGCACATTTGCAAAGGCGGCGATGGTTTGCAGGGTTGAGTTGGGTTTGGGAACCGCTTTTGAGAAAATGAAATGCTTATTTTCTGTTGCGCCGGATGCATCGTGGTGGTGTAAACATGCTATTCCTCGTGCTCAAGTTGGTATACTTGTTGGGTAGCATATCGAAGCAAAGGAGACGGAGAAACGATGAAGTTTTGCAGGAGACAGCGACCGGACGCATCGACCGTGACGCTGGACCGACGACGCTCGGTCGGCGGGTCCGGTCAAGTCCAATAAGCACTGCATTCGGGTGGTGTTTGGAGCTTTGACCGGACGCTTGGGTGGTGAGTCCGGTCACCACCGGATCCTCTGACTGGACGCATGAAGACTGGTGTCAGCTGTGGGTGACTGGACGCTCGGTCAGGGGTGACCGGACGCTGGACCGGACCCGCTGGTGAGTCCGGTCGGTGCGTCCGGTCAACACGCAGAAACTGTGGTTTGAAGCACCAACGGCTCTATTTTGGATGGAGCCTTTATATACTTGTTGTGGTCGGCCATGGCAGGTAGCTGAGCACACTTGAGCCTTGGTGGCTTGTGTTGTGGTGCTAGAGAGCCCTCCCACTCACTTGTGATTGATACTGTTCATCCAAATCAAAGTGAGGAGTGATTCTAGTGCATTCGTGTTGAGAGATCGCATTCGTGGCACTAGGTGATCGTGTTGCAAGTCGGTGTGCTTGTTTCTCTTGGAGGTTGCCACCTCCTTGAGGCTTGGTGGCAAGAGACTTCGTGAAGCACGCAAGGAAGCTTGTGTGGTGCTCCGAAGGAGGATTTGTGAGACGTTCGTGCTCACCTCGCGGGGGTCGTGAAGAGCAACTCTAGTGGAGCGCGTGTCATTGAGCTACCACACTTGGGTGTGGGTTCACACGGTACCCTCTGAGGGATTGGCTTGAGGACTCACACTGTGTGAGGGATTCGATCAAGCTCCCACTGTGGGATTTGGCACTGGCCTTTAAGCTTGTGGATCATCACTGGGTGATTCGCCAAACTGTGGAACCACTAAAGTGTTGGTTGACACAACGAGGAGTAGGGGGAAGTTGGCAAGCTTCCCGAGACCTCGGTAAAAAATCACCGGTGTCATCTTGTGTCCACACTTCGTGGTGGTTTGCATTCTCTTGATCACAAGCTTTGTTCTTACATTCATATATACATTGTGCTTGTGCTTGAGTAGTATAGTTGTAACTATCTAGCTTGTGTAGCTTGTTTAGTTACTTTGCTTAGCTTAGCTTGTGTAGCTAGGTAATTTGAGCCTTTGGGTTAGGTGTGTGTTGCCTTTTCCATTGTGCATCTAGTGAGCTTAGGGGCTTTGTGCTTTTGCTTACTAGAATTGTGTAGGAGCTCACCCGTGCTTGAAGTACTAGTGCATAGGTTTATGTGACCTTGCAATAGAAACGGTTAGGAGCTCAAGCTAGTCTTGTCACCTCACTCTTCTTGTGTAGGATCTTTTGTGAGATGATTTAGAGTCTTAGTTAGAGGGGTGAAGTCTTGGCTAGACCGATAAGTTTAATTCCGCATTAGTTTCGGTTAGCCGAGGAGATTAGTTTTTAAAAGAGACTATTCAGCCCCCCTCTAGTCCCCATCTAGACCTTTCAAGTGTGCTTTTGCTCATGGTGCGATCGCACAATAAGTTGGGTTAACTTGCACTAAAGCAAAACTAGTCATGTTAGACTACTTTTGACAAGGATCAGCTGGTGGCCACCCACCACCCCAACTTACGCATGTGTATCTGCTAGTGGCAGGCCGCCACCACCACTTCTCTGCATCAGATCTGCTGGTGGCAGGCCGCCACCTCGCTCAGCCGGATCCACATGTGGCCACGCGGCCGCCACCTCGTCGTGTCGGGTTGTTGAATGTCGGGAGCAGCTCGAAAGAGGAGGAAGAGGGCGGGCAGCCGCCGGTGTGCCATCATAGGGAGTAGGGTCTAGGAGAGAGAGGCGGGGGGACAAAGAGTGGGGGCGGGGAAGAGTGTAGGATCATTTGGACGCCTAGAGGGGGGGGGGTGAATAGGCCTGTTTCAAAAATCACTTCAAATCACTGTCAGTAACCTGAGCGGCACCGCCGCTCTGGCCAAGCGGCACCGCCGCTTCAAGCGGCACCACCGCTACTCGGCGGCGGCACCGCCGCCTGCGAGAAAAGAAGTTAGCTCACAGTTCAAAATCTGCTCAATGAAAAGTAGATCGAGTAATTTTCCTTGGTTCCTGGACAGGTATAGGTTACAGATCGAGAGCTGAAACAAGTAGATCGAGGGTATAGAGATAGATCGGTCTCAAACCCTAAATCCTCTTAACAACAACAATATGATTGCAAAGTAAAGTAAAACAAGCACACGGTGACACAAGGATTTATCCCGTGGTTCAGCTCGCCACCAAGGCTTGCCTAAGTCCACGTTGTTGAGGTTCCACAAAGGAATGAGCTCACCACAAAGGCTTTCCTCTTTGCCTCGTTCACAAGTCTAGGAACCGAATCCTAGAAATGTGGGGTAATGTATTAGATGCAAGAGGGTGTTACAAACCTCCCTAGGCTGCCACACAAGTTGGCAAGCTCAAGGGCGACACACTAGCCGGCTAGGAGCAAGCTCCAAGAGTAAAAGACCACAACCGCCGGCCAAAGTGCGAACCAAGTGCCTCTAGAACGATGAAGATCAGTGGAGCTCCCTTCCAATCGAAGTTTGCAGCCCTCACACTCAAGAACCGATGGTGGAATCGATGGATTTGCTTGAGGGAGTGAGGAGCTTCAATGGAGGAGAGAGAGCTGAGCACTTGGGTCCTTTCTGTCGAAAGTGAGCAGAGGAGAAGGAAGGTGACGGTTGAGGGTAGAAAAGAAAAGTATAAATACTATCCTCCCAACGGTCAGATCACGAGCGGCACCGCCGCTCATGATCAAGCGGCACCGCCGCTCCCCCTGAGCGGCACCGCCGCTCAGCCTTAGTCAGCAAAGAGTAGAAAGAGTTTGAATGACTGACTAAGTTTGGAGCTGGAGGTTATGTGGTGTGAAAATGAGCACTTGGTTGCACGCTTTGGCACAGTGATTCTAATCCCTCTTAATAGTACGGCGTGTCCTATACTCAAATTCAAAATGTAAAATGAAAATAAACCTCCTTTCTTGAAGTACCAGCAGTAAATCGAATTGGGGTACTCCTCCTTTAGGTTTGCAATGTCCTCTTGGCTTGTTGCCTGCTTATTGACTCGATAAATCTCATTAGTCCTCTATTTAGATTGTCATCAACGCCAAAACCCACATTAGAGGTTGATTGCACTTACAATCTCCCCCTTTTTAGTGATTGGTGACAACCTAATTAGAGCTTACAAAAGATAGTCAAATAATAGAGATTTTTCGAGCCATGGATGTAGGTACCTCCCCCTAAATATGTGAATGAGCTTTGGATTCTCAAAAAGGTATCTCATTATCAATAGTCACATATTTAGGTAGTGAGACCTCCCCCTAAATGTGTGAGTGAGATTTGAATCCTCAGTCTTGACATAAAAGGTCAAATCTCACACATTTAGGTGATGTAGGGACCTCCCCCTACATCCATGCCTGCTGTGGGTTGTCAAGTGCTAACATATGTGTCAGAAGAATATACGTGATGCAACATGACAGTTTAGGCACTCGAGCAAATGAGACTGTCTTGACTGAAGCGGCACCGCCGCTCCCTTAAAAACTGCTGCCGCCAACGGGAATTCCACAAAGATGAAACATATATGACACTAAGTAAACAGCATGAATATGACAAGCTAAATCACACAGAACCAACACATGTCCATAAACCATACGAAGAGAGTCAAATAAGTCGCAATATTACAAGTTCACAAATAGTTTTGAAACCTACTCTCAAGCTCTAACTCTCTAGGACATGCTAAACAAAGGTAAACAGCAGTCGAAGGCGCGAAAAAGTTTTGACCCCTCTAATTTTCTCCCCCTTTGGCACAAAGCACCAAAAGGAGAAAAGAAAAGAGAGATCTAGTCACTCTGAAGCACTGCCCTCCTCCTCGTCCTCGTCCTCCTCGTCGTCTCCCTGCTCCTCCTCCTCTGAAGTCGAAGAAATCACAGCCCTGCCGGCAGTGTGAGTAGTAGAGGTGAAGCGTGTCGAGCGTCGAGGTGGTGGATCCTCTGGAGACTGTGGCTGCTGCTGCTGTCTACGCACAAAGTCACCAAGCGTCTCATCCCAGTCAAGCTCCTGCTCAGAAGTGGTGTCCTCTGACCCTCCAGACTCTGAGAAGCTGGAAAGCACAAAACGAGGTGGAGAAGGGACAGGTGAAAGTGGTGTGACTCCTGCACGCTCTCTGTCCTCCCTCTGCCTACGCTCAACTCTGTGTGCAGACGCTGCTGAATAGGTGCAAGTCTCAAACATGGCCTTCATCCATGTGGTCATCTTCTTCTTGAAGCTGCTCTTGCCCCTCCTAGCTCTAGCATGAGAGCTCTCTGGAACCTCTGAGGGTGAAGGTGGAGTATCCCCTGTCTAGCCGGGTGCCTCCGAAGGCCGCCGCTGCCGGCATGATCCGCTCGAGGTTGTAAGCCTTGTGCACATCTGTCTTGTTGAACCTCAAACCAGATACCCTCTCAATCATATACATGATGTAGGGAGCATAGGGCAAGCTCTTCCTACCATCATCCATACCATCAACCAACTCCATCCACAGATATGCAGGCACATTGAAGCTCTCACCTCCTGGAGCAAGTCTGGCTAGCAAATTCTTCACCCAACCATGCAAGTTTGAGGCTGCACCATCCTTGGGATCAATAGTGTTCCTGAGAAGGTTGTTGAGAATGTAGTAGAAGCTGCTCAGCCCTCTCACTAGCCCATCTGCCTTCCTAGGATCCCTCCACATGTAACTGAAAGCTGTAGCATCAAGCTTCTTCTCAGCATGAATAGGCCTGAACTTCCTATGCTTGCTGCCAAAACCAAGAATCCTAGAGAAAGTGACAAAGTCACCTGAGTAGTGGACACCCTCAGTCATCCAATGCATAGTGTCCTCATTCTCCAGAAAGTAAGTGGCATGAAACTGTCCAAAAATCTCTGCATTCCAGTCATACTGGAACTCCATCAAGTTCCTCAGCTCATGCTTCTCACAAGCCCTGATGGCCCTGTTGATCTCTGGCTCACCCTTGGCCTTCAGAAGATCCCAGTCTATGTAGTGCATCTGTCTAATGCTGGGCTCCCTCTTCTTGAGTACAGAAGAGGCATAGAAGTCTGAATGGAATACATTCCAGAATCTGTAGTCCACATCGAGGTCCTTAGGAGTGGTGTAGGGATTCACCCTCCTAGCCTCAGTGCTCAACTTACTCCCTGTGGAGTAGTCAATCCTCTGACGAGCCACACTGTCATCTGGAGGTCTCCTCAAGTGAATCTGCTCCTCATAATCTCTCATGTAGGAGTCATCATAGGTCCAGATGTCCATGAGGTGGCTGGACATCCAACATCAGGAATCTTTCTGCCATATCTCAGCTCGCGCCTCAACTCCCTTTCCCTTTCCTGCTGCTGCTCAGCTGTAGGTCTACCAGAAGAAGTAGAACCTCTGCCTCTGCCCCTCTTGGGAAACCTCTCCTCCAAAGCCTTCCTCTTGACACCTCCACTTCCTTGACCGTGCTCCATCTATGCATGCAAAGGGTCCAAATCAGTCACTGAAGTGCTGGATTGAAAGATGGATATGTATATGTGTTAAACATTGCAAAAGATAGGTGGATGAAGCAGTGGATAGGCCGGCTGTTTGAATCAGCCTCGAGCGGCACCGCCGCTCAGGATGCCCTGCCACTTCTTCGACAACCATCTTGTGCAATAGTTAAAACATATGTATATCTATCTACCATTCCAACAGAATCTCAGAAACTTGACTGAAATGAAAATAGAGATAAAAGCTGCCATGGATTTGGATCTAGAATGAATTTTCTTCGATAATGGGTATCAACCAGATTTGAACTATTGATTTGTTCGAAACAAGATTGAAGATGAGCAGCAAAACACTTTGCTCTTGCCATAGCCGGCAGTGCCGCTAGGCACCCCATGCATGTCATGGGTGGAGTTCATCTCAAACTTTCAAACTAAATCAATCCAATAATTTTCCCACTATCTAGAACCTCCACTCTATGACTAATTGCAGAAATCCATAACAAATTTCATCCCTAGGCATAGATCGGGGCGGTTAGGGTTTCTCACCGAGGATTGGAGAGAGAAGAAGAGAAGCAGCTGTGGCCCCTAGCAGCGGCAAAGCACCGGTGTCGTGGAAGAAGACCGGCGATGCAGGCACGCGCGGCGGCATCGCCGGGTAGCGGCGGTGCGGGCGCGGCGGTGAGGAGAGAGGCGGCGGCGGTGGCGTCACCCTCGGTCACCAAACGGGAAAGAGAAGGGGCCGGTGGAGAGAATGACCGAGGAGAGGAAAGAAAGATCTTTGTGGGCCCAGAAAATAGGTCCCACGGACCGACCGTGCAAGGGGGTTTTTGGCTGAAAAACACCGAGCGGCACCGCCGCTTCGGGCCGAGCGGCACCGCCACTCCCCTAAACAGAGCGAGTTAAACTAGCTTCTTAAGTGACTCTCCTCATATAGTAGATAGACATATGTGACTCAAATTTCATGGCCAGATCAGATCATCAATCAAAACAGTGACCATGTCATTTGAGTCTAGCTTTGAAAAACATTTGAAAGACATAATGTAAACTTTTCAAAGCTTTTCCCTACTCATATTAGTTCTCACAAACAGAGGCATGCAGATTTCAAGATAAGTTTGCGAGAATCAAGTATATTTAGTTCACTACGCAAAGCGCAAAACCTTGTCTCGTCAAGAGGCTTAGTGAAGATATCGGCTAGTTGTTTTTCGGTGCTCACATGGCGAATTGCGATATCTCCTTTGAGTTCGTGGTCTCTCAAGAAGTGATGACGGATGTCTATGTGTTTTGTTCTAGAGTGTGCTACCGGGTTATTTGCGAGTTTGATGGCACTCTCGTTGTCACAAAGAAGAGGTATCTTTGTGAAATGACATCCAAAATCTTATAAGGTTTGCTTCATCCAAAGTAGTTGAGCACAACATGCGCCGGCTGCAACATACTCGGCCTCGGCGGTGGATAGGGCTACACAATTTTGCTTCTTAGAGCTCCAAGACACCAAGGACCATCCAAGGAATTGACACGTCCCCGAGGTGCTTTTTCGATCTACTTTGCAACCGGCATAATCGAAATCCGAATAGCCAAGTAGATTGAACTTGGAACCCTTGGGATATCACAAGCCAAGGTTTGGGGTGTGAACTAGATATCTCAAGATTCTTTTAACCGCCACATTGTGACATTCCTTTGGATTAGCTTGAAATCTAGCACAAATGCACACACTAAGCATAATATCGGGCCTAGATGCACAAAGATAAAGAAGAGAGCCGATCATGGAACGATATACCTTTATGTCTACGGCAGCCCCTTCTTCATCAAGATCAAGATGTCCATTGCTTGGCATTGGAGTTTTGATTGGCTTAGCCTTAGCCATATCAAACTTCTTCAACATATCTTGGGTGTACTTGGTTTGGCTAACGAAAGTCCCTTCCTTCATTTGTTTGACTTGAAAGCCAAGGAAGAACTTGACCTCACCCATCATGGACATCTCGAACCTCTTTGTCATAGTCGTACTACATTGCTCAACATACACATGATTAGAGCTACCAAATATTATGTCATCGACATATATTTGGCACACAAAGATATCACCATTAACTTTATGTGTAAAGAGAGTAGGATCGGCCTTCCCTATGATAAAACCTTGTTTAAGCAAGAACTCCTTAAGGCATTCATACCATGCTCTTGGTGCTTGCTTAAGCCCATAGAACGCCTTACGAAGCTTGTAAACATGGTTAGGAAACTTGGGGTCTTCAAAACCCGGTGGTTGCTCAACGTAGACCTCCTCTTGCAAAGGGCCATTGAGGAATGCACTCTTGACATCCATTTGATATAGCTTGAAGTCATGATGGGCAGCAAAGGCTAGAAGAATGCGGATTGCTTCTAGTCTTGCCACCGGTGCATATGTCTCATCGAAGTCCAAGCCCTCTACTTGAGTGAAACCTTGAGCCACCAATCTTGCCTTGTTTCTTGTAACCTGACCATCTTCATCTTGCTTGTTTCGAAAGACCCATTTGGTGCCAATGATGTTTGTTTTTGGTCTTTCTACTAAGTCCCAAACTTGGTTTCTCTTGAAGTTGTTGAGTTCTTCTTGCATGGCTAGCAACCAATCGGCATCCTTGAGAGCATCTTCTACCTTGGTAGGTTCCAAAGAAGAGACAAAGGAGTAATGTTCACAAAATGCAGCTAGATGTGATCGAGTAGTTACTCCCTTTCGTAGACTCCCAAGGATATTCTCAACGGGGTGATCCCGTTGAACGGTTTGTCGTAGCCGTGGGTGATCAACTCCATCATCCTCAACTTCTTCTTCATAGTCATCCTCAGCTTCAAGTATAGGAGCAAGATCAAGTCTGGTGATGTAGGTGTTGGAGTAGATGCTGCTGAGGTGGAGGGAGCGGCACCGCCGCTCTGCTGACAGCGGGCGTAGGCTGCCCCCTGTCATCGAGTACGTCAGCGGAAATTGGTGCAGCAGCATCTTGGTGATCCTCCTGTTCATTGGCTTTATCTTCTTGTGGTCGAATGTCACCAATGGCCAATTGCTTGATAGCTTCACAAGGTGGATCCTCCTTTCCTACAACACTTTTATCAACTTGCTCTACTTGAGAGCCATTAGATTCATCAAATGTCACATCTATAGTGACTTCAACCCTACCGGTGGTTTTGTTGAAGACACGATAGGCATGCTCATTTGATCCATAACCAAGAAGAATACCCTCATCAACCTTAGGTGCAAACTTAGAGGTTCGGGGCTTTTTGTTAAGAATGAAACACTTGCACCCAAACACCCTAAAGTACGACACCTTCGGTTTGTTCCCGGTTAGTAGCTCATATGAGGTCTTCTTGAGTTTCTTGTGGAGGTAGAGACGGTTGATTGCATGACAAGCGGTGTTGATGGCTTCACACCAAAAGATGTCCGAAGTCTTGTATTCATCTAGCATTGTTCTTGCCATGTCAATGAGTGTTCTATTCTTCCTCTCTACAACTCCATTTTGTTGAGGGGCGTATGGAACTGAAAACTCATGTTTGATGCCCTCTTCATCAAGGAATTCTTCAACTTGGGTATTCTTGAATTCACTTCCATTGTCACTTCTCACTTTCTTGATTGGAAGTTCGAATTTTCTTTGAGCCCTTCTAATGAAGGTTTTCACCTTCTCTTGTACCTGGCACTTATCAAAGACAAAGAAAACCCAAGTGAAGTGGGAATAATCATCAACAATAACGAGTCCATACTTATTACCACCGATGCTAAGGTAGGCAACCGGTCCAAAGAGATCCATATGAATCAACTCCAAAGGTTGTGTAGTGGTCATGATGCTCTTTGGTGGGTGAGGTACGCCTACTTGCTTTTCGGCTTGGCAAGCGTTACAAATCCTGTCTTTGTCAAAATCAATATTTGTTAGCCCAATGATGTGGTTGTCCTTTTGTAGTTTGGCCAAGTTCCTCATCCCAACATGAGCTAGTCGGCGATGCCAAAGCCAACCCATGCTAGATTTTGCCATAAGACAAGTCTCAAGCTTAGGCTCACTTTTGTTGAAATCAACTAAGTAGAGCTTATTCTTAAGTTTGCCCTGTGAAGACAATAGAGGAATCCTCCCTACTAATGACTTCCACACCAACATCCGTAAAGAGATAATTGTAGCCTTTCCCACAAAGTTGTGAGACCGACAACAAATTGTATCCTAGGGATTCCACATGCAAGACATCAGATATATCATGGTTAGTTGTGATAGCGATTTTACCAAGACCCATCACACTTCCCTTAGTGTCATCTCCAAATCGAATGTTGTCACTTGGATCGGCATTAGGAGAGTATGATGAAAACATACTCCTTTCTCTGGTCATATGATTTGTCCAAATCGAATGTTGTCACTTGGATCGGCATTAGGAGAGTATGATGAAAACATACTCCTTTCTCCGGTCATATGATTTGTACATCCACTATCAAGCACCCAACTTGATCCACTGGAGGAGTATGCACGCAAAAGCAGATTAGTTCACAAGTTTAGGCCCCCAAGCTCCTTGGGACCTTTCATGTTAGTCACAAGAATTTTGGGAACCCAAATTGAAGTATGCAAATAAACATTTCTGTCCTTGCCAACATATTTAGCATAAACCTCCCCCTTGCTGTTGTTCTTCAGTACAAAGCAAGTACTCAAACTTTGTCTTGTTGATTGAGCCTTGGGATGGTAAGCAAATCTATTTGGGTTGGCCCAAATAGTTTTCTGCTGTTTCTGCACAACCTGTTTTGCTTGAACAACCTTCTTGATGGGCTGTTTCTGGACAGGAGGTCGATGAGTTGCCTTCCCTTTCGTAGGGGCAGCGGCACCGCCGCTCGTCCTAGCGGCACTGTCGCTTGGCTTTGCTGCTCGGAGCTGGCGCGATGCGGCTGTCTGTGCAGGCATATCTGTACTCATCTTCCCTTTGCTCCAGAACTGGACACACTCATAGCCATTTATAATCTTTCTTCCATTTGTCTTGGCCCCTCTAGTGTGGCCTAACCCATCCTTGATTCTAGAATTTCTTCCATCAATGTATTGTAACCTCTTTGGTTGAGTCTCTTTGCCACTTACTGTTTTCTTGACAGTTTGTTTTTCTTTTCCAACCAAGATGTTGAGCCTAGCAATCTCCTTCTTCATTGCCTCCATGTTTGCAAGGTTTGTGGCTTGACTCTTCAAGTCTAGGTTGAAACATTTACCACATCCATTGCTTGTGGAGGGAATAGAGTTGTCCTTTGTGGATGAGAGATGTGAGTTGCTTTCCCAAAGAAGACTATATTTCCCCTCAAGTTGCTTGTGCTTTTCTTGTAAGTCACAATACTTTTCATTGAGGGTAATAGTAGCTTTCTTTGTAAGAGCATGGTTCTCTTTTTCTTTTACAAGTTTCTTTTATAAAGAGGCCACCTCACTTCTCTTAAACACAAGAGCGTCTTTGTTGTCAACATAGAGCTTCTCAAGTCTAGTGAGTTCACCCTCTCTAGTTTCCAACTCGGCTTGGACACTCTCTAAATCCTCCATCATCTTAGTGATAAACATTTTGGTCTTTGGATCTAGGTTCTTGGTCAATGCATCATACTCTTCATCACTAGACCCATCATCACTTGAGCTATCACTAAGTTCACTAGATTCATAACTAAGGGTTGGAGAGGCTTTATTTTTGGAAAGTACCTTCTCACGCTTTGCCATGAGACAAATGTGAGGGGAGCCATCTTCATCATCATCGGACATGTTGGAGAAGAGCCTTGGTGTGGAGGTTGACTCTTGTCTAGCAAATGTTGCCATCTTCACATCCTCCTCACTTGACTCTTTAGTTGAGTCCTACTCATGCCCAATGTGTGCTTCTCCCATGTTCTTTCCCTTTCTCTTGTAATCTTGCCTCTTGTCGTTGTTGGGGTTGTCCTTCTTGTACTTGTTGTTCTTGTTCTCATGTGGACAATCCGCAATAAAGTGCTCGGTGCTTCCACAATTGTAGCAAGTTCTCTTCTTCTTGTTTGGAAACTTCTTTTGCACCATCTTGTACCCATTTCTCTTCATGGCCTTGTGGTATTTCTTGATGAACAATGCCATATCATTGATGTCGGCACCTCCCTCATCATCATCATCACTTGAGGAGGAGGTAGAATCAATGTGCTCTTGCATTTTCTTCATTTCTTTGGCTTAATTTGAGGTTGATTGCTTGCTGCCCTTGTTCTTGTTGGAGGTGCTTGGCTTGCTTGACTTGCTTGCTTTGAGAGCAACATCTTTGATCTTGATGCCGTCCAACTTGGCTTGCAACTCACCAAGTTTCTTCCTCTCATTTGCCTCTTCCCTTTGCATGTCAAAGGTAAGCAATCTCCTAAGCACATCATTAGGAGTGAAGTGCTCAAATCTCTTCTTGTCTCTTATCAGGGTGACTACGGTCTCATTTCTAGGTGCATAGGCTTCAAGCATGACCTTCACCACCTTGTGATCATCAAGCTCTTCATCTCCATATCCTCTAATCTTTCCAACTAGAACCATCAACCGGTCAAACATCTCTTGGGCACCTTCCCCTTCAACTATCACAAACCGGTTGAGCTTTGCCTTCAACAAGTCAATCTTTGCCTTTCTCACTTTGTCAACACCTTCATGTGCAAGGATCAAAGTGTCCCAAATCTTCTTTGCCACATTCATATTCATCACCCTATTGTACTCATTTCCATCTAGAGCACTTAGGAGGATGCTTGTAGCTTGGCCATTGAGGTGGGCTGCTATCATCTCTTCATTTGTGGGTGACTTGGGGTTCACCGGAGGCTCATATCCCCTACACACAATATCCCAAAGACCGGGGTGAATGCCATTAAGATAGACACTCATCAAATGTTTCCACTTGGCATAGTTTGTCCCATCAAAGTGAGGCAACTTCCCCGCGGGAACATTGATGAATGACTTCCTGTCACGGTTAGAGAAGAGAGAGTTATAGTTAAAGGATATGGCGGCAAATTTGTTGTTGTTGCTGCTGGCCTCATCCTTCTTCTTCTCATTTTTCTTGCTCTTTGGCACATATGACTCATCATCATCACCATCATCGGAACTACTTGACAGCTCACTTGATTGAGCATCAAGTTCCACCACTTTCTTGCTTCTTTCTTCTCTTCTCTTGAGTCTTTCTTCTCTTATTCTTTTTCTTTCATCTCTTCTTTTGAGCTTCTCGATGAGCTGCATGCTTGCATCTTCTTCTTGCTTCTTGGCTTTCTCACGCTCGGCTCTTCTTGCTTCCTTGGCGGCTTTCTTTTCTTTTCTTTTCCTTCTTTCTTCCCTTCTCTCCGGATCGGTGGTTCCGGAGAAAGAGGATGAAGAAGAAAGCTCACTGCTGGAAGCTGTAGGCTTGGCGTGGATGCCTTCGGCTCCGCCTTGATTCGAACCACCTCCGGTGTCCATACTTCACGCGGTGAAGCGCTTAATGAAGTAAACAAGCTCTGATACCACTTGTAGGATCGTTGGACGCCTAGAGGGGGGGTGAATAGGCCTGTTTCAAAAATCACTTCAAATCAGCATCGGTAACACGAGCGGCACCGCCCGCCGCATGCCAAGCGGCACCGCCGCTTCAAGCGGCACCACCGCTACTCTGAGCGGCACTGCCGCCCCTGCAGAAGAAGTTAGCTCACAGTTCAAAATCTGCTCAATGAAAAGTAGATCGAGTAATTTTTCTTGGTTCCTGGACAGGTATAGGTTACAGATCGAGAGCTGAAACAAGTAGATCGAGGGTATAGAGATAGATCGGTCTCAAACCCTAAATCCTCTTAACAACAACAATATGATTGCAAAGTAAAGTAAAACAAGCACACGGTGACACAAGGATTTATCCCGTGGTTCAGCTCGCCACCAAGGCTTGCCTAAGTCCACGTTGTTGAGGTTCCACAAAGGAATGAGCTCACCAAAAAGGCTTGCCTCTTTGCCTCGTTCACAAGTCTAGGAACCGAATCCTAGAGATGTAGGGTAATGTATTAGATGCAAGAGGGTGTTACAAACCTCCCTAGGCCGCCACACAAGTTGGCAAGCTCAAGGGCGACGCACTAGCCGGCTAGGAGCAAGCTCCAAGAGTAAAAGACCACAACCGCCGGCCAAAGTGCGAACCAAGTGCCTCTAGAACGATGAAGATCAGTGGAGCTCCCTTCCAATCGAAGTTTGCAGCCCTCACACTCAAGAACCGATGGTGGAATCGATGGATTTGCTTGAGGGAGTGAGGAGCTTCAATGGAGGAGAGAGAGCTGAGCACTTGGGTCCTTTCTGTCAAAAGTGAGCAGATGAGAAGGAAGGTGACGGTTGAGGGTAGAAAAGAAAAGTATAAATACTATCCTCCCAACGGTCAGATCACGAGCGGCACCGCCGCTCATGATCAAGCGGCACTGCCGCCCAGCGGCACCGCCGCTCAGCCTTAGTCAGCAAAGAGTAGAAAGAGTTTGAATGACTGACTTAAGTTTGGAGCTGGAGGTTATGTGGTGTGAAAATGAGCACTTGGTTGCACGCTTTGGCACAGTGATTCTAATCCCTCTTAATAGTACGGCGTGTCCTATACTCAAATTCAAAATGTAAAATGAAAATAAACCTCCTTTCTTGAAGTACCAGCAGTAAATCTAATTGGGGTACTCCTCCTTTAGGTTTGCAATGTCCTCTTGGCTTGTTGCCTGCTTGTTGACTCGATAAATCTCATTAGTCCTCTATTTAGATTGTCATCAACGCCAAAACCCACATTAGAGGTTGATTGCACTTACAAAGAGAGTTGTTGCGCCGTCGTGAGAGGAGAGGATGCGACCACCGTTGTACTAAGTGGGGAGAGGGAGATAGTGAAATGTGTGCTGGATAAACCCTAAGTCCACATATTTATATCGAAGACGGCTATCAGGCCTTGCTTGGGCTCATTGGACCTTGGCGTTTTTCGGTGATGGGCCTATTAAGGTGTCTACCTCGGAAAATCGGTTTACCGTGGCAGGCATGTTAACCGTGGCGGGCATGTTAGGATGCCCGCCACGAAAAATAGATATTAACCGTGGCGGGCGTTTTTAAGTTGCCCGCCACGGTTAATCGATTTTCGTGGCGAACAAAAGTGCCCGCCTCAGAATATAAAAACCGTCTGCCGCCGTTAATCAGGGCATTAACCGTGGCGGGCAAAAGAAGTGCTCGCCACGGTTAATATTTTGCAGTATCACGTAAAATCTTTTCTGTAGTAGTGTATGATATCTCACTGTGTTCTTAGGAAACATCCACCCACACGCTTGGGAAACATCCACCCTGATGCTTGGGTCGTGGACGGTAATTGGTTTCACGTGGTGAAGTTGGGATAATAGTTGAATATTTCGAAAGGAATTTGAGGCTTCCATTCACCCTTCTCTCGTCGCCATCTTCGGTCCTTCATTCTGGATGGCCAAATAGTGCTACGATTAGGTGAGATGGAGCCTTTCAGCTAAAATTTTAAAACCTAGAAAATTCTGATCAATAGCGCGTACGTCGTTGGTGACAAGCGGTAGGCGACCAATTTGAAGCTGCTGTCTCGTGAGGACGAAACCGAATTTGCTACTCTCAGGTCTCGGAAGTAAGAACTAGCCCCTATATATATATAGATGCACACACGCATGATCACCACGGTCTACGGCTCAAACCAAACAAGTTTAAAGACATCATCAGGAGTACTAGGTGCACCTAGCTAGAATTCTTTTTAGCACGTCTAACATTGTTCCATGGCAAGAGAAGAGCTTACACTGCTTGGCATGTGGGCGAGCCCGTTCGTGATCAGGACTCGCATCGCCCTCAACCTGAAAGGCCTCTCCTACGCTTACAGCGAGGAGAGCATCTACGACAAGAGCGAGCTTCTCCTCAAGTTCAACCCGGTGCTGAAGAAGGTGCCCGTGCTCATCCACAACGGGAAGCCCGTCTACGAGTCCCTGATCATCGTGCAGTATATCGACGAGGCTTTCCCGGCCGACGACGGCGCGCCGCCCATCCTTCCCTCTGACCCTTATGACCGCGCGGTTGCTCGCTTCTATGCCTCCTACGTCGAAGACAAGGTACTAGCAGTCGTCATTGCAAGTACTCCAAATTAACCAATTGCTTGCTTGCCTCACTCATACGATTCTGCATGGCAGCTGTTCACAACGTGGGCACCTGTTTTCAGAGGCAGGACGGCCGAGGAGAGGGTGGAGGCCGCGACGCAGGTCCTGGCGGTTCTCCAGACGCTGGAACAGGCGTTCAAGGAGTGCTCCAAGGGGAAGGCGTTCTTCGGAGGGGACAACGTGGGGTTGGTGGACGTTGTGCTTGGCGGCTACCTTGGATGGCTGTCCACCACCGAGGCCATCTGCGGGGTGAACGTCGTCGACGCCACCAGGACACCCCTGCTCGCGGCGTGGGCAGAGCGGTTCTGCTCGCTAGACGCTGTCAAGGGGCTGATCCCGGACCTGGGCAGGCTTGTGGAGTACATCAAGGCTAGACGTGCCGACCTTGGGCTGCCGCCGCTGCCGCCATACGTGGAGCTGCAGCAGTAATAACAATGAGCTAGCAAGCTTTTTAGCAGCCTCATTACAATACACATAATGGATCCAGTGATAATGGTTAGAGCCACAGGTTTATCTGCCGGTTCCGGAGTTAAAAATAAAGTGGTGGTTGTACTTTGTTACATGTATACTCAATTCGTTTTGGAATATACTACTACCTCTGTCCCACTTTATAAGACGTCCTAGCACATCATTTGTGTGTCTAGATCCAATCCATGTTTCATGCACTTGGCCACAATCCTGCGTTGGTTAGTCAATAAATGATGTACTTAATGATAATCTAAAACGTCTTATAAAATGAAACGGAGAAGTAGATATGCACGTGTAACACCCACATGTTCATTAAATAGAGTTTCTTAGTGATGCCAGTTATGATCAACATAGTGAGGAACTCAGGGGTGTTTGTTCAAAAGTCCTAGGATTTTCTTTTGTCCTAGGACCTTTTTAAAAAAAGATCCTCATGGGTGCTTCTAGAGACTTTTAAAAAAAAAAAAAAAAAAAATCAAAAAGGTCTCCCTGTTTAGATTGCTAGGTATTTTTAGGGTTTTTTTTAGTTTTTAGGGACTTTTTAATCCCTACACAAAAATGTCCTTGGAACAAACACCCCTTTAGAAACCAAATCAAATTATCTAGAAATACGAGATTTAGCAAGGTAGGGTCTTAGCGAGAGGTTTACTTGAGAATTCGTAATGACAATGTCCTCTAGTCCTTAAGCTAAGGTAGCCTTATTCCACAAGTCTGGGAAGAAGTGGCGGTCCCGATTAGCACTCTTGGTGTCCTTGCCTTGCAACCCCAAAATGAATTACATGTTGTTCAGTTGATTAGTTGTCAGCAATTGGTTGCAGCAATGAAGCATTGCTCAATCTATACAGTTCTTATATGCACTTCTGTCCTGAACCTAGTGCTCCTGTTCAGATCTAAGTTGATTTAATTTGCAGGCTGTGGTCGTTCAGTTCCAGTTAACAAAGTATTGTGGTGATTGTTCTGGCATGCCGATCATACAAGCAAGCCTTGCTTCTCTCTTAACTGATTCGGTAGCAACTAAGCTCTTAGTCATCAGCAGGGGTGTAATGGATAAGGATCTAGTCTTGTCATTGTTTTTAACAAGTCATGCAAACTTGGTTCCCTTTTAATTGAACTTGGTGGAAAGCATTCCAAACCCAGAATATGTTCCGCATTCTTCAGAAAATTAGTTGGCAGCAAGCCAAAACCGTGTCAAATTGAATATGTATGTTTCATATTTATTGCCTTAAGCACAAAATGATCGAAGGTGTTCTGGCAAGTAGTGATGATCTGCTCGCCTGGGCTGCACATATAATTCTAAAATGTATGTCCTGAATGTTTGCAGTCTTTGTGTAGGCTGGTTGCACGCTTACTGCTTACTCTATGCATTGATCGGCTTGTATGAAGTTGAGGTGAACATTTTATTTTAAGCTGGATGCACTCAAAGAACGGTTTCCATGTGTCTGTCTCAGAAAAATTCTGGTACTGGTTGCGGCACGTTGTCTTAGCTTTCTCCAAAAGATATGGGTTGTAACAAATTCTTAAATTTTAGTTGCACTAGGATGCAAATTTTATTTATCATATGCTAGTGTATGCTCCAACTATGCTTGTTGCTTGGTTTCATGTATGAATTTTAACAGAGGAATAGCGGTTCAGTCTCAGAATGTGTTCTGAGTTCTTCAGTTTGACAATATATGAATAGGCAAAAATGATGCTGACCAGAAGCATGTGTGTTGGGAAAAAAACTGTGTGATTTTGAGCATAATTTTGCCATAGCGAGGCAAGGTAACTTGTTATAGAATTTATGCAGTGAATGATATGGGAAGTTATATTTGCTGGGATATGGCATCTCTGCTTCTCGAGGTTACATTTGCTGGGGTTTGTGGTCGTACAGGAGCAAGACATCTTTGAATGGTGGCTGCGGGCACGAAAATGGTTTCCAAAAGAGTTGCGCAGTGGGTTTGACTCACTTCTCTTCCTCGTCGGATGGACGCTGTGGAAGGAACGCAATGCCAGAACCTTTGACGCGGTGCGAGTTCAGCCACTGATACTGGCCTATCAAATCCTGTGCGAGGCCAGGACCTGGTCTGTAGCTGGTTACAGGAAGTTGAATCGTCTCCTAGCTAGAGTTTGATGAGTGCTTGCTTCTGTCGCAAATTTGCTAACAATGTAATCCCTGGTTGTAAAATCCAGTACACATAGGTTGGTCGAAGTCGGTAACTGTGTTGCCGGGTCGATCTTGTTGTTCGAAACTCTCTGCTTAATGAAAAATACGCGCCTACGGCATGCTTGAAAAAAAAAAAAAAAAAAAGACATGGGAAGTTATTCTGATATGACATTGTGTTATTTTTGGCACACCCAATTGTGGGAGGCAGGGGTTCAGTTTGCATCATTTTCTTTCCTGACCTAACTTTTGATGACAAGTCTTAACACGTTCAGTGTAGCAATAACCTGAATTGCATTGCCGTTCTGCCTGCATTTGCATAGCAGGAGGTCGAGAAAAAGGCTGTCTGCATTGCCATTCTGTGAACTGACTCTAATGAGGGACAGAGGCCATGCCAAGCGCCCAAGCCATGTCACGAGGAATTTAGGTGACAGCAGCCAAAGCCGTGCCAATTGGCCTTGTTTAGTTGCCTTCAAAGTTCTAAGTTTTTTATTCTCTCTTCATCACATCAATCTAGAGACACGTGCATAGAGCACGAAATGTAGGTAAAACAATAATTGATTACACAGTTTGGTTATAAATCACGAGACAAATCTTTTAAGCCTAATTAGTCTATAATTAGACAATATTTACCAAATACAAACGAAAGTGCTACAGGAGTTCAAATTTTAACATTTTGAATTTTGCCAGCATTTAAACAAGGCCCACACACAGACACAAAAAAATCAAGAATTCATGTAGCTAAATCCTCAAGAAAATGAAAATGCGAAAAATCACTTTTTAACATGTTCGTTCCTTTTGGCAACTAGGCCAATAGAAGAGAAGCCCAGCACCCATAAAATGGAACTCGTTTCGGCAGGTGGAACACAGGACCCACCCCTTTTTTCAAGAAATGCAAGTTTTTCTTTTTCCAAAACGAAGAATGCACGGAATTTCTTTTTCTATGGATTGGCTGGTGCCGGCCAGTCAGCCACGCCACGCGCCTCGCCGTCGCCGGCTCGCGCCAACTCGGATCATCCCGGTCGTGCTCACCCCCACCAACTCACCGCGAGAGCGCCTACCGAAGCGAGAGGGTTTCGTCGTTGAGCGAGCGACAACGCCATGGCGGTGGAGACAGATAGAAGAAGGGGTCGATGGAGGCGGAGCAGGTAGTGGCGGATGCGAGGGAGGTAACTGATGGCGTCAGGATCATCATTCTGATGCCTGAAGAGCTCAGACGGGGTGGTGGTGCGCCGCGTGAAGAAGGCGCACAGTGGCAAGCCTGTCGGGCCTCATCAACTGCTCGATCGAAGATGGCTTCGCCGATGGCGAGCTCCACCTCCCCAGGCCTAACGGCCCCAACGTCGAGGCCAACACACTGGACACAGTGCTCAAGTACTGCAAGAAGCCCGCCGACCCCGACGCCGCCGCAGCCGCCACCAATCCCGACTCTGATTGCACCGCCACAGAAGTAGCAGCAGCGTCGACACGACGGCATCCGATGACCTCAAGGCTTGGGACCGTGATTTTCCTTGGCCTCTATCTCTCTCTCTCTCTCTCTCTCTCTGTACGCCCTCTACGGCCTCCTCCTCGCCGCCAACTACCTCAAAATCGAAGGGCTCTAGGAAGTCATCTGACAGAGGGCCACGACAAGAGCACCTAGCAGATCCACGACACCTTCAACAATCTCACCCCGGAGGACGAGGAGGAGTTGCGCCAATAGTACACGGCGCCTAGGCCATCCACGAGTAGGAACCTTCGAACCCACTTCGTGTTGCTCTAACATTTGCTATATCTCGTCGATCTCGCGATATCGATCTTGACCTAGCACGTGCCGTGTTCTACTGTGTCCGTTTCATGCCCATCGTGTAAGGGTTGCTCTTGCAACGATAGCTTCAGATCAACTAGGTTCACGCAATTGGTCAGCATTGTCGTTTCGTTCGGTCAAAGAGCAGAATCGATGTGTTAGCTGGGTCTGCCTGTCATTTCCGATTTATCTCATGAAATTGCTCCATCTCTGTCCCATTTTGTTCTGGTAACAATAACTATTGATTTGCTTGCCTGCAGTTCAAATGAACAAGGGAAAGGGAGGGGGTGTGAATAGGAGCCTCATTTTTTTTTTTTTTTTTTTGCGAAATTCGACTTGTAGCTCTCATGGGCCCCTCGAAAGAGAATCAAGAACACACACGAAATGTTACGACCTAGGTGACTAGGTGGATGCCTTAGGGTAAGACCTAGAGGCACGGCGGTTCAACCGACAATCCGCGATGCGACGAAGAAATTCGAAACCAAACTTGCAAAAACAACACCGCTAGCTTACACTTTGGACACACCGGGCGAGGTCCGGACACGTCAAGTGCACCAGATGTGTCAGATGGAGGGGCAACGGACGCGTCAGGTGAGAAAAACCAGCTCAGAAAAACTCTCAGGTGCCACACTGGACTCAACTGAAAAACACACGGGCCGACCGAGGAAATCACCGGACGTATCGATGCAAACCATGAGATCGATTAGGAGATCCGCCACGCACGCACTCACTCTCGGTTGTGTCCGATGCACCGGACGCGCGGATGATGCGTCTGATGCTGTCAAGAAAACCCAAAAACAACACAAACAACATGCGTAGAACTTGATGGTTCTTCCACAAATCCGACCCAAACTCCCTCAATACTTGATCCAAGGCCACAAGATTCAAGCCATGAGTTCAAGGCATGTAGGTGACCGTTTTCCCCTAAGAAATTTTCTACAAAGGATCGAGTAAATCAATGGGAATTTCAGATCTCACCCAAGAAGAGAAGAACACGAACGCAAAACAAATTCTTCCAAATCGAAAGCACAAGAGGTTTCAAATGATTTCCATCGGTGAAACTCTTTGGTACTTGGCCTACAATGGAATGGGACAAGAAAAATTACTCCAAACCACCAAGAATCGCTTGAATTGAAAACAAGAAGGGGAAGGAGAAATTAAACCTATGAAAATAGAAAGCAAGAACACAAATCACCGCAAATCGATACAAGTTCTTTATCCCAAAAGCCCAGAGGGCATGAACACACTTAGGGCTGTGCTTCCTACAGACAAGATTCACAATAGTCTGGACCTCTCACACTCAAAAGAGAAACTAAAGACTGGGAAACCCTAGCAATGAAAAACTGGAACTGGAGAGGCAGTTTGAGATGGAGGGATGTCATTACATTATATAGCCAAGTCCTAATGACCAGACTACCCATACTAGATAACTAACCATTTCACCATAACCAAGGGTATAGTGGTCCGACTAGAAGTAGATTTGATCCGACACCCACCGCGCCTTCTCACCGATAGCCTCGCTCCAAAGTGATCTCCCGATGCCGCCATGTGTCATCCATCCGGCATTGGAACCTCCGCGCGGGTTTTGCGGCCCAAGCCCGGAAACCGTCCGCCGATGGGTTTGAAGCCCAAACCACCAAACCGGACCGCGGGTAGCGTACCACGTATGTGCCCCCCGCTCGACTTGCACATCCGCTGTCTTGACTCGATCGACACGGTCACTCCACGTGTCCTCATGCTTGTCGAAGTCCCAAGTGTCAGCCACCACGGCTAGCCACTCGGTGTCCAAGTCCCTCGGACAAGCCTCACGTCTGCCCTTCACCACTCCCGATCCATCGGCACGACACGTCCTCCTTGACCTTCACTCCACCGCTGGCCACCGTGCCTAAGCTCCACACCCGCATAACACAAGCCGAGAAACAACGCGTCAACCCGACATTAATCTGCGTGTGCCGGGGTAAGTGTAATCGAGATAGAAGAATGGTAAAAAGAAAATATATAGAATAAGAGTGTCAAGTGTTGAACAATCACTCATCATCCAAATGAACACACAATGGTTAGAATCAACCATGTGTTCGCAAAAGCACTTCATTCCCTAAATAAGTTTTGCATCTTTCATTCTTATGTTTCTTCTATGTTTTGTTATGACTCACATTTGTGGTGAGTAAATCATCATCTCGAAAGATAGACAACATAAGCATTGGCAAACCATAGGCTAGGAGGAAGTGTGTTAGTGTCACATTAGAGCTGAATGTTCTTGGTTTTGGAGAAATAATACTACCTTAAATCGTTAAAACTTATCATTTTCGACAAGCGAAAAGAGCTTCATGTGCTACTTTTCCTTGTCTCGAATGTCAAATTTTTTGTGACTGGAGGGAGAGGGAATAATTGCCAACATATGGATTATGACAATATCATTGCGAACTAACATGACATTGAACTTATATGTACAACATTCTTTAGCTTAATTATGTTAACTCTACTACTCTAGGCGTGATGGATAAGGATCTTAGCTTATCATTTTGGTTTTCAAAGAAAGAATGGGTCGAGTAGAGGACTACCTTTGAGTATTAGGAACCCGGAATGTTTTTTACGCATTTTGCACTACAAGAGTTAGAGACGAATGGTGCTACCCCACGGGACATATGTGTTGAACTTGTAAATGTTGGGTGTGCTATTCTCGAGCATAATTTTGGAATAGTTAGGCAAAGTGACGTGTTCGAGAAATTCTACAGATGAATGGAATGAATATTTGCTATGTTTCTCTATTGTGAATTTTGTCATAACAGAATAACTTCCCATGGCATTCATCGATAACTTCTATAACAAGTTACCATTCCTTGCTATGACAAAATAATGCTCAAACAACACAACTTTTTACCAACACACATGTTTTGGTCAGCACCACTTTTGCCACTTCGTGAAGAACGAGAACACATTCTCGCCCCGAACTTGATGTTCCTCTCGTTAAATACTTAAAGTTCGACATGATGATGAAACCAAGCGAGTATACTCTAGCATATGATAAAAAATGCATCCTGGTGGAACTAATATTTAAGAATTCGTTACAACCATATCTTTTGGAGAATGTCAAGACGACGCGTGCGTATAATCGCGCCGACACATGCCACAATCAAGTATCCAAATTTTTTGAGAGACGGACACATGACATATGACAACCGTTCTATGAGTGCATCCAACTTAGAATAAAATGTTCACTTCATCATCATGCACGCCGACCAATGCGAGAGATATAGTAACCCATAAGCATGCAAATAGCTACACAAACCGAATTGCCCTGAACAAACATTTCATAATTATATATGCAGCCCCACGAACGAGCAGATCATCGAAAAAACCTTCGATCAAGTGTTGTAGTAGACTTCCTCAGTTCCTCTAGGACAGAAAAGGGGGTCGGTAATGCATACAGAGAATAACGGAATACAAGTATAATCTCGTGGTAGGTCGTAATCAGTGTCAAGTGTCAGCCTACATGATCTCGCCCCGTTTGTTTGGCTTATTAGCCACCCGCCAGATTTTTTTTCTCTCGAACAAATCAGCGCCAACCACCAAGAACCAGCCAGTCAACAATATTTTTCTCTCAGCACAAATCAACACCATCCACCATCTCAAAAAATTGAACAAATAGACAAGTTCTCATGTCATGTTGTATTTGTTTGGAATTTTGTTATCTAGCTGCCCCTCACACCAATATAACATGATCAATTTGTGTTTGAGGCAGAAAATACGCAACATACATATTCCGATTTGACATCAGTTTTGGCATGTTGCCAACTCATCTTCTGAAGAACACTATCCGAGTCTAGAATGCTCCCCCCCCCCCCATTTCAATTAATAACCGAACCAAGTTTGCATGGTTTGTGCTAAAAGTTAATGACAAGATTACATTGTGATCCATTACATCCCCTCGCTGATTATTAAGAGGTTTAATTGCTATAGAATCAGTTAAGAGAGAAGAAGGGCTTGCTTGCTTACTGAACAATCATAACCTGCAACTTAACTCAATTTTGATTTGAACAGGAGCACCAAAACTGTAGAGATTGAGAAATCATGCTGCATTGCTGGAACCAATCGCACACAAATAATCAACTGAACAACACACCATTCATTTTGGGAGTGGTAGCTAGCTAGTTGTGCATGGGCATTTTATCGTAAATTTCAACGCAAAACAACATTGGAGATTGAAAATCATGACTGAAAAAGCAACCGGGGGCTTTTTTTGCCTCCATCATGCAGTGGAATTCAAAATTTGAAAACTAAAAACTTTTGCCCCAACGGTACACAAGCATTCAAAAATCGAAATGGAGGAGGGGAAAGGCGTAAAAGCCAAACAAGCACACCGTTACACCTATACAACTTGGCTATAAAATAATAGCCTCCTCACCAAGCTAGCCCCTCCTGGCCTCCTCTAACGCTTGTGCTTCCTTCGCCAGTACTAGTAGTAGCGACCAGAGAGCCGACAATGAATCATGTGCAGATTGCCGCCGCCAGAGCCGTAGGCGACGACGCCGTCACCCAAGCTCTTACTGTTGCACGGACTTTGGTCGCTAGACAGCTCGGTAAGCTGTTGGTTCCTTCCTTAAATGAGATCCTGATTTGGTTGCTTGTTCTTTTTGTTGTTCCTCCTACTTTGGGAATTTGCCTCTAATTTGTTGTTCCTTTTATTTGGGATTTTGCCTCCCTGTCTAAATCCTTCCTACATCTATTCTATAGTTTGTGAGGAGTTCTGGCTCGCCACGGCTCAAGTAACTTCATTGTTCTTTCAAAGTTGTTGATTTGGTGGGGGTTTTTTTCTCCAAAAATGCTATTGAATCCTATGTTTTTTTTGGCGAAATTTGTTATTTGTAGGCAAAGGTTGTACTCAATCCTGTGTTGTGCTCATGCCTATGTTGTACCTATATGTGATAGCCTTCACATTAGCAGCTCGCTATACAAAATATAGCCTGCTCGTACCTACACCCAACGTGCCTAGCACCGCCCCTCCCTCCAGTGAACTCACCACCAACCCGCGAAACGAGTGGCTGACTACTTCCCAAGAATCCCTATGATTCAGCGGCCTCTGCTTCAGCGCTGTCATCCTCACTCATCTCTCTTAGTGATTTATATCACCCTGAAGAGTCTTCCCCAATCCCACAAGATGTCCCCTGCCCTGCACTCAGTTGGTTTGCGCTAATAGCATTCTGGTTCTACACCAGTGCCTACTTCTTTGTCTTCACCATCCTAGCAAGGTGAGTTGCTTCTAAAGATATCTATCTGTTTTCTCATTGGTTTACTATTGTTAATTTATTGATTTATCTCTACAGATATAGAGTGGCTTGGCAAGAATGGGTACTTTTCAGAGGATTCACGGGTGGCCTGTTTGTCGCCACTATGGTTATTATTTATGTAAGCTATTCGTTCATCAAATGGTTCTCGTATTTAATGATGAATTGGTTATCATGTAAATTTAATTATCGATTTTGGTTGCTTTTTTAGGTGACTGTTTCGCTTGCGGACAGGGTACTTCCTCCTTGAGCTCATGTGACAGGAGTGCAAGGCTAGCCGAATGCGGCATCTGAGTATAGGGTGAAGGTGGTACTTGTGTAGTTGTTGTTCCTTTGTGTTAATCGGTGAATAAGAGGTGAATGGTAGTTGTTCTTTCGTGAGTAGAAGACTAGAATTGGTATTCTGAATAAGGGGGTGTTTAGTGTTAAGAATCCGCTGCATTTACAATGGGGACTAGCCCCTATTTATTAGAAGGAGCTTGGGTAGCACTCCTCAAATATCTCCCCTAGATATGTCCACTACACTCTGGAGACTTCTCTTGTTCACTAGAGTGCTAGATATTTTACTCCTTGCTTTGAGATTCACCCACACACATGGTTTCACAACACTCGTCCTTGGGTGAATCGCGCATGTGTACATGCCTCGTTAAAAACTTCCCCCAAAAATCCAGTAGGAAAAAGGGTAGGAGAAAAGAGTACAATCACACGCGCCAGCCATGTTTGCACCTGTTGCCTCGTTAAAAACCTTGCATGAGAAAACCTAGTGGGAAAAACTCATCAAGGGAAAAAGAGGACAACAGTTGGTGCTTTAATCAGGTCTTCAGGACCGACTTGTGATCTTCAGGATCACAACCATGGGTAATGGCGTTTGGGGGGGTATGTCTCCCCTGAACCCTACAACTCTCTGGGCCGCCCAACAGATAGCAGGCTTTTAACAACAGGGACCTTTAGTCCTAGTGGGTGGTTCGAGCCGAGACTAGAGGTGGACTTTTAATCCCGGTTGGTGTTACAAACCGGGACTACGATAGTTTATCCCGGGTTGTGGCTAAAACCGGAACGAGTGGTCCATCATTTAGTCCTGGTTTTAAAAACCAACCGGGATTGAAAGTTTGCCCTTTATATAACCTCTTCTCTCGCCCCCAACGGCCGAAGACAGCTCAATTAATACTATTTGTTGCTCGTGTGTGTTCATCGGTGGGGGATAGTAGAGTTCTTGCTAAGGCAAAGTGAGCTTCATCTACATATTGTGAAGGTTTGATACTTCATCATCCAATCTTTCAATGCTAAATGTGTAGATCATTCCATGTTCTATTCATAGACATATAGATGTCTGGTAGATACCAGCATGGTGTTTTTTTTTTTGTTTATTATACATCATTTAGTATTCATGTATGTATCTTTACACATTATCTAGACACATTAAATATGATGGTTGTAATATATCTTGACACATTTTCTATGTTTGCCCATGTTTTGTACACATAGATATGACCTCTTTTTAGGAGAAAGCCCTCCATGTGCAAATATCGTTATGTGTCATAGCCCACCAAAATGGTGCACACAATAGATGCTAGAAGAGTTCTACTGATTATAGAGCAACATTGAAGGTTAGAAAAGCCATGAGATTGGCAGAGCCATCCGGTCCTATAGGTTTTTAGTGTAGACTCTGGATTTACATTTCACAAGAGATATGTTATCCTCCAAGTAGAGAAGATCATATCAATACATGGATCTCCTCCGGAGTGATGTCGGACGATGGATGTGGATGTGGATCTTGCAGCTTTGCTCTCCTTTCGTTGGGCACCGGTGGGCGTTCAAGATCGCAACGGCAGTGCATTAGTATATGATGCCATAGCCTCCAACGACGATCAAATTGGCTTCCTCAGTGATTTTTCTTTGTAGTTAGATGCTAGTACAAGAGATCTACTAAGGTGGTTTATTTTTAATGTGTTTGCACACTTTGATGATAACATTGACCTAATGTTATAAAGGTTTATGTTATCATATATGTAACTTTTTTCAAGGTCTTTGTTATCATATATATAATTTTTGCTTAAGATTTTTGTTATCATAAATATAATTTTACGTTTAGTTAATATAGATATCTTTGTTATTATATATGTCATTTTATTTATTTAATATATATCTATGTTTCTGTTATACATGATTATTGCAATATATTTCTGACACATTTTATGCGATTTGTCAATATTTTATGGATACAGATATTTGCTCATCCTATGGCCGCCTCGACAATTCTTTGTAGCTAGATGCTACAAGAGTTCTACTTGAGCTGGTTAAATTTTAATGTGTCTCGTACACTTTGATGATAACATTGATCTATTTGAATAAAGATCTTATGTAATGTTTTTTTAAGTCTTTGTTCTGTTGTAGGTGGGGATATGGCGCGACATTTTTCTCTGTGAAGAAGCGGAGAGATTTGTTGTACCCTGAACGGCTGAACGCCTTGTTTCTTAATTTGTTTAATAATCACTGTAGTGACTTTGGTCCCTCCAGATTCTAAAAAAAGATTTGTGGGATCTAATTCTGAGCCAGACCGCAAGCATCTATAGAGTTATTCTGAGCCATCCTACCTTTACATGCTACTTTTAGATACACTGCCAGTCCTAACTTATGAGCAAATAGCACCGTATGTATGGAATTATTCGGCCAGATCAAAATTCTTCGAAGCACGTCTGAATTTTCTCGCATTCACTCTCATCTTTCTCCATATATACTAGTTATTTTCTCATTATGCAGTGATTCGCATCAGCTCTAGACCACCAATGAATTGGAACGTAGATTGATCTTTCCGCTCCAAGTGATCTAGCGTGCTCCCGAAAGCATCTAACGTACCTCCAGTCATGCGTCCACTAGGCAACATATAGAACCTTGCTTTGTTCGTCGGCATATATATGAGCTATGCGCGCTGTTGCATGGATTCGAAGTGTTCGGTCATCAATTCAAGCTTATTGCAGTTCTAAGTAGTGATGGACCCAGGAATTGAACCGAGCCTGTTGCATGCATAGAACAACCACGGACCAATGAATATGGCCATATGATCTGACCATGAATATGTACCTATATTAGAACAAAAAGATCTAATAATAGTTGATGCACTACTCCCTCCGTCCCACTGAGTTTGTCGACATAGATTCTGTGTCATCTTTTTTAATGCTTCGTCTTATTCAAATTTTTTTGCACAAATATAATTTATTTTGTTATAACTTATTTTATCAATAAAGATACTTGAGTATTGATTAATTTATTTTATGATTTGCATACATATTTCGAATAAGACGGATGGTCAAACATGAAATTCAAAAAGTCAAAAATGACGAACTCCATGGGACAGAGGGAGTATTGCTGAGAGAGAGAGAGAGAGGGAGAGAGAGAGAGAGTGGAGTAGCGTAAAAGAGACATTTTTGTTCATACTGCCATGTATTAGAGTGGAGTATGGCTAGCACAAATGTCACGAAAACCTAAGCCTATACAACTCGAGCTCTTATAGTTATAGTAGAGCCAAGATTAACAAGGTGGTTGAGTCATCGTCGTCAGCCCAGTCAAACATGTTTACCTAGCTAAGCTAGCTATCTGTCTTTGTAAAATTTAAACTTCTAATACGATCCTCAGTTTGGACTTTTCAATGTTATGAGAGAAGACTTTCATGGTTTGTACAGTCATCAGATCTCTATTTGGTCAGAAAGGATCTGAAACTCTGAACTGATACTGGCTAGCACCGATGAACAAATTGTGATGAGGTAGCTTCCTCTTACATACTGTATAATTTTGGCGGGTACATGCACGTTACCGAAGCAAACATCATTTAGACCTTGTCTTGCCAATCATTGTGGTTGGTGATGTCGTCGTTGATATAACAAGTTCAACTAACTACACATGGAAACACGGATTGGTGCGAGTGGTGCATGACGATGTTGTGACTTGCATAACCGGCCATGTACGTGATGGAGGGCATGACACATGAGTGCATGACAACTGAACCTCGAAGAGAACGGACGTTAAATTTCATAGGTCCATTGGAACTATAAAAAAAAATTCAGAGCTCAGTTATTTTGGGGTGCTCTTTTATTGGGACTCAGCTTCCGAGATGAACAATAAAATGCACACTTATATCAGGAACAAAATTAGCTGAGGTCTTGGTTTGGATCTTCAGACTTCAGCTAATGTCACTCTTACCTGCCAGCTAGCTACTCAGCTAAGAATTAGATATATTAGCTGGTTTTTCAACATGTTTTTTACATATGGCTAATTATTAGCTAGCTAGTTAATTTTTAGCCCTATCTCATCAAAATAAAATAGGGGTTATCAAAATAAAATAGCTGGTTTTCAACGTGAGTTTGCACATGTCTATTGCATCACGTCATTTCATACGTCAGTAGTGAGCCTACGTCATATCACAGATTCTCAGTTGTCTTCCGCCACAAATAATATACTTTTGCTTAATTTAATTCAGCCTAGTTTGCTTCCACAACACACACCACAGCAACAGCACAATGCAAGGGCGTCATTCTCTCTATATATATCGTGGACCTCGATCTTTAGTTCACCATGTTTAGAACCTCTGGCTACCGCCGGGACCATGCATGTCCCAACATCATGCACCACTAATATGGAATCATCTTTTATATAGACAACAATAGTTGTCTAGGTCACTATGCATGTCCTAAGCAGAGGTGCGGTTGTGTTGCTTTTTATAACTTTTGCGGGCATATATGAAACTTAATGGAGTGATTAACACTGAGTACAGCCTGAGCGCTAATAGTAGAGCCAAAATTAAAAAGGTGGTTGAGTCATCGATCGTCAGCCCGATTTTATCATACTACTAGCTACTAGGATCTTAGACTTTTTGTTGTTATGTGTATATTAATGCTTTGCGCCGACGTTGCGGGGTTTGTTTTCCTTATATAAATTTAATTTTATTAGGAAGTACATGCATGTTACCATAGCAATAATCATGTTGACCTAGCTAAGAGAGTGTTTGATTCTAGAGACCTTTTTGTGTTGGAGCTAAAAAAGTTCAAACGCTACTATAAATTCGTACATCATTGCCGACGGCATCACTGCCGAAATCAAGTCCACCGGCAGTGAAAAACCATTCAGGCGCTGGAAAATCAGAAAATACATAGACTCAGCCAAAACTGACAGTGAAGATTTACATCGCTACGGTTCTTATTATGCCCCGACAGTGATCTGATG
Organism: Hyparrhenia diplandra; assembly: GCA_015847255.1. Taxonomy (NCBI): domain Eukaryota; kingdom Viridiplantae; phylum Streptophyta; class Magnoliopsida; order Poales; family Poaceae; genus Hyparrhenia; species Hyparrhenia diplandra. The sequence goes on from JADLZK010013134.1 coordinate 101,052, forward strand.
GACGCATATCATTGCCGGGTGTAAATATGAGGAAACTTTTTTTTTTTTTTTTTTACACATTACACAAGATAACGCAGACGCTCAACACGCACGCACACTCACCCCTATGAACACACGTACGCAAACCCTACCCCTATGAGCACCTTCGAAGGACTGAGCCGGCAAATCTTGAAGTTCCGAAGTCACCACTGGCGCCTCGCTATCGACGGGGACGTCGCCTACCACTTAATGCACAGCGCCGGAAAATCCTGAAATAAATCCAGGATAAAGTGTCGCACCCAGGATTTGAACCCTGGGTGGGAGCCCCCCAACCAATGGCCTTTGCCATTGCGCTGACTTTAAATATCCCAAGAAGCACCTCCTTGAGAGTCTTTTTATAAAAGTCATAAGATTAAAAAATCCTAGGATTAATTAACCAAACACACCTAGCTATATATATCTGCCTTGCAAGATTTGAACTTCTAAAAAGATGCTCAGTTTGGACTTTTCTCCATTTTTGAGTGAAGACTTTCATGGTTTGTACAGTCATCAGATCCCTATTTGATCAGAAAGGATCTGAAACTCGATCTGAGCTGATACTGGCTAGCGCCGATGAACAAATTGTGAGGTAGCTTTCTCTTACATAATTTTGGCGTGTACATGCACACGTTACCGAAACAAACATCATTTTTAGACCTTGTCTTGGCCAGTTACAAACTTACAATCATCGTGGTTGGTGATGTCAACATTGATAGGACCTGAACAAGTTCAATTACACATGGAAACTCGGATTGGTGCGAGTGGTGCATGACGATGTTGTGATGACTTGCATAACCGGTCTTGTACGTGATGGAGGGCATGACGAAGAAAACTAACGTGTCCGTTGGAAGTATAAAAAATTTCAGAGCTCCGTTATTTGGGGCGCTCTTTTATTGGGACTCAGCTTCTGAGATGACAATAAAATGCACACTTATATCAGGAACAAAAATTAGCTGAGGTCTTGGTTTGGATCTTCAGCTAATGTCACTCTTACCTGCCACTCAGCTAACGTCACGTTCATACGTCAGTGCTCCTACGTCATATCTCAGATTCTCACCTGTCCTCCGCTGGCCACTAATAATATTTTTTCCTATTATTTAATTATTATTATTATGAATAGGGAAAAAAAAAACTTCAGCTTAGTTTGCTTCCTCAACACACACAACGGCCACAATGCAATGCAATGGCGTCTCCCTCTCTATAAATAGCGTGGACCTCGATCTTTCCCTCGAACATCATTGGGCTAGCATTGCATTGTCACCACCCGCTGATCGATACAACGACAACCATGGTGAACTACTCCGACCACAGCATCCACATCCTCCTCCTGCCATACCCGTCCCAGGGCCACATCAACCCGCTCTTCCACTTCGCCAGGCGCCTCGCCGGCCACAGCGGCGTCCGCTGCAGTCTGGCGGTCACCCGTTTCGTCGCCAGCTCGACCAGGCCAGCCACCGGCTCGGTCCACGTCGCCGTCTTCTCCGACGGCTGCGACGACAGCGGCCCGGACGGGATCGGAGGGCACCGCGGCCCTTACTTCGAGCGTCTCAGCTCCGCCGGGCCGGGGTCGGTGGACCGGCTCCTCGCGTCGGAGTCGGAGCTGGGCCGGCCGGTGCACGTGGTGGTGTACGACGCGTTCCTGCCGTGGGCGCAGGGCGTGGCGCGGCGGCGCGGCGCGGCGTGCGCGGCGTTCCTCACGCAGACGTGCGCCGTGGACGTGCTGTACACGCACCTGCTGGCCGGCCGGATACCGCCCCCGCCGGTGACGGAGGAGCTGCCGCCGGAGCTGGCGGGGCTACCTGTCCGGCTCCAACTGACCGACCTGCCGACGTTCTTCGTTGACAAGAACCGTCCCCGGGACTTTTGGAGTTGCTGACGAGCCAGTTCTTAGGTTTGGGCACCGCGGACCACGTGCTCGTCAATTCGTTCTACGACTTGGAGCCGCAGGTGAGTGGCTAAGCCAAGCCCACACATGCACGCTGCACAGCAGCATAATGCACGCTGCACGTACGCACGAAAACGTCGTGCCACCGACTGTACTGTGTGCTTATACCAAGTGTGTGGACGACGATTGTGGACATGTGTATTAGTTTAAAGACTGGGCATCATGTCATTCTCTCATCACAGGAAGCAGATTACCTGGCTTCGACGTGGGGTGCCAAGACGGTAGGCCCAAACATGCCATCGGCGAACCTCGACCACCACCTTCCGGCGGACGACGACGACGTATCCTACGGCGTCCACCTCCACACCCAATGGCGACAGAATGCAAGGCCTGGCTGGACGCCCACGCGCCGGCCTCCGTCGTGTACGTCTCCTTCGGCAGCATAGCCTCCCTGGGCGCGAGACAGATGGAGGAAATAGCCGAGGGGCTTTACAGCAGCGGCATGCCGTTCCTGTGGGTCGTCCGGGCCACGGAGACCGCCAAGCTACCCAACAACTTCGCCGGGGAGGCAAAGGCGAGGGGGCTCATCGTGCAGTGGTGCCCGCAGCTGGAGGTTCTAGCGCACCCCTCGGTTGGGTGCTTCGTGACGCACGGCGGATGGAACTCCACCTTGGAGGCGATCAGCGCCGGCGTGCCCATAGTGGCCATGCCGCACTGGTCGGATCAGCCGACGAACGCCAAGTACGTCCAGGACGTGTGGCGCGTCGGCGTGCGGGTGCGGCGGCCGGATTCCCACGATGATGGGGTGGTCACAAGGAAGGAGGTGGAGAGGTGCGTTCGGCAAGTGATGGAAGGGGAAAGGTCCGAGGACTTCAGACTGAAAGCTTTGGAGTGGAGCAAGAAGGCAAGGATGGCCATGAACAGTGGTGGCAGCTCGGACATCAACATCTCCGATTTCCTCTCCAAGTTTAAGAGCCACAAATAATCGAGACATCAAGGTCATGAAGGCTACCTTCAGAATAAATAATGTGATCAGCTTGCAACATCTTAAGATTCGCAATATTTAAGTTAGCATGTGATGGTCATAATAAATGTAATAAGGAGATCCTACATCATTGAGAAAATGGTTTGTTATTGCTGCACCGCTCCAGTGGTAGGGGGACCTTTATTACCGAATAAGACAGCGGGCGAAAGATAGCGTGTTGAGTTTTTCCAAAAAAAAAAAAAAAAAAAAAAAAAAAGCGTGTTGGAACTTATTATAGCAGCTGCTATTGCTGGACCGCTATTCACTGTGTGGCCGGTGTGGATTGTTCAAATGATAATGTTGTTGACACGACACTAGGGTTTCGCACCAACACACCAAGAGGACCTTGAACGTCCACGAGGTTTGCGATCAACCTGTTAACACCAAAATTTGGTAAAGCCTGAATGACGAATGGGCCGGCGTGTGATGATTCGGTAAAGAGGTCATTCGGCTAGCGGTACAGCATCTGTGGTACTGTGGCATTCGGGAAGCCGCTGCTATTCGGCTAGAGAACCTGAGTCCAAGGGAGATTCGAGGCGCACAATGGTTCGACAAGCATAAGAGCTACAAGACAGAATATCTGGAGAAAGGACTCGTGTCACATGCGGCCTCGAGAGTCCGAGAAGACTTGGAGGGCAATGTATCTTAGTTAGATATTTTCGTTATGTTTATTCGTAATTAGTTAGGACTCGTCAAGCCCAGGGTATAAATATGAGACCCCAAAGAAGCGTAAATGAATCTACCAAATCAATACAACAAACCCGGCTCCGTGTGCCACCGCCCGTGCCACCCTTCGAGTCCAGTCGTGTCGTCGATCTACTGCGAGGGGATACATCGACCCGTCGACCTCCGTAAGTACCGGCAACCTTGTACCATGTCTAGTATCGTGCGGCGGATTTAGATTATGTTGCAAGTAGTCTTGTTACCATGCTTAGTATCGTGCGGCGGATTTAGGCTATGGAGCAAGAGGGTTCTTTGTTAGATCATGAGTCGTGCGGCAGGCTAAGGTCTAGCTTGGAGCTAGTTATCGGCTTCATTAGATTTGGCAATCTAGTGAATTCATTAAGTTACCAAGTGGTGCATGCTTCTTCTTATTTATTATTTTAATTATGATTGCATACACTTTTGCCTAATTTAGATTGATACGGTTCGGCTTTATCTTTTTGTTAGATCTAGGTGTCATCAATGCTTTCAATATTCATCTTGTCGTGTCATTAGATCTTTCTGTTTATCATAGCTGGGCTTAGATCAATCTAAGTTGTTACATGTTGTGGGTTCGTACACGTTTAGTCACGAGTCGTGCGGCAGGCTAAGGTTCTGCGTGTGAGCTCCTTCTTCATGGACCCTGATTCGGCAAGCTTGCCGAATACAGTTATGCATCTACTTGTAGCTTGCATGTGTGAGTCTACCTATCGTTAGAGTCTAGTCTGGCAAGCCGTATCATGCGGTGGATTAGCTTGTTGCAGTGTATCATGCGGTGGATTGCTGTTAGGACGAAAAGGGTTTAGGATGGTTAGTCGTGCGGCGGACTAATAGGAATAAATCACTGTCTTTACTTTAGATTAGACTTGCATGTGTACTTTACTTGTTTATGCATACACGCTTCAACGAGTAATGAGTATTTATAGATCTATTTAGATGTATGCGTGCTTTTAGCTTGTCATGGTTAGATTGTATCATGCGGTAGATTGATCTAGTTGTGGTAAGTGGTTTAGATCTGTAGCAAGTCGTATCATGCGGTGGATTAGCTTGCAAGGGTTTAAGCTTGACGGGTTTAGGAAGACTAGACGTGCGGCAGACTAGTTAGATGAAACATATGCATGTGTCATTTAGAATAGGTTTATATTTATGAGTTACCTGCTTTATGTACCATGTTGTCAGTTAATTCGATCTATGCAGTAGAGTTTTATGATATCATATCTTGATGATCGATTTTACTTGTTCAAACATGTCTTCTATGATCATTCGGCAAATGTTATTACATCACATCTTCATACATGCTTAACGAATGCATTCATTATATGCTGACAGATAGCTGTCATAGCTATATGTCGATACAACCGGCCTTAGAGCCATACATGCGGAACTGTCTTGGTCTCACCGTGCATGTTCCGGATCTCACGCTTACCTCCTTGTCAATTAACAGGTCAAATTGATCGGCACGCCGGATCAAGACACTGGCAGTCGAGTAAAGCCCGCCTATTCGGCTTGTCCGTTATTATTACAGCACATCTTCATACATGCTTAACGAATGCATTCATTATATGCTGACAGATAGCTCTCATAGCTATATGTCGATACAACTGGCCTTAGAGCCATACATGCGGAACTGTCTTGGTCTCACCAGGCATGTTCCAGATCTCATGTTTACCTCCTTGTCAATTAACATGTCAAATTGACTGGCACGCCTCGGATCAAGACACTCGGGCAGTCGAGTAAAGCCAGCTATTCCGGTTGTCAGTGTGTGCGGCGTAGGAGTCAGATTTTGCGTCAACACAACCTGTAACGAGCAACACACCAAAACCGATCTAGGGAACGGTAGAGGCGATGTAGAGCTTGATCTTGGCTGCGAGAGCTTCGGAACGACCTCCGGAAGGATCCGTCGGGGGGAGCGCACGAGAAGGTTGCTCTAGGGTCGGCAAGGCCACCTAGAACACCGACGAAATTCGTCGAGAACATCGTCGAACAGCAAGTTTAGGGTTTGGAAGAGATAGAGTAGAGTTTAGGGTTTGTGTATACGATTGGATGTAGACGAGATCAAATCGCCATGAACCTCTCATTATATAGAGGTGTTGGTCTTATCCCCTTAGGAACCGCATTAGATGCGTTTCCAAGCATCAAAACCCCGCAAAAACCGATTAGGAAAGAAACCGGTTCGGACAAAGTCACCAATCGTGTGTGTGCGCAATGCGCCGGACGCCCGACAAGCAAGGGCCGGATGCGCCGGGCGCCACGCCGGACGCGGTCCACAGGACCGCGCCACGCGGTGTTGCGCCGGACGCTCCGCCGGACGCCGCGCCACATCGTCGGGCGCGGTGACGGACGCAGTCCATAGCCGTTGCAAGCACGGGCTTGCGCCGGACGCTGATGCGGCCAGCGTCCGTCGTGTTGCTCCTGCGCCATTCACGCGTCGGACGCGTCAGTTGAGCTCGTGCCGGACGCGGTGCGTTTCCAATTTGGACAACAAGACCCAATAAACGAGTAGACAAAACAGTGATGTTTACATTCCAGAAATTGAAATGCAGAATTGTAGGTAAGGTTCGTTAGATCAGATGTGTTTTGGTACAACCATGTGTACTACATAATTTGGATCATTACCGAAAACCCCTTCACTACGAGATTTTGAACTGGTAGTCTATACCTCATAATTTGGATCAGATGTGTTTTTATGAAATAAGCGCTGTCAGTATCAGGCACTCTGATCCATCGGCGGTCATTATTTGTAGAGTCTGCTCGACTGGCTTCTCTCGGTTTATTTCGGCTTGTTTAGACTTATTTTCATTCACACGGTACTATTAAATAGCCGAAATCAGCGGCTTATTAAATCAGCCGAACAGTCTACAGTGTACGCAGATGGGATAATACATGGTCTACTGCTGGCAATATTGTTAGCAGCAAATAGAGTTCGGGGTAGGAGAAATTTGGGGAAGAGTGGAGAAATTTGGGGAAGAGTGGAGAAATTTGGGGAAGAGTGGCTATACTTGCTTACAGGACCGCGGCCCACGTTACCGTGCGCGCAGCGCAGGCACAACTTGCTACTTCCAAATTTCTCCCATGACTTGCTTGTTGGGCAGTCCAGCACCTCGATCGTGCGATTTTATCGAGTGCTGTAGTCATCGCATGGCAGATCACAGAAAAAAGCTTGCACGCTCGTAAATTTATTCACGCATGCATGATGGCATCCATATACATATCACATACTTGTAAGTACCTGTATATACAGCTGATTAGCTACATATATGCAACCCGAAGCGTTTTTGTTTGTCTGAAGATCACTTGGCGTCCGAGGCGTACTTGGCCACGAACTCGGCGATGTTCCTGTCGGAGCTGCCGCCTTCCCTGCTCGCCGCCCTGGCCTTCTCCATCCACGCGTCAGCGTTTCTCCTGTACTCGGCACTCCTCTCGCCGTCCATCACCTCCTGGATGCCCCTGACCACCTCGCCCCTCCGCACGAGGCCGCCCACCCGCCACACGGCCTCCACGTACTTGGCGTTCATGGGCTGGTCCGTCCACTGCGGCACGGCCACCATGGGCACCCCCGCCACCAGCGCCTCCGCGGTGGAGTTCCAGCCGCAGTGGGTCAGGAAGCACCCCACGGCGCGGTGCGCCAGCACCTCCAGCTGCGGGCACCACGACACCACCAGCCCGCGCTCGGCCTCGGCCTCGAACCCCGCGGGCAGCTTGTGGGTCTCGGACGCGCGGACCACCCAGAGGAACGGCCGGCCGGCGTCCAGGAGGCCGTGCGCGACCTCCCGCATCTCCACCGGGTCCAGGTCCGACAGGCTGCCGAAGGAGGCGTACACCACGGAGCGCGGCGGGTGCGCGTCCAGCCAGGCGATGCACGGCGCCGCGGTCAGCTCGTACAGGTGCAGCCCGTACTTGGTGTCCGACGGGAGGCGGTCGTCGCCGATGTAGGACGCCGGCACCGTCGGCCCGATCGTCTTGGCGCGCCACGCCGACGCCATGTACTCCGCCTCCTGCAAGTGGGCGCCATGTACGACAACCGGGGTATTGGCTATATATGATTCTGACGATAAGGTTGCAAATGCGTGGTGTGTGCAACTGCAAGTTGACAAAAAACGCTATCTGTGTCTGGAACTTGGAAGCATGTATGCATTTACGGTCAGGAACTCATGTGGCCAGTATGGACGCGGCAGCGACAGACAGGGACGAACGACGAACAACCACGCAGCTCTGCTCACCTGGGGCTCCAGCTCGTAGAACGAGTTGACGAGCACGTCGTCGGCTTGCTCCAGCCCCTGGAACTGGCGGATGACCAGCTCGAAGTAGGCCGGGTACGGGCCAGTCCCGACCTTGAGGAACCACGGCAGGCCATCCGGCTCGAGCGCCGGCAGGCCAGGGAGCCGGAGCACCCCACCAGCATCCACCGGCACGCTTAGCCGGCGTTGCCACACGTGGCCGTACGCCACGTTGACGGCGCAGGGCTGCGTGAAGAAGGCGGCGGCCTTGGCGCCGTGCTTGCGCGCCACGCCCTGCGCCCATGGCAGGAACGCGTCGTAGACCACGGCGCGGACGGGCCGGCCCCGCGCGGCCTCGTCCCGGAGGAGCTCGCCCAGCGTCTCCGAACCCGCGGCCTCGAGCCGGGACAGGTACGCCGTGACGTCGCCGCACTCGCCGAAGCCGCCGCGGTCGAAGCCGTCCGAGACCGCCGCGAGGCGGACCGTGCCGCCCAGCGCGGCGGCGTCGGGCGCGCAGGTGGCAAGGATGAAGCGGGTGACGGCCAGCGTGGGACGCAGGCCGTGGTACGCCAGGCGCTTGCCGAACTGGAGCATCGGGTGGACGTGGCCCTGGCTCGGGTACGGCAGGAGGAGCACGTGGCTTCCGCCGCCGCCGCCGCTGCCGGCTCTCGGCTCGTTGTCGCCGGCGCAGGAACCCATGGCCGTGTGTCTTGTTAGCTACTGTAGCTAGTGCCTAGTTGCGTTGTGTCTACAAAGCAGTTGTGTGGTACTGAAAGACTGATGTAAATATACTAGTGGTACGTGCACGGCTTTGGTCGGTGCGTGTATTAACTTGATCGCGACTATAATGACAATCTCCACCGTACCGGCCTGATCAACTTGTAAGGCTTTTACCGGAATCTGTTCTAGAAAAAAAGTCACTGTAATAATGGAGTAGTGGATTCGACAACCGTCTGATTCAGACGGTCTGAATATACAGATGATTTATATACTCCACTAGTCTATCTGTAGGAGTACGTGTTAAGATTTGGACACCAGATGTCATGTCCTTTGCAGTAAGCCGTAGCAGTAGTGTGCTTGGTTTTTTGTTCACTCGCCCGGCCACGACAATAAGCAAAACGGTCTACGCACGCTGCCGATGCATATCCGTTCGCGGCTGCTCAACTCCAAGCAACGCGGTCGTCATCGGATGATTTTCCGGCGATTTGGTTTCCCACCGCTGTTGCTTTCCGGCCGAGCTCCCCGTTGTCGCACGCACGCTGGTTGCTGATCGCTAACCTGGCATGCCTCTGTCAGGTTCAGGCAGAAATTTATAGACCGCTGGCCTCGGCCCCCTCCTGCCTACTCATCAGTGATTAGGGATGAAAACGAAAATGATAGTTTCCGATTTTTTTCTGTAGTCGTTTTCGAGTTTTTTTCGATTTTGATGTCTAAACGAAAATGAAAGTGGTAACCGAAAAAATGAAAATGATAATGATAAAAATAAATGGAAACGAAAGCGGAAACAATTTTGCCTTATTCGATCGTTTCGAAGATTCCAGTATTTAAGCGGTAATTTACCGTTAGTAATTACCAAATCAAAGGCACAGAACCAATATGTACATAAGGTGAATATTTTTTGGAAACTAACTATATGGCACATATAGGAACAACCTCTACTTAAGAAGGAACTCTAATAATTCATGTTTTTATCAATATGCTATGTCAAGTCAAAGAGCTTGATCGTTTATTTGTATTATTGTGAAGAACTGTGGTGATGTTGCGACTTATATGGCTCTTCTCATTTCATTTTTGAGAATACCGTTATCATAGATTTCGACCGTTATCGCCGCATTTTTTCCGACCGACTATATCATTTTGAAACTCCCGAATTTCGACGCCCGATTCGTTTCCGACAATATCATATTAATTTCGTTTTCGAGAAAAGAAAACGAAAGTGAAAGTGATTTGCCCTCCTTTTGATCGTTTCCGACCATTTTCATCCCTATCTGTGATGTCCACGGATCAGCTTAAAAATGGCAAGATTTCTACTGCCCCCGCTGAACTACTGCCCTGTCCCCGGACCCACGTAGATTGGCCAGGCCATCAGCTAAACAAGCCCCAAAGGGCACATTTTGGTCAGAGTTCAGTACTGTTAATCCAAATGTAGTTCACTCTGTATTTTCTAGATACATTGATTTTGCTATACAGCTAGCACTATGTCTGTAGAAAAGCTAATTTGAACTAGAATTTGAAACGGATGGAGTATCACTTAATCAACAACCATCCGCGGAAGCCGAATGGTTAGTTTAATGTCGTACTAAGTAGTAGTATCATCTTTCAGTATTTTCTTTTGAATTTCTTTTATTTTCCATTAATCCATTTATTCGACCTTCAAGTAACACAGTCTCAACTCAGGTGAATTGTGGCATGGGATTCAAACAAAACAAAGGTCCTTCAAACAGGTGGCAAGAACAATGCCTGCTCATTTGCGCTATGCAATTGGCAGAGCTGTTGGCGTTGATCAGGCACCAAGCCGGGCTTTGGACCAAATGATTTGTTGATTATCTTTAGAGTCATATTACGTCTTATTACAAAGACCTCTTTGGCCAACCGAGAAAAATTTCGATATCTCCCTTAGCGAAGACCAAAACCTAGATATTCCACAGGTTTCACCGGGAGGAAAATGATATCCTCATCGGCCCGTTCATCCGAAGTGAGAGGCGGTTTTCCGGATGGAACATAACAAAGCCCCGTGGCCGGATGGTTTTCTGCGGAATTCTACCGGTGTTTTGGGGTATCATCAAGGATGATCTTTTATCCTTATTTGCTGAGCTACATAGGGAGGATCTTGATCTGTACAGCTTGAATTTCGGTATTATCACCTTAATTCCAAAGGTGGATAATGCTATAAAAATTCAGCAACACAGGCCAATCTGTGTTCTTAATGTGAGTTTTAAGATATTCACTAAAGTAAGCACAAATAGGATTAATTTGGTAGCCAAAACTGTGGTGAGGCCAACACAGCATTGTCTTTATGCCCGGCGGGAATATAATGGAAGGGGTCGTAATCCTACACGAAAACATTCATGAACTTCACACCAAAAAGCGTGATGGTGTCATCTTCAAAATTGATTTTGAAAAGGCATACGACAAAGTGAAGTGGTCTTTCCTTCAACAAACGCTACGAATGAAAGGTTTCTCTCCCAAATGGTGTAGGTGGGTTGAAACAATGGTCACTGGGGGGAGTGTAGGGATCAAAGTCAATGATGACGTAGGTCCCTACTTCCAGACCAAGCGAGGACTTAGACAGGGAGATCCTATGTCACCAATCTTATTTAACATCGTTGCAGATATGTTAGCTCTTCTAATTAATAGAGCGAAAGTCGATGGTCAAATAAGAGGTGTCCTCCCCCACCTTTTAGATGATGGGTTGTCTATACTTCAATATGCATGAGATGACACCATTGTCTTTCTTGATCATGACCCGCAGCGGGCACAAAATCTTAAACTTTTGCTTTGTGCTTTTGAACAATTATCCGGGTGAAGATCAACTTTCATAAGAGTGAAATCTTTTGCTATGGTGCAGCTAAGGAGATGGAATCCTTTTATACTACTCTCTTTGGATGCAATACTGGGGAATATCCTTTTAGATATCTTGAAATCCCAATGCACCATAGACAACTCCTGAACTCTGAATGGAGAAAGGTAGAAGATCGTTTCAAAGCGAAACTCTCTTGCTGGAAAGCAAAATACTTGTCTTATGGGGAAACTAATTCGCTTAATTACGTCCTAAGCAGCCTACCTATTTTCATGATGTCTTTCTTTGAAATCCCTAAAGGGGTGATTAAAAACCTTGATCATTATAGATCAAGATTCTTCTGGCAAGGCTCTTCAGGAAAACATAGATTTAGACTTGCCAGATGGGACATCCTGTGTCGTCCTAAAGATCAAGGGGGACTAGGTATCCTTAATTTAGAACTGCAAAATAAATGCCTTCTAGTCAAATGGTTGGTTAATTTGTTGAACACAGAGGGCATATGGCAATCGCTCTTAAGAAATAAATACCTACATTCCAAATCCCTAAATCAAGTGACCGCCAAACCCAATGACTCTCATTTTTGGAGGGGCCTCATGCATATCAAAGATGAGGTGTTGGCTAAAGGTTCCTTCGATATCGGAGATGAAATTACCACTAGATTTTGGGACGATAAATGGGTAGGAGATAAGCCTCTGAAAGATTGCTATCCATCTTTATATAATATAGTTCGAAATTCTCACGCAACTTCAAAAGTGATGGATTCCAACCCTCTAAACATCTCTTTTAGGAGGGCTCTGGTGGATAACAAACTTACAGAATGGCTTGGTCTAGTAGCACGAATCTCAAATGTCGAATTGGTGGAAGGGCCGGATTATTTTAGATGGAGCCTAACCAAATCGGGACTATTCTCTGTCCGCTCAATGTACCTCGACCTTATTGATACACAAACACCTTTTCGACATAGGATGATTTGGAAGATAAAGATTCCTCTAAAAATTAAAATCTTTCTCTGATTTTTACAGAGGGGGGTTATATTGACTAAAGACAATCTTGCTAAAAAACTGGAAAGGGAGTCCGAAGTGCGTTTCTTTGTAATGGGAATGAGACTATTCAACACTTATTCCTAGACGCCCCCTTACCGGAATGATCTAGAGGATTATCTCTTTTGCTCTTTGGACTAACTCAACCTAGATCAATTAGCCAATGTTCGGGAATTGGCTAACTAATCAAAATAAAAAGATTAGAGAATTGATTTGGGTGGGGGTGGCTGCCATATTGAAATCTCATGTTTGGTTTTAAAAATTGATGACACACTTGTGGACTAATCCTTTGCTCTAAGTGATGACTATGAGATAGGATTAGGTGGATGACAAGGAGCATGATGATCATGAACATGAACGATGATGATGGACATGGTGGATCGTCAAGCTCGGTGATCGGCGTGAGAGGAACCCGGGAGATCAAGGCAAAGGTATCTTGATAGGGTTTTTCTTTTGGTGATCAAGACACGATAGAGCGTGTGATCACATTATAGGATAGATAGCCGACTATCAAGAGGGAATGCCGCGACAATCCTTTGGTGAAGTGCTTCTAGGTCCAATTGACTTGCATATTGCATTTAGGACATGAGAGCACTAACTTCGATCTTGCCTAACTTATCGACGTGCTAACATTGGTGATAACGTGTTCATCTACGACATGTTGGCAACATATGGCAAGAGGCGAAGCAAGGTTGGAGCAAAGGGCAACAACGAAGTGAAGAAGCTGCTGTTTCAGGGTGACCGGACGCTGGGAAAAGTGACCGGACGCACGCACCGGTGGCACCGGTGGTCGGGTCCGGTCAGGAATTCCAGTAAGCATGTTTTCGGTGTCGACTCAGGAAATCGACCGGACTCAGGGACCGGACCCTGGACCGGAAGCATCCGGTGTCGACCGGAAGCGTCGACCGGACGCATCTTCGGGTGTGTCGGCCGTGGGCCCGAGGCCTTGTCTGTTGTGACCGAAGCGGCGATCGAACGCGACGACCGGACTCGTGCCGGTGCGTCCGGTCGGGCGCCGCAGATGAGCCCAATTTGTAGGCAACGGCTCTATTTCGAGGGGAGCCCTATATATACTCATTTGGCTGGTTCATTTGAGTCTCTCTTGCACATTTGAACACTCTAACTTGCTAGTGAGCTTGTGAGACTCCTCTCCACTCATCTCTCCATCCATAACTTGAATTCTTGGTGAGATTGAGAGTGGTAGAAGTGCATTGCATTGGTGGTTGCATCTAGAGGCACTTCATCCTTGGAGAAGCCGCGGGATTCTTGTTTTCTTAGGAATTTGCCCGGTTCCCTAGCGGCTTGGAGCAAGAGGCGGTGTTGAGCTCAAGTGGAGCTTGTTTGAGGCCACACCGGTGGTAATTGTGAGGGGTCGTTCCTTACCCCGCGGGAGATTCGCGAAAGGAGCACTAGTGGATTGCTCGTGGCTTGTTGGACCCTCTCTTGTGATCGTTTGCTTGAGCTCCCATAGGGGATTTGGCACCGGCCATTGAGCTTAGCATACGTCAAGTGAGTGTGTCGCCACAACGGGGACTTAGCGTGGACGGCAAGCACGTGAACCTCGGTGAAAAATCATCGTGTCATTGTTTTTGCTCGTTGGAGATTTCTTGTACACGGTGATTGACCACAACCTCTACTCGTCAACGGTGGTATTGTATTCTAGCACCTCTTTGCATTTACTTGGTAGTATATCTTGCTAGGGTGCTTAGCTTGTTAGGTTGAGTAGCTAGTTTGTTTTGCTTAGTCTTGTTAGCTCCTAGTGGTAGAATTAGTTAGACTTGCTTGTTTACCTAGGAGTAAACTAGCGACATAGCCTTTGTTGTGATTAGAGATAATAGAATTGACTTGTAGCTTGCATAGCTAGTTTGTAGCATCGCTTATATTAGCTTCGCCATCTTATTGTCTAACCGGTGTGTTCAGTGTTGTTGCAAGAATTTTTAATAGGCTATTCAACCCCCCCTCTAGCCATTAGGACCTTTCACATATGCTGGGCTCTCTGGAGATGCCGAAATGATGTGGTTTTTAATGAAAATAAATCTAATTCTATTTTACAGGTAATTTTTAGAGGCGCGTATTGGTTACGTTACTAGGCACAGCTGCAGCGTGACGAGATAGCCAAGGAAGCGCTCTCAACAATAAGCAAGAAATTAGAATTTATTGCTTTAGAGATATCCAACAATGGATGGAAACATTTATATTGTTTGTCTTAGCTTCCTGGTCGATTTATAACTGAGGCTCTCTCTTTATGTTTCTTCGAAAGCTTGTAATAATGGGCTGTGTACACCCCTCGGATGTAAAGACAGGGTATTTGTTATCCATTATCTCAAAAAAAGAGCCCACCCATTATACTAAACATTGCTTTCTCTTAATACAAAAACGCCCAAATCTTTTGCGTGAACAAGGCGAAAAAAAAAGCCTGCTGGTTTGCGCTGGACTCGGATGCACCAGGCAAAGAAACAGAAAAATTTAGTTTTAGAGCCGCAGCAACAGCCAGAAAAATAGTAGCAATCGCACCCAACGATATGCATAAGGAGGCGACACCATGACCTATGACATTTTTTACAAGGTTTGTTGCGTCTACAATATGTGTTCATGTTCTTCGCTCTTGTTTTTCGAATCTATACGAGGAATATGCATTTACAGCGTCCGATCACAACACAAGTATTTCTTTTTCCTTTTTTGAAAAAAAAAGTTAAAATACCTTTTTTTTTTTTTCTTCTCGTGTGAATGTTTTTTTCTCTAGCGTCTGAGCCAGGCCTGCTAATGGGCGAGAACCCACCCCGTTCCCACCCCACCCCAAATCAATTGAATTTGATTTTCAGCCCACCCCACAAAATTAGATAACTAACCCAACCCAACCCAACCCACACGTTTACAGCCCCCAGCCCAACCCACGTGATGTGTTGCACCCATGGGTATAAGCACATGATTCAGCACCCATTACTCATACGTGACTCAGCAAGAAATTAGCAATCATCATCGGTCATCGTCACCACACCTCGCCATCGTCACACCGTGTCCATCACCACCCCGCCGCCATCGTCGGTCAGCTGGAACAGCTCGTCTTGCAGTGGTAGCCTCTTGTCGCCGATGCTGATCCTGGACACACACTGACGTAGTTGAAGCTCGGTGCCTGCAGGTTGCGCACAAGCGGCACACAGACGTCCTTCCTCAGGACAGACCGACGCAGCTAGCGAGATGAGGGGTGCCAACGCGAGGATTGGATTTTGCAAGTACCCATCTCAACCCACCCCGACCCGTAAATGTAGTAAACCCAACCCATCCCGACCCACGAGCTAGCAGAACCCGTTTAAACCCATCCAAACAAGCCCATCTCAGTACCCAACCCAAATAACCCGTTTCGCCCCCAACCCATTAGCAGGCCTAGTCTGAGCGGCAGGCAACCACATGGGCCCTACATTAGGCCCTCCAGGCCTTTTCAACCTCGTGGACCAAATTCACTGTAGCAGAAGTAGCCCAGATCAACCTCTCGGCCTTTGCGGCCCATTTCATTTCGCGCAGTAAATGGACCATACCTGTTACCGAACCACCGCTCACCGTCGCACCCGAAACTACCCAACCGTCTGTCTCTGACCGCACTCGAGGCCTCCACGTGTTTGTTGCGAGGAAGCCGTGGCCCACCTGCTCCTCTTCCTTCTACCCCACACCCACCTGGCCGGAGCCCCGCATCCGCCCGCGGCCAAGTACCCATGACGACGAGGCTGACAGCGACGTCGCTGCTCTCCAGAACCCTCCTCCGCCGCCGCGTCACCTCGCGAATCCCGGCACCCCTCGGCCTCGAAGCATCCGCAGGGATCCCCATGTCCCAGCCGACACGCGCCTCGTCGACCGCGTCGGGAGATCGGGGACAAGGGACTGTCCGGGGCCAGGAGCCACCACCACCGCCTGCCATGGATTCGCCAATCAAGGTGGTTTCCCACCTCGGCGGCGGCCGAGGAGGGGGAGACGGAGACGGAGGAGGCGGCGCGGCGATCGACGCGGGGAAGTCGGCGCGGAGGCCGCTCAGCCTGTGGCCCGGGATGTACCACTCCCCGGTGACCAACGCGCTCTGGGAGGCGCGGTCCAGCATCTTCGAGCGGATGATGGACGCCGGGAGCGCCGCCGCCTCCACCGACGACCAGCGGCCGCAGACGGAGCTGCTCGTCAAGACGCCCGCGCAGAGCCGGACCAGCATCGTGTACAAGTTCGCCACTGACGACATCCTCAGGGAGCAGTACCGTGACCCCTGGAACGAGGTGCGCATCGGCAAGCTGCTTGAGGATCTTGACGCCCTCGCCGGCACCATCGCTGTCAAGGTAATGCCTAGTAAGATATCCATTTCGATCTTTTTTTTTTGTTGTTGTTGCGTGTCGCCTAGTAGCACGTGTGATCGGTAGGAGAGAGATAAGTGTACGTCTGCTGCAAGTATTCAGAGTTTTAGGTATTCCCGGTGTTTTGCTTATAATTTGGTCATCGTTAACTTTGACGTCATCATACGAATTAGTGCCCACCACCTGGCCCCATGCCTTAATTTGTTAATTTAGTCCCGTGAGTGTATGCTAGGGAGTACGTGTGCCAATTTCATGATTTTTGAATTGCTAACAGAATCACAATTTAGAAGTAGATATACCTATGAAAGCTTAAAAAATGTCGAGTCTAGACACATCGCAGTTTAACAATTTCCTTTCTGAGGCTGGTTGAGTTGAGATGCTAATGATTTATGGCATCAGGCCAGGTCAATTCGTAGCGACATAAGCCACTGGTAAAGTGTTGGAACTGTCTCCCTGACTCCCTCAAGAACATAAATGAAGCAGGTTCATTGAAGTGTTACAGTTTCTTGAGCCATCACACCAGATTATTATTAAGTTGCTGCCAGATTTTTTTTTTTTTTTTTTTTTTTTTTTGGAGCTTGTTGTTGCTTTGTTCTCATGAGGAAATATTGGTTTAATGAATTTGATTGTAAGGAGTCTTGGTAACTGTTTAGCTATGCGCTCCTGAAATTATGAAATGTGAATGTGGTCTTTGCCCTTTAGTGCCATAAAACATTTCTTTGTCAGTATGAGATCTCGATAAGTTGTGATCTTGAGTTAATGGTGCCAGTGTGGTAGTGGAAGCAGACGCTACACTGGTGGTACCATTGCATTGGCTAGGCGCTAGCTCACTGAGTGGTTAAGTTCCGGTTACCCTTTGTTATAGACTTAGTTCAAAATATACTACTCGATGCCAATGGGTGATAGACATGCAATTTTGTCTTCTCTTTGCTTCAGTTTCTCATGCTCTTGAGTAGTGTCTTTTGGCATCTTGCTCGGACTTTCTTGACAAAACTTGATTTACATGCAGCACTGTTCAGATGAAGATAGCACAACAAGGCCCCTTTTGGTTGTGACTGCTTCTGTTGACAAAATGGAGCTGAAAAAGCCAATTCGTGTGGACACTGATTTGAAGATAGCTGGTGCTGTTACTTATGTTGGGCGCTCGTCAATTGACATACAGATTGAAGTGACTCAGGTTGATAAAGGTATTATTTTGTTCAGTTGAGGGTTGATCTAGCTTTTTATTGATTTGAACAGGATGATGCATATGGTAGATTTTGTTTTCTGCTTTTCTTTAACTGACTCGTCTCAAATATGGTTATGTTGCAACAGATGGTGATAATCAGTCTGATACCATTGCATTGACCGCTAACTTCACCTTTGTTGCACGTGATTCTAAGACTGGAAAATCTGCTCCAGTGAACCGTCTTTCACCTGAAACTGAAAGAGAGAAGCAACTATTTGGAGAAAGAGAAGCACGTGATAAGATGAGAAAAAGGAAGAGAGAAGAACAGAAGGGAGGACATGAAAACGGGATACATAAGCTCCGTGCTGAGGCTGAGAGGCTGGATGCGTTGCTCGCAGAGGGTCGTGTTTTCTCTGATCTGCCTGCTTTAGCTGATAGAGATAGCATTTTGATGAAGGATACGCGCCTGGAGAACTCTCTTGTCTGCCAGCCTCAGCAACGAAACCTGCATGGTCGAATATTTGGGGGTTTCTTGATGCACCGAGCATTTGAGCTTGCCTTCTCAACTGCATATGCTTTTGTTGGGCAGAGACCTTGTTTCCTTGAAGTTGATCATGTTGACTTCTTGAAACCAGTAAGTGAATAGCATATTCTTTTTGGGCAATATGAACGCAAAATGAACTGTTATTGAAGAATCGGGCCATATTTTCCTATGCAAATTGGTAGTGTCCTCAAACTAACATACTATTATATATTTTTTGGAGCTACCCATTCATTTTTCCTATCAGCAATAGGTATAAACATGTTGTTGTGCTTGCACAGGTGGATGTAGGGGACTTCCTTCGATTCAAATCATGTGTCTTGTATACCCAGCTTGACAATCCAGAGCAGCCCCTGGTCAACGTTGAAGTTGTCGCTCATGTAACAAGACCTGAGCTCCGGAAAAGTGAGGTGATCCCAGAATCTCACTCAGTTTACCACGGATGCTACTTGCCTTGCATAAGCTCCACCCTGAAACCTTTTTTCTTCTTGAACGCTTAGATGATTTGCTGATTATGTTGTCCAACGAACAGGTTTCCAACACGTTTCATTTCACCTTCACGGTCTGTAGTGACATGTTGAAGAATGGGTTGAAGATTCGCAATGTTGTTCCCTCAACGGAAGAAGAGGCGCGGCGGATTTTGGAGCGCATGGATGCAGAGGGTTTATGTAACTAATCCTTCTGCATATGCATTTGTTTCGGCCGTACTTTACTTGGTATGCCCCACTTAGGCCTTGTTCGTTTCTACACCAAACCAAGGGGATTGAGGGGGATTTTGATGTGTACGGTGTTAATCCTCTTCAACCCTAGGTTTTGGGTGAAACAAACAAGGCCGTACCACGTACCAGCTAACGGGGATTTTAGCCACCATTTGAGCAGCAGCTATCAGCAGATAAGTAACACGCCGTCAATAGGACGGCATAGCTGTAGCTCCATTATTTGTGACTTTTTTTACACATACTACCGCATGTTGCGTATAATAACATACTCCTCGAGACTCAAAATGTTCTTTAGAGAAAGCACCATGTTCGTGCTATTAATTTATTTTATATTTGCGCTTGAAACGGTGCAATGGCCATTCACATGTGTCCCTTTTTTTCTCAATTGCCTTTCGCTTCATCGCTTTGTCAAACGCTCTTGTCGGCGCAGAGCACTTTGTCAATTCGCTTTATGCATCTTTTGTGGTCAATTCAGCTAGTGAGTTCATTTCAGCATGCTGTAAAAGCTTATTTTAGTTGCTCGTGAGGTATAAAGTAAATTGAAACTAGTACAGTATGTGAAAAGCAGAGAAGGGTTATAGCGACGAATTCCATCAGAACAGGACCCTCAAAGCAGGTTAAACTTGTCGAATGCTTTGTATCAAGAGCTAGCGACAAGATAGTACTATCTACTTTTATCATGAGACTGAGCTTGATCATCAGTTGCTCAAAAGCTCTCATCCAACAGGAACTCTCAGCATGCTGAATCATGCACTACAATGCCACTTTCACCTTTGGTAGGCCATTGGCAGGACGATGTTCATCATGCTGAATCATAGGCTTTACTTTACTCTACAAATTATCTTCTCCAGGTACAAAATATTTAGTAGTATATTATAGTCCTACTACGCCTGAGGCCTGCACTGCTGTTCTTCTAGACAACAAGATACAGATTCTTGCTCAGACAACTAGTGCTGCATCCCAACGGCTAGGGCGACGAGCTCTCCTCCGACGAGCTGGTGGATCGCACCCCGTTAAACACCGGAGGAACGTGCATGTTCCCCACCCGCCGTGATGACCCACCGGCCGCTGCCCGCTCATTCATCTTCACAACGTCCTTGCAGACGTGATCGAGGGCCGTGAGGAAGTCCCGCACGACCATGAAGATCCTCAGTGGGTGGCCTTCCTCTTTGGCCGAGTCGCCGTGGAAGAACTCGGTCGTCTCCCTGACGAGGGCGAGGGCGCGGCCCTCCTGAGCCTGCACCCCAGCGATCTCGGCCTCCGCCTTTCGCAGGAACTCGCCAATGGAGGCGCGGAACCTCTTGCAGCTGTCTTCGGAACCGAGAAGCTGCTGGTTTAAGTGCAGGACCTCACTGATCTTACTGACGCCAGAGGAGAGTTTGGAGACGCAGCTGGCCAGCGCGTCCGAATCCATGGCAGCCGCCTTCTTGACACTGTTGAGCTCACCGCCAAGGCTTGCCACGATTTTCAGTCCTACCTTCTTGCATTGCAGCTCATCTGCAAGGGTGCTCGCTTGGTCAGATGTTTGGCCCGTGGCTAAAATGTTAGCTCCTTCAGACTTGACGATTTCTTCGATGACAAAGTGAAGGAGAGTCGTCTTGCCATCAGCACCCTTTACATCAACTAACTTGAGGAGTGCGTCCAACTTGAAGGCATGGGCGTTTCCACGGTTCGTGCCGGTGTTCATGCGGTTACCGGTCTTCAGGACTGCGTCTAATATCTTGTGGAACAACCTGCTTCCTTGCAGCTCTTCGCAAGCTGCCTGAAATGAATGACAATGAATGTCAGCAATTTGTCTGTGCTACTTTATTTCCAAATAAACAGGGTAACAAGACAAATTTTGAACAAGCATTTCTTGTCTTATGCAAATGAAATTTAGAATTTGGTGATAAATTCCTAAGTAATAGATGATTCTGAAACGCTAAATGGTTGCTCATAGGACTGTCAATCTGTCCCCAAGTCGTTCATTTAACCATCAGGACAAACATACTGCCATGGCTATATGGAGATATAGACATATAGGGTAGGGAAGCAGAATGATCTGAAAAAATGCATCACATAAATGAACAGCAGTCATAAAATCTGATTTAGAACCATTGTTATGGCACACCTCATCGCTGTATTATTCATTCAAGTCTCTAAATGGAACTGTGCAGGTGAAAGTCGTAAAAGGTTATTACCTCAAGAGTTTTGTAGGAGGTCTTGAGGTAGTCAACCTCTAAATCAAAGTTGGTGATGTACAGCATCGCTTCCACTCTCTTGAAAGCGAAAGGAATGCCGAGCACCGCTTTGAGGAAACTCTCAGCAGGGCCAAGCTTAGACACAGCATCCTCCCTGTATTCTTTCAACTTGATCTCCTCTTCCCTGCTAGGAGCCATCTTCAGCAGCATCTCCAAGAGCTCAGTTCCAAGGCTCTCTGCCTGTCCTGCTTCCAATAATGGCAGTACAAGCAAATGTTCGTGAAACTGAATGGTGAACTTTCAGAAGAAAAGTTCTGTGCAAGCTTGTTTACAGAGTGATAGATGTATTAGGATCATCTCATCTCAGTGTACTCACCATCTAGGAGTGCCTTGCACACTTCTTCCTTGGTCACATTGAGCGCCCTTAGCATTATCGCAATGTTTTGTGATTTCTTCGGGTCGAGGACCTTGTTCTCCTGGCTGCAGAAACTCGAATTTGGCCCCTTGGTTCCACACTTGGACGATCTCCATGTCGAATTTGAGACAAACAATGTCTCGATCATCTCTTCGTTCACTCTATTTGCAGCCACAAAGAGTTCAAGCATTTCAGAGTTGAGTTAGCATGGCAGTGACTCTAGTCTAGTGCAAGCAATGCCAATACACAAGAACGGACAGGGCCTCACCGGAATGAGCTCGCCTTCAGCTGATCCCACACCGTCGGTCGGCCAGAGCTCGCGCGCACCTTGTCCCAGTGCAACGGCTTCAGCTTCGGCAGAGCAGCCGCGTCCACCTCCGCCTCAGACTCCGCTTGTTTCTCTGACGGCGTGCGCCCTGGAGACTCTTCTGGGTGAACTGCGCTCGCCGAGGTCCTGATCACCGTGGTAGCTTGGCGCTCGGAGTGCCGCCGGGGCAACCAGCCACTGCCGTTGCCGGCTCGGGGCAGAGGAGGTGGCGGCGCCGGAGCAGCTGCTGCTGCTGTGGCGCCGCCCTTGTCTTTCACCGATGGCATTGGAGGCGGTGGTGGAGGAGGAGGAGGCGGCGGCGGCGGGGGAGCACGCTCTGATGGACGCTTACCTCCTGTTCCGGCGTCAAGAACGGATTTCGAACATGACGGCACGTTCATCCGCGTCTGCTGGAACTGTCGGGGCAAAGGCGGCATCGGCCTGAGCTCCGGCGAGCTGGTGCTGGAGACGGTGGCCGTGGAGCCCCGGCCACCATGCTGGTCGCCACCATCGTAGAGCACGGGGTTGACCGCGGCCGGTGGAAGCGAAGAGGGCTTTGTGTACACCGCAGGTTCCTCCTTGGGAGCGTGATGACGACGTTGGCGGCGGGCGAGGATGTAAACGAGCGCGGCGGTGAGCACGGCCGCAGCAACGGCGACGACGAGGACGAGCACGGTGAGGAGGCGGTGGGAGGAGAGGAAGGACCGGAGCGGCGCGGCGTGGGAGGAGACGGGCAGCGCGGCCAAGGACGAAATGTTGGCCGGCGCCGTGCGGTTTGGCGACGAGGACGACGACGCGTCACCCGCGCCGGCGGTGTCCGCCGGGGTCGAGGCGGAGGCAGAGCCGACCCCGGCGTCACCGTCGGCGGCGCCGCGGCGCCTGGCAAGAACGGGAAGAACGGCGCGGGCGGTGGCGGCGGCAGCGCGGGCGTGCTCTCCAGAGGGAACAGCGGCTCGTGCAGCGCCCTTCTGCTCCGGTAATGGCGGTGGTGGTCGGCCGAGGACGCGGCGGGGAGGAGAAGGAGGTGCACGACGAGCAGTACCTGCGCCAGCATTGCGGCGGCTGGCGAGCCCGGGGAACGGCAACGACGACCCCAGTGCCCACGAGGTAGCTGAGGAAGTGAGAGCAGAGTGCTGAACGCGCTTGTGAGGTGGGAGGGGGAAGAGAGGAGCACTGGAGGAGAGGGCAGAGTGCTGAACGCGCTTGTGAACGCTGAAGCGACTGAACTGGACAGGTCACAGCTCAGCTGTGACTGTGACTGCAGGGAAAGGAGGAGAGGGGCCGGGCCGGCGGGCATGGGAAGCGGTGCCTGCCTGCCATGGAGTGGTGTGGTGTGGTGGGAATGTGTGCTTTGGATTCTTGCCGCTTTTTTTCCTCTGTGACATGGAAGGAAGAAATGATGGGCTGCGCGCACTGCCCTGCAGCTTGTCCTGGTTCGGCGCTCCCCTCCCCTTTCGAGGTGGCTCCAATGGAGGCTGACCAAGGTACTTCAGGATACGCTAAAGTGCTGTAAGCACAGAGGGAGCACTAATAATGAGATACGGGTAGCGGTAGCGGAGCACAGTGACGTCGTTAGTATTTAAATTAAATTAATTATAGATAAAATATACTATAGCAATACTTATGCTAGCAAATAAATATAAATAGATTCATTACATAATGTATTTTGTTAATAAATTAGTTTAAAGTCATCAAGTATTCACTAAAAGTTTGATCAAATATAAACTACTTTTGCCGGCACGCAACACGTACAGTTACATGTTTTCTTAGATACCCAGAGTACTCTTTCCAACTTTTTCTGGGAATCAAAACATTTTAAGTTTGATCGAGTTTATATAGTAAAATAATTTTTGTAATACCAAATAAAACATTATTATATTCTTCATTGAATATATTTTCATACTATACTTTAACCTTTAAAGTTTGACCAAATCTTTGTAATTCTCTGTATATTTGTTTTTGTTAAATTTAAGATGGTTTGACTTAAGAAAAAGGTAGAATGACATAGAATTCTCCACTTCACCTCACTCCATAGAAGTATCTATGACATCTTTTGGTATACATATTTTGAATGTCACAAATATTTGTAATTCTTATAGTTCTAATCAAATTTGAGATATGGACTCTGAGGAAATTGAAATTGCTTTGTAACATGGAATAGAGGGAATATACGAGAGGGAAAAAGCGGATGCGGTACCTTGATGGGGCACTTGGCGACATGAAAGTTGCCGAGGATGGGTTAAAGTGACAACATGGGTTACTGTATGAATGTGGGACGGTGACCACAGATTGCAAATGAGATGGTGTGATGGACCATTCCATTTCCATATATCCTTCCTCCACAAATATAAGTGGATTGCTAGCAAATATGAATACAACAAAATCTAATATCCAATCCAAGTACTTCTTAAAATTAGACTTCAACATATGAATTGTTCTAACTCATATTAAATACGGATTGTAAGTCCAGATCACATATGGAATACAGATATGGAGGTACTTTAAGAGAGAGAGGAAAAAGGATGGGCGGAATAAAATTTATCATGCGAACGGAACGGAGGGATTAGATCGAAAGGTTAAAACAATTATAGAATCCAGGTGTCTCAAATATAATGTATACAGTACTAGCCTAGGACAGCTATGCTGAGAGGCCACTTAACCTGCAAACGCCGACCAAAAACCGACCTAATTTTTTTTGTTTAGAATAGAAACCAACCTAACTTACGTAGTACTCCCAGTAGAGACAGCCTAAACAAGGTTTGTCAAGATTAGCAGGCTACTGACGCTTTGGTTGGCCGCAAAGCCCGAGCAAAGAACACGCACGCACGGCCCAGCTGTATGCATGTCTGCGGTGTGCAGGTGCCCAGTGTCCTCCTGTGGCTCGCCTCAGCCTCACCTCGTGCTCGATGCACGCTCAGCAGGCCATTATCCGCATGCTA
The DNA here is from genome assembly GCA_015847255.1 of Hyparrhenia diplandra. Lineage (NCBI taxonomy): Eukaryota > Viridiplantae > Streptophyta > Magnoliopsida > Poales > Poaceae > Hyparrhenia > Hyparrhenia diplandra. Next base: position 126,058 of record JADLZK010013134.1, read on the forward strand.
TGCTAAACTTGACGGTGGATCGTGGATTAATTACCGGTGTGAAATGGGGGCGTGACCGAAGGGAAAAGCAGCGGCCGCCGAGTAGGCTGTGCGTAGCTGCTGGAGAGCACAACGTTCAGCTGCAGCCTGCAGTGCACACTGCACAGCAGTTATATAGCTACAGTGGCAGCATCTCGCTGCACGGGCTTTGGACCCTTTTTCACTAGTTTAATATTAAATTTAATTAATAAATAATAATCCAGTGGCCAGCAGGCTCGGCTTTAACTAGACGCGGACCCAGACATGCCAGGAAACACGCGGACATGCCGTGCGTTGACGCTTTGACTATACACGGCCCGTTGGCGTTCTGGAGGGAGTCTGGGGCCCATTCCAGGCCTTGACAGAACATCCTCCCTCCCTCTCGAAAATAACCAACGGTCGGATTGAAGCCGATCACTCAAATCTACAACCGCACTGAACCCTGCTTAGTACCACGTTCCAGACTTCCGGTGGATGGAACTCTCTCCATGATCATCGTCGCTGAAGCATTTCAGTTCAGGGCCATAACAAATGCCCCCTCGCAAAAAAAAAAAAAAAAAAGCCCGCAGCCGCCTCAGTGCCAGGCGCTACACGCATGACCGACGCATCAGGGATTCAGGAGTGCCACAAAAACGGAGGGAGAAAGAACGACGATGCATTTCCTTGTGCTGCTGTTGGCGTCGTCCGTGTCTCTGCTGCTCGCCTCCTCGTCTGCCTCCACGCCGCCGCCGGGCTTCGACTACTTGGTGCTGGCGCTGCAGAGTGCAGTCGCCGGGCACCGTCTGCCGGAACAGCGCCGTCGGCCGATGCTGCTCATCCAATGCATGCTGCCGGTCAGTACACTTGCCGCCGTGTCGTGCCTCAAACTCCTCGCACTGATCGAAATGCATGTTTGCTACGTACTCTTTCTTCGCAACTCGATCGGCAGCTCTGATCCTATCGGATGGTTCACAATTCGTACAGTACGTGTCCTCTCCTCTTTCGTCTTTACCACTAGAATTGCACAGTGCTTTGCATGCTCCATTCCATCTACCCAATGTTCTTGCTGTCACAGATGGGCTCTGGCCAAATTATGAACAAGGGCACGGACCGACTTGCTGCAACAACCCAGATTTCGACGTGGCAAATTAAGGTCTGCTAGTTCTATAAAGCCGAAACCACATCTTGACTGGCAGGTTAACATGGCATACATAAACCTGACGAGTGACGACGGAGCTTCACAAGTACTGGCCCTCGCTATACTGCAGCTCACCGTCTCTCTGCTCCTGGGGCCCATGGATCCATGTGGGCCCATGAGGTAAGCTAACGGACCCGAAACCAGTTCTCCTCTTCCTTCGTTTGGCTTGTGCAGCTGCATTTCATGGGCTCACACCATCCTGTAATGCATGTCATGGGGCGCGCACGGCTGGCTATTACGTTTCTGGATTTTTTTTAAAATTTTACCCTTTTTCAAAACAAATTTCAAATGTATCCCTAGTTTGAAACAATTTACGCTAGGTATCCCTTTTTGTCACGCCAAATGCGTCGGCGCGATGTTTACACATGTCGCCTATGCATGTGGCGCGACGCGCCCGACCGCGCCGTTGACCGGGCGGGCGTGGATGGGCTGGTCCCACCGTCGCGCGCTTTGTGCATGTGGCGCGACGGGTTTTATCGCGCTGATGGGTCGGCGCGACGGGCCCGTTAGGGTTTCGGTTTGGGCCGGGGAAAGTGCGTGGGTCCGACACCGTCGCGCCGGAAGATTTGGCGCGACGTCTTTGGTATAAATGCTTCCACCATTTCCCCTTTTTTGTCTCTCTGCTCTCTCACTCTCACTTTTCCGAGGTGCGGCGAGGGGGACCGAAAGCAGTGCGCATTTTGGAAGGTTCTTTGCTCTTTTTTTTGTCCCCCAAATGCTTCTTATTGTCTTGTTTGTTTCCAATTTGACTTTGCTTGTCTTGGTACTTATGTTATGGTGTGATAATGCTAGGTAATTTTGTTTTGTTTTGTTTTGGTGGAATTGTGCACTTAAAACCAAACCCTAATTCACATCATTTGAATGACATGATTTCCCTTTGTTTTGTAGTTTATAGTGTGTATATGCTTGTGTTATGCTAATTGGTCCTCAATTTTGGTTGATTTTTCGTGTGGTGAAAACCAAAACCCTAATTAATTTCATTGTTCATGGCAAATTGGAAATTTTGTTTGTGATGTTTATTGATTCTTTTGCTATACTATTTGGCAATTATAAGTGGTAAAATTTCTTTGTTACCAAATGATATGCTTAGATGTAATTGTCCTCTCTAATCCGTAACCCTAATTGAACTCTTTGTTCATGTCAAATTGGAATTCATGTTTGGTACTACGTAGATTACTTCATTGTGAAATGAAGGCGTTTACATGTTTTTGGTTTTGTTTAGGTTTTATGAATAATTGTATAGGGTTTGAATATTTAATCATGTTTTATTGTTCAATTATGATCCGTTACCATGTATGGATATGAACTTTGAAATAATTTGATCATGTTTTATTGTTCAATTATGATTCGTTACCATGTATTGAAATAATTTGATACTAATATTGTTTAGATGTTACCCATCCATGCTTTGTTGTGTGTGTTTGCACATATGTTTTCGCACAAAGGTGACATTGTTTTCATTTTGCTAGGTGTCATGGACTTGTCCCTGTTCTCGCACCATCCAGGAGGACCATGATGGGAGGGGTCCATTCCCAAAGACCTATGGCGGCGCCCGACTTGTCACTATCGGTGGCCGGCCAATGTGAAGCGATCCGGGCATCCTTTGTCCGCGGGCGTGCTTTTTTCTGTTGCCGCCTACGGCATGGTCCTCGCCGACGGATGGGCGACGGATGCAATTTCTATCGGTGGATCTATGGTGAAGAATGGGTGGATCATTCCATCATGTTGTTTCCTTATGACCCTTGGAAGACCGTTCCGCTTGATCGGTTTAAACGGTGGGTGCCTCCGCCGCCGAACCCACGAAATGACCGAAGCGAAGAAGGTTGACGCCGCACCGCACCGTCTAGAGAATTCTCCTACATGCCATTGTGGGGAGAAGGCGTTCCTCCAAGTTTCGAGCCGACCGGATTTGTTCACCCCTTTCTATCGTTGTGGTCGGTAGCGATTTGGTAAGTGGTGCTGCGATGCATGTTCTTTGTGAACTCATTTGTGTTGTGCATAATGTAACCTTGCACCTCATATGTTGTCTATTTTAGAGAGGTTTTCAAAGCTTGTGACTTTGAGGAGTATAACTATGGACCAAAAACCCGCATGGCCTAACGAGAGGTTGCAAGAAGAGTATTCCAATGGACGCATGCCATGGCCATGCCTTGGTCTTCAGGAGAAGAAGTGCAAGTGCGGCATCAAGGCCCGTGAAGGAGTTGTTCCCTCCGAGTATGGGATCGGTTACTACTGTGGCAATGCTTATGGAGGGCCAAATGAGTTCTTTGTGAGTATAACGAACTTGTGCCTTGCATCCCTAATTTATCTAACTTTGGCAATGCATAATTATGGTAATGTTTATTTATGTTTCACTTAGATTTTGGAAAGACTTGTGATTGGGAGGATTTCCAGGCGCGGTGAGGTTATGGCGAATTTGTTGACTCCCAAGTTCAAGTCCCCTTGGAGAAGAAAAGGATGATTATGAGAAGGCAAAAGTTGAAGAGACAAGTGAGCCCGAAGGCCGGTGTTGCAAGACCTGGTTCTAACACATGGATCACGCTCGGTGAAGACTACTGTAAAGCTAAAGGAAAGACAATAAGTCCTTACCATCGCCGGTTTATGGGCGACGAGCTCCTTCAATCTTGGCGGGAAAACAAGGAACACTACGACCGCCTCTCGGGCGGAGGAAAGGAGGGAGATTCATGAGATGCTTGAGTGGGCTCGCGAACATGAAGCTCAATGTCAACGGGCCCGAAATGCGTTGATACGCGAGCTTTGTGAGCATTTCTTGTTCTTCCAAAACTTGTTTTCACATTTCGTTACTTATTAAGGTCGTTGTAATGTTGACATGTTTGTTTCTCATAGTTCCTTCGCCAACACAAGAGGGACGAGGGTAACGAGGACGATGGCAACCACGATGCACGATCGGGACAAGGGTGACGAGGACGAGGCCAAGGACGTGGACGACCATGACAAGGAGAACGCCCATGAGGATGTTTGGAATGACTCCGACTACGAGGATTGGAATCGGACTTACTGGGTGGACGATGATGATTTTAGCTGGCCTTGACTTAGCTATGAGGAAGGCATCAGTGGCCTTGACTTAGCAACACTTTTGTTCGAACCACGAAGTGTATGATGCATGGATCCTTTAATTGTGGGTGAACCACTTGTGTAACTCATTGTAGTGACTCTTCTCTATGCTTGGAACAATTGTGATGCATGCGAAGTAATGGCTAAGTGTTGGCATTTCAATCTTTGTACATCGTGGTAATACATTCATTATACTCAACCACGAACAACACTTCCTACTCCGAGGAAAATAAAAGACCAACACCGCACATAATTGTTGATTAAAACAAAGTCAACTAGATAGACACTTCATTTTCGATACATGGTTCAATACAACAACTAGAGATACAACTACTAGAGAGCATAGTTTCGTACATGGTTCATTACAAATAGATTAGACATTGTTCCATACATATGGTAACAAATGAACGTTGCACTTCACAAATCGTCGTCCGTGCCCCAATCCTCCGGATATTCGTCGTCCGTGCCCCAATCCTCCGCATCTTCGTCGGGCGTGTCCCAGTCCTCTGGATATTCATAGCCTGGAGTAGTACAAGAGTCTCGAAATGTAGCCATCATATGGTTTGTCTTCGTCCGTGTCCGAATCCTCCGTTGCATATTCGCCGCTTTTCGCTATCGAAGAGCACGAAACATAGGCCTCATCCTCTTTGTTGTACGTTGCATCAACCTCATCGCTAGCTTCGATGCCTCCTCCCGAATTGGTCCTCGCTGCCCTCCCGGGACGGGATGCACAACGGAACAAAGTCGAGGGCATGTAGTATCCGATTAAAGACGGTTTTCACGGGGCACGCCGGCATTTGCCAAGACCGCACCGGTGTCCTCCGGGGCACTTGAGGCTTTGTTGGAGCATTGTCGGCCTCCACATTAGGCACCGCCCGTCACGGTGTCCTCCTGCACGTGAGGCCCCCGTGGGGGGACTTTGCGGGGGCTTCTTGTCGGGCTTTCAAGTCGGCCTCGGCCTAAGGCTATGAGCTCATCCAACCGTGAGGTGTCGTCGTCACCCTCGACATTTTCACTCTGCATCTGAGCCTTTGCCCACTCAGCCTTGGCACGGCGCGCATGCTCCAGCTTCCTCTCCCTCTCATCCCTCTTGACTTGAGCTATCCGCCTTTCCTCTTCCTCCCTGCGCGCCTTCTGAGCAGCCGCTTGCTTCATATTCTCCTCGGACCTCCGTTGAAACCATGCCCTAAACTCCTTGTGGCCTTCCAAGAATTTCTTGTGTTCATCACTGATCTCAAGGTCGATCCACTGCATAAAATCACAGAGTGGAGGTGGGGTCTGCAACACAAACAATTGTCAGGAAGCGAATATATACTCATCAAACAAAGGAACCAAAACGAATATACGCACCATGAAACTGCGTCGTTGTTTCGGGCCTGGCTCCCATTGATAATTGGCACACATCCAATACTTCCGCATGTAGGTTTCATCATCTTCATCCCATTCAACTTTGCATGGATCACCACACCAACAGTTGGGCACCGGTTCACCCGGTGGGAGAGGCTTGTGGACATAGGGATCCGGCAGGTTTAAGTACGGATTGAAGGCCTTCTTTTTACCACGCCTCGGCATGCGGCAAGTGTAGCTACGAAACAATCGAACATTCAAAGGAGGGACTAAATATTTGTAATGGTAATTTCCATTTGTAAGAAATCACACCATTGTCTTTCTTTTCTTACAAATCACACCAACCTCATTTGTAATGGTAATTTGCATTTATAAGAAATTCACACCATTCTCATTTACCACGTGGCTTACTAATTAACAATATAACCATGACCAAACATACTAATGGAGATACTAATTAACAACTATAGCCACGTGCCATGCACAATATACTATGAATTGAATGAAGAAAAACAAATCCAAACCACTTACATAATCCACAACGAGGAGGGGGCTTCGGGGCTTGGAGCAGCCTTGAAGAGTTTGGGGGAGGATGAGAGGGGCTTGGGAGGGAGGAGGAGCCTTGGGCCGGTGTGGGTGGAGGAGGAGGGGGCTAGGGGGTGGGGGGGTAGTGGGGGGGGAGGAGGAGGGGTTTGGGGGCTTTGGAGGTGGGTTGGGGGAGGTTGGAGGCGGGTTCCACGGTGGTGGTGGCGGACCGGCGCGAGGGAAAAGAGAGAGGGGGAGAAGAGTGGCCGGGAGGAGGAAGAAGGAGGAACTTATACCGCGACGCCGCGCCGGATACGCCGGGCGCGACGCCGACGTGGACGCCGCGCCGACGCGATCGCGCGACGTCCACGTGTTGTCTTCGTTGGATCGAAATGGTTGCGCGTCGCGCCACAGGTTCCGACGCGACGGCCGCGCCAAAGATGCCCTAGATTGCGTTTGCCAGAGGCTGGTTCTTCGCCACGCCGCGCTAGACCATCCGGGCGCGACGCGCCGCGCCGGCCCCATAGGCGCGACGTGCGGAAGCACGGGGGACACGTGGCGGCTGGACGTGCCGACACGAGTGGTCGTCGCGCCGGAAGAGTAGGCGCGACGCCATCGTACAAATGACTGTCGCGCCTACCCTTTCCGGGGCGCGAGGTCGGGTTTTTTTTTTTTTTTTGCAAAGCCTTTTTTCCGCACATAATTCCATATAATACCACATAGTTCACACATAATAGCATAATACCAGATTTCATACATAGCATCATACCACATTTCATAGATAATTTGGTTCACACATAGCATCATACCACATAGTTCATACATAATTTGGTTCACACATAGCAAATATCGACCACAATTCACCATAGATCACCAAAGTGTCGTGAGCACAATTCACATAGTTCACCCAAGTTTCATGACCACAACTCATATAGTTCTGACCTAGTTCAAACATAGTCCATACATTCATAAACATAGTGCACATGCAGCCATCCGCACTGGAAAGAGCAAAGCACGGAGTCCCCACAAAGGTCGTCAGGATTCCTGCACACATGGGGAATGTAAGGTCATGAGTTATGTATTGTAACTTGGCTTTTCCCCAATATTGCTTCTTATTTGCCAAATACGCACCTTCTCACGGTTGAGGCGTATATGGTAACCTAGGACGACGAGGACGGCCAGGAGCTGTTGGAAGGACATTTGGCGTGCCAACGTCCGAGCGATCTTTAGCTTTGCGTTTAGGCTGGTGACGGCGTCCCCCTTGAGGTGAGCTCTGAGATCCCCCCTACAAAACCCAAAATGTCATATGTGCTGCAAATGTATATATACGTGAGGTGACAACAAGCCCAAGTTCAACAAGATAGAAGAAAAACCCGAGTTTCGGTCACGGGAGGAGCATCATATAGTTGAGAAGAGCCAATGACGTCCTGCTCATAGCTTGGATCATCGCTGTCTTCACCACTGCCTTCACCGCTGGCTTCTGGGCTTGTTTCCTGAGGGGTTTGTGCAATTGATTTTCCCCTGCTGGAACTCCGTCTTGCACCGGAGGCCTCTGTTGTCTCCTGCGCCTGCTCTTGCTCACTTTCAGCTCCTGCGCCGGAGGCCTCTCCTCGATGCTGCGCCGGCACTTCGTCATCATCAGCTCTAAAGCAGCTCAACTTGCGACCGAGGCGGCGGCAGAATTTCTTCACTTTTTGCAGTCAGTTTTTTGGCAGAGTTAGGACTACACAAACAAACACATGCAAGTAACTCGAATGATATTGAGTCAGGCGTCATACCTCTGCAAATTCTACAAGCTCACTACCTTCTTGGCCCCCCGCGCACCCTATGTATGCTCCAGCTTCATTTGAAAGGTGGGCTAGCTGTGTGGTCTGTGTACAGGAGCAAGGTTAAAACTTTAATGCGAATGAAAGGTTGAAGGAAATGAACATCAATACTTACCGTGTAGTTAACGAGAGGGGCTCTCTCGGGCTGCCGGCCTCCCCTTGTTACCCTGTCATAGGGGTCTTCTTGGTCGCTCTCTCCATAGAAGACTGGAGTCACCGAGACGGGCTCGTGGAGACGCACTCTAGTCACCCGGTGTAGGTACAGCAGGTAGGCATGGAACTCTCTGGCCACCGAACGAGGCCCACTATCAGGCCACACTCTCTCAACGCTCATCCACTGCTGCACATGTTCCGCATGGATGGTGAGCCAGTCGTTGCTGCCACCAAACCTTCTCTGCCTCGAAACACTGAAGCATTGATTGTTAGTTTTGACTACACAATTAAAAATACGGGAACGAAGAAACTGAAATCTGAACTGACTTACTCGTGCAAAGCATCTGAGCTGAAATCCGTGATAGGGTAATCCTGCTTCCTCCCGAACTGCTTCATGACCCTCCTCGGAAGGTGGTGCTCCACAACAAAAAACATGATCATGGGGGCATTGCTTCTCCAGCGCAGCTTGTCATCATCACTGGGGGGGGGACATTCAAGTCCTGTCCATGGTCACGCTCATATGGAGTCCACTCCACCTAAAAATTAAGACATTTAGACAAGTCCAACGGCTATTTTAAAGTAGATAACAATATGTATAACAACATGACTCACCTGACCGTAGGTCAACAAGTCCAAGTCGTTGGAGTACCTCTTGTACCTCATCTCCGACTCGCCCTTGACCATCTTGTTCTCGTGCCACAAATACAGCAATGGGGCCCGATACTCGTCATATGTCCATGCCTGCAAAAAAATGAAAAACACATGACACGTATAAGAACATGAATATTAGATAGGGCAACTAAGATGAAAACATGAATATTAAGACATGTATGAGTTACGTACAGGAACCGCCTTCCTGTAGTCCCTTCCGGTGGGTATGCGCTCCCAAATCCAGATCTGCAGGAGGTACACGTAGCCACCCACGTTCGAGGTCTTTTTCACCCTCCTACAGGCCTCACACAGCTGCCGATACAGCCATGCGAGCGTGGCAGAGCCCCAGCTGTAACGGCCGATGTCCTCCCAATCCTGCTGTAAGATTGGGAGCACCATCCAGGACAAGGTGTTCCCAGAAGAGTCGGGTAGAAGGAAAAGACCGATAAGGTGCCACAACCACACCTTAGCAAACCTCTCGACCACTTCCTCTGCGGCGTCGCCAGGGCAAGTATTGAAGTGCCGCTTCACCCAATTGGATGACACACCTGAAGTCTTGTGCTCCTTCTTTCCCTCTGGAGGTGCTTCCGGGTAATGTCCGGTGAACTGGAACACCAACTCCTTCCAGTTCGCTGTGTCGATGGCACCTGACACCGGTGGACCGTGCACCTTTAGGTCCAAGATGTAGCTCACATCTTCTAGGGTGACTGTCATCTCTCCACACGGCAGGTGGAAGGAATGGGTCTCTGGACGCCATCTGTCCACGAAGGCAGTCACCAGCGCCCCGTCCATCTCCGGGAGCCCCGCCACAATGGCTCGAGCAAGGCCCAGGAAGCCCGCTCTAGCGGGTAAAGGGCGCACCGCCGCTCCCAACGCAAGCGGGCTTGTGAGCTCGGGGACGCAGCGGCTTCAGTTCCTGAAACAAATGAAGGAATGTAACGATTACATATGATAAACGAAGACCACAATATTAATTTCCAAAAAATGAACATGGTAATTACTTGCCTTGCCCAAGTCCACCGCCAAGTGCGATCGGTGGTCCTTTTCATAGCAATTAACTACGAAGGGGGCCCAATCCTGCTGCTCCATCCTGAAAAAGGCCAAAAAACACAAGATTAGAAAAAAGACATGAATTATAGCAATTAAAACAACAATGCATTACGAAATTATTACAACAAGACGTGAAGAAATTATTACAACAAGGTTGAACAAACAAAACCTATGTACCTGAACACTATCGTGAGTGGCTGCAGTGTGACCGGTCCTGTGGCATTTAGAGCACCGGACCGGAGCCATGGCCTCATCAAAGTCTCCATAACCATACATATCGAGACCATAGCCATTTGAATCATACACATCAGGGCCATCGGCATTGGAATCGTCCATAATTCCTTTTAGGCGTTTTCTCTTCCTTCTTCCAACCTTTTGCTTTTCTTGATCCGGGTCGGGACATAATCCAATCCATAGTATGGAGGCCACTGTGAAGGATCTAGGTACGGCTCGAAGCTGGATTCCCACACTTTTAGGGTGTTTGATTTGAGATAGAATGGAGACATGAAAAACTGATCTTCATGGTCTAAACCCCTACACTTACAAGCGGTGATCACGTGTGAGCAAGGCACATGAAGTAGCTGCGGAATGCAACAAGAACACTCCGGTTTCTGGAGGTCCACCCTATAATTTTTGCCACCGTACTTCTCACCGCCCGGATTGGTTCCCCCCCCGACATTATGTTCTACACTAGCCTCGAAGGTCCGTAGGCATCACCAATCTGATTGGAACCTATGGCCTCCGCAATTTCCAGGTGTCTCCTACCGGCACGGCCCCATTTTTCTTTAGAAGCCTTGGCAATGTTCCAGCGTTTAACAAAGTATTCGTTGCACTTCTTAAACGAGTACTCCACAATTTGGACACAGAACGCACGGATACCCTTGAACACTTTGTTAAACGATTTCGATGAATTCGTGGTCATCACGCCATACCTAAGGCCACCATCATCAAATGCGAGAGCCCACTTGTCCACATTACTCATCTGGCCCCGAAGCCAAGTCCTCGCAGGAGTGTTTAGGACCTTGTTCAACTCTAATAGCTTCTCCTTAAACCTCTCCTTCGATGCGACAACAACAACACACGACCTTCAACTTCGCAGACGACCTCCTTCTTCCTTTGTCATTTTGCCAAATGTTGGCGGCAAAGTGCCGCATGCACCATCGATGCTCAAGAGGGGAAGCCCATCTATCTCCTCTCTAGCGACCATGAGCAATCCATTGTGCCGATCGGATATCATGCAAATCCTACGGGACGCGTACAACGGATGACATGCATTCTAACAAGCTTCATGAACCAAGACCTTCAAAGTGTTCTCGTAGCCAAAGCAAACGCTAAAGGGACAAGATGGTTCTCGGGATCCACACCCGCCATCATCGAACACCTTTGTACTTCCCCGTAAGGAATGTTGCATCAACAAGCACTACAGGCCGACAATGCTTGAATGGGGAAAACACCAAAACAATGCAATGCGAGAACATGTTTAGGCACGCCGTCTCAGTATCATCCACTATCCGGCCCGCAACAGGATACCACCTAAGCCCCGGATTGTAGTGTTTCATGGCTGTAAGGATCCTAGGAGCTTGGTTGTATGCCTCCTTCCAATCACCCCACAACAGCTCTATAGCATTTGCTTTGCTCGCCATGCCTTCATGTAGCTCACTCGATATCCGGTCCACCCCACATGCTCGATCGGGGAGGCAACAGATATATCGCTATCGGCCTTAACAAGGCCGACAAGACGATGACTCAGATAACGGGCCGTGTTTTGTGCGTGCACCCCCTTAGGCTTAGAAGACCGACACGTGTGAGGTTGCTTCACATTTCGAATCCTCCAAGTCTTGTTTGTCAGCTTCCTCGCCCAAACTCCCCAACCACATTTCTTCTTGCAAAGCACTGTGTACCGCTTCTCAGGGTCGCAGTGATCAACATAGTAGGGCCTATGATACCTAACGGCGTAGTCCGCAAGAAAAAACTTGAGATGATCCAATGTGTCAAAGACCATCCCCTTCTTAATCTCCATCTCCTCGCTCTCTGTCCCCTCATCGTCTAACAACGACAGACCGGTGTCACACACCGCTTCATCAACCATACTAATGTCCATGAAGTTGAGTACGGAGGGTACCTCAACATGGACCTCCCTCAACTGACTTAGCTCCACATCAGTGTACTCCATTCTAAATGACCCGTCAGGTGGATGCAATATCCCCCTATACTCATCGCTTTCATCCTCCGTACTAGGCTCCGACCTATACTCGTCCTCTATAACCTCCTCAGAGCTACTTTCACTAAAAGTGAGCTCATCTCTGTACTCTCCATCGTCCTCTGATCCTACAAACATGTCGTCCATAGCACCAATCTCCTCCTCATCGCACACTTCCATACCTACCATCACTGCATTATCATTGTCTCTAACAACAGCCGGTTGCAGCTCTTCCTCCTGAGTAAGGTGCTCTACGGGCTCCTCATCCACGTTCCACGCTCTCAGCCGCAGGCACAACAACAAGGTTCATCACCTTCTCCACAACAACTTCCAAGCAACGAACACTACTACCCTTCACAACCTCCACAAAGTTGTTCCAATCATCTTCACATGACAAAGCCATCAGTGCATAGTGTGCTCGTTCCTTCCCACAGTCAAATCGACCAATCAAGCTAAACGGCCATCCATACTTGTCACGACAATGGCCGACCAAATCATCGAAGCTAGGAGGTCTACCAAAAAAATGAACTTGTTCATGCATGTTCTCAAACTTGCCATCCCCTATAACTTTGCCACCAATATAAAAGCGCACTAAACGGTCCATCTACAAATTATTAGGGAAATAAAAGCTATAAGTAAAACAACCATCTTGCCACTATATATTAAAAACAAACTCAACACCTCCATGCATCCAACAACTACATTTATGTATTTCTAATCTACGTCAAATCCACATTCTATCAATTAACGATTGAATCAAGAAATAATATCCTAAGTCCAATCCAACAACAACCTCCATGCATCCTCTTTTGTTGCATGAACCATATATAGAAGATATATGTGATGACTTGGATTGACATGCATATCCTAAGAAAGAATCCATTAATTTTTTGGGATGGATAAAAGAATGCACTAAATAGTTATTAGTATTATCTAAAAAATAATGCCTTAATTAGTTAGTATTATCTAATTAGTTATACATCTAAACAAGAATGCATGGATTAGTTATATAACTAAAAAAAGAATGCATTAATTAGTTAGTAATATTATCCAAAAAAAGAGAGAATACATTGGCGAACCTAATCAATTAGATCCTCATTTGAACTTGAGCAAAATAATATCCTAGCTCAAATCCAACAACAACCTCCATGCATCCAACAACTACATTTGTGTAAATTCTATTCAAGGTCAAATCCACAGCAAAATAATATCCTAAAAAGATTCCACGTACCACATTGCATCAATAAACAGCCCAATCACTTATAATTTCACATTGGAAAATAGGAATAATATCAAACCCTAAACCTCCATGCATGCATCAATGAACTACTTTCATGCAACTCGTTCTCTATGCCAAATCCACGACCAAATCGAATCCTAAACCGATTCTACGAACCACATTGTACCAATTAACGCTTCAATCACTAACAATTTCATATTTATCAAAACAATACCATGACAAAGAGGAGGAGAAGTAGGAGAGAAATGGAGTAATACCTCAACCGGTTTTGAGCAGGACTTGGGCGGGGGTGGGGAGAGGAGGAGGCGCCGGTGAGGGGGCGCCGCCGCCGAGGTGGCCCGCCGCCGGCCAAGGGCCGGACCCCGGCGGAGGATGGCTTGGGGCGGCCCTGCTCCAGCCCCGCCCGCGCCTCCCACGGCCCCGCCTCCCGTGCACGGGGTGGAGGAGGTCGAGGGCCGGCGCCGGAGATCGAGGAGGAGGAGGGGGGGGGGCGAAGCGGCCGGGCGGGGCCGGCGGCGGGAGGCGGCGGTTTTCGGGAGTCTCGGGCGGAGAAGGAAGGAGAAAGAATAGAGAGAGAGAGAGAGAAAGAAACTGCCCGACTAACATGGTGGCGCGGCGTGCCTAACATGGTGGCGCGACGTGGTGGTCCCACGCGGTTTCGACGAGGCCCAAACCTAAACCCTAACGGGCCCGCCGCGCCGACGCGATCGGGCGCGACCGGGCGCTGTCGCGCCGCATGTGTAGGCGCGGCGTGGTGGAACCCATCGGGCGGCCACGACAGCGTCAATCCAACGGCGCCTAGCCGGCGTGGCGGGGCACGCGTCGCGCCACATGCATCGGGCGCGACATGTGTAAATGTCACGCCGACGCATTTGGCGCGACAAAAAGGGATACCTAGCGTAAATTGTTTCAAACAGGGGATACATTTGAAATTTGTTTAGAAAAAGAGCAAAATTTTAAAAAAAATCCTACGTTTCTTCAGTGGGGTAACTGCTCGTAATCTGCATCCAGCTGCTCGAAGTGTCATCCAGTAAGTATCGATGCCACTGAACTGAAGTTTCGTATCAGTAATAATGTTCAGTTTTTTTCTGATTGCAGAAAAGCACGGGACATGCTCGTATCCGGTGATGCAGAACGAGTACAGCTATTTCTCTACGGCACTGCACCTCTACTCTGACTACAATGTCACTGTAAGTAACAGCAATCCAGATTCATGGACACGCACTCATGGCACTTCTCATTTGCGCTTTGTTCACATCCTGTTTGGCACATTTAGCTGATGAATAATGATGATGGTGTTGCTGACTTTGAGTTGTGCAATCAGGTCAGGCTATGCTGGCAAGCAAGATCAGCGTAGGCGCAGATGATGGTGGTGGCAAGTACCTGCTGACTGACCTGGTTGCCACTATCAGAAGCTCTTTTGGAGCGTCTCCTCTGTTGCTGTGTGAGCGAGGATCGTTAAGGCAACTCAGGTTGTGCTTCGACAAGGACCTCAAGGTAATTCATTTTCTTGCAAATCCTGCATCTCAGCTGTTTGTTTAGTTTCTAGCATTTTTTTTTTCATGCGTTTATTTCTTTCCGCCTCTGGACTGCATAAACGGAGAAACTGACAGGGAATATGATACGGTAGAACAGGGCAGGTCTTCTTGTCCTAGGCGTATCAGCTTGCCTTCTTATAAATAAACCTCATGCATGGTACATCTAATATGCAAGTTTGTTTGCCAAGTTTGATAATCTCATGAAACTTGAGAAACGAGTGTCTTCTTCAACACATCACTTTTTTTTTTAAGCCGGAATTTTGCTGTAATTTCAGGTGCTGACACCAGTGGCGCCACGAGAAGGTTCACTGCTAACAAATTACTGGCCTTCATGGCCTGTGTCTTGTGATCACTGATCTTTGTATATACTCCATCTGTTCGAAAACTATTTTGACTTTTTGTAGTTACGAAATTATGTGAGATATTTCACGAAAGTTTCTTCGAGGTTAAGTAGTCATGTACTCATGCGTCATGCCTCCCATCACATGGCCGGTTATGCAAGTCACGACATCGTCATGCACCACTCCCACAAATCCATGTTTCCATTTGTAGTTAAGAACTTGTTCGCACCCTATCAACGACGACATCACCAACCATAACGATAGTAACTTGGCAAGACAAGGTCTAATGATGTTTGTTTCCGTAACGCGTACCCGCCAAAATTATGTAAGAGAAAGCTACCTAACAATTTTTTTCCCTTTCTCAACAAATAGGGATCTGATGATTGTGCAACCATGAAAGTCTTCTCCTGAAAACGGAGAAAAGTCCAAACTAAGTATCTTTTTAGATGTTCAAATTTTACAGGACAGATAGTAGCTTATTAGCTCTCGGTCAACATGAGTACTACCTATCAAATTATACTTATATAAGGAAAACAGAACCCCCGACTTAGCTTATCGGCGCAAAACGTTGACTAAGGGGGAGGAAATCGAACAGGCCCCCGCGTTGTCCTCATAGAGGGCGACCCAGCCCCCCCCCAAGCCCCCGCTCCTCAGGTCCGGGCGGCCAACGACGGCGCGCTCAACCGCCTCCTCCCGAGCTCTCCCACCCACCCCCACCCATCGAGCTAAGTCCATGGAGCTTGGCTTGTCGTCGTGGGGCCGTGGCCCCGCCCGGATCGGGTGGGGGTGGGTGGCGACCGGGCGACGTGCTACGCGGTGGCGACCCGACGACGTGCTACGCGCGGGCGACGACGCCCGGTGCCAGCCGGGCCCTCGGGCGTGGATCAGGTGCTTCTTTGGCGGCGGCGCCCTGCTGCCGCTCCGGCCCCGATTTCTTTGTTGGCCTTCCCGGTGACTTCCTTGATGGACAAGGGTGAAAACCCAACCCAGGCTTCTTGCCAAGGGCCAACTACGGTGGCGCTCTAGCGTCACTACCTTCTTGAAGGCGTCGTGTTCAGTCTTTCATCCGTCATTCGGGGTGGCCGGCCCCTGCGGTGAGGTATGTTGTGCCATGGTAGCCAGGCAGGCGACGACTACCTCAGGCTCTCACCAACGTCATCGCGGTGACATTGTTGGTTGAGTTCGTGTGATGTTGCACTGGCTCCACCGTGGTGGTGGGGTGAATGCGACGGTCGTCTCTTCACCTTGTGGGGCGTTGGCACGAGGGCATGCCTTGCTTGCCGTTCGTCGTGCTGTGGCCAATTGCGCTTATTGCTGCTCTCCACTCGGCTTGTCTAGTTGGTGTTTATCGTTGCTGTAGCCATACTGGTGCTCCTTGCCCGCGGTCCCAGTTCTCAATGGCTCGGAGGGTATCTTCATGTCGGCGCTCCTCACTTGTGGTCCTGCCTAAGTGACTCGGATGTGTATCTTTATGTCGACGCTTCTCGCTCGCGGTTCTGGCCCTAAGTGACTCAGAGGAGCACTCAGAACCCCCTGTTCATCAACACCTACGATCACCGCTGGCTTTGTTGGTGTTGAGTTTTCTTTTCTATTGGGTTTGACTTACGAGGTGGAGGGTCTCCCACCCCTCATTTTCTTGCTTTCCAGTAGAAATAGGTTGGCGCCTTAGTAACTAGTTGGTTGCTGTTACGTCTTGTTAACTTGTTTAAACTTTCTTCTGCTTAATGAAAAATGTGCAACATCATGGTAAAAAAAACGATGACTCAACCACCTTGTTATTCTGTTTTTTTTTTTTGAACAATTTGTTAATCTTGGGTCTACTATTAGCACGAAGAAGTCCAAATTGAACAACGCTCAAGTTGTAGGCTTAATTTCATCACAATTGCTAGGCCAATTATCCAAATGTGATTGGTCCATTAACTTTCATATATGCCCGCCAAAGTTACAAAGTAATTGCAACGGAAGGAGTAGTACGTTGCAGTGACAGCGACATTCATGTACCTGCAGAAGTAATAAGAGCAACACAACTCGGCAGCGAGCACCTAACAGGTTGATCACACAAGATGGAAGCAACAGCCCTGAGCCTGGCGAGGGCCGTGCTGGACGGCGTCCTGAGCGGCGCCCGTGCGGCCGTCTTCGAGGAGGCCGCGCGCCTCGGCGGTGTCCCGGGGAGGCCGACTTCATCCGCAACGAGCTGGAGATGATGCAGTCGTTCCTCCGGCTGGCCTCAGCGCACCCGGAGGCCGCGGCGCGGAACGACACGGTGAGGACGTGGGTGAGGCAGGTGCGCGACCTCGCCAACGACGTCGAGGACTGCCTCCTCGACTTCGAGCTCTACACGGACAGGGCGGCTTCGTCGTCGTCGGCCGGCTCGCAGCTGCTCCCTCGCGCCATCGCCGAGCGCCGACGCATCGCTGACCAGATACGGGGGCTCAAGGTCCGCGTCGAGCAGCTGAACGAGCGCTACCGGCGGTACAGCATTGCCGCGGCGGACGGCCCCGTGCCCGGTGTGGCGGACCAGCAGGCAGCTCCGCTGCCTGACCACGACGCGCACTCAGTCGAGCTCGCGTTCCAGGAGTCGGACATCATCGGCCGACTGGCGGAGAAGGCTGACCTGACGAGGCTCATCTCCGGGGCAGCGCCGGGCGAATCACTAAGTCTAAGACGACGTATGCCATTCTTGGGGCTACTATCGAATCTCTTGTTCGGTCAGTTCGTGGACCTATTCTGCGTGCCTAGAATAGGGGCGCCAGACGAAGTTGTCCACGCATCACCACGAGCCGGCGGCGGCGGCGGCCGGCGCGTGTTCGTGGTGTCGGTGTGGGGGATGGGCGGCATGGGGAAGTCGTCGTTGGTGTGGAAGGTGCACAACGACCCGGTGCTCCTGGACGAGTTCGACTGCGGCGGGTGGGTCACCGTGCCGCACCCGCTGGACAACCCCGAGGTGTTCCGGCGGCGGCTGAGGAAGGAGCTCGGCGTGGCGAGCAACCAGGACCTCTGGCAGTATCTCCAGGGGAAGCGCTATCGGGTGGTGGTGGACGACGTGGAGAGCTGCGAGGAGTGGGATAATATATGCCAAGTTTTCCCGCCCACCAACGACAAGGGAAGCCGTATCATCGTGACGACGCGGAACAAGGATGTCGCCACCCACTGCTACAAGCACGTGGCAGGGTGGGAAGGCCAACACTACAAGTTGGAACCGTTGGGGGATACAGACTCCATGAATCTACTCTGCTTGAAGGTGAGTCGATCTTTCCCTTTTTCTTAATAAACTCTATCGATAGACCTACTCCTCGTCTGGCCGAGTGTCAAAAATGCTTTGCCGAGTGCCAAATTTGAGGCAATCGGCAAAGAATAGGTCAGTCACTCGGCAAAAGAGTAGGACTCGACAAAGATGCATATTTGCCGAGTGCCACAAGATAAATCATGCTTTCTTTTTTTTAATAAAAAAAATGAAACTAGTTTCACAATTTCCTAAGCTAGAACATTTTTTTCTAAGATTAACCTAAATTTATGATTTTTAACTGCATTATTTTCTTCATGCAAAAATATTTGGATAATTATTAAAAGATTAATTTATGAATTTTTCAAAAATATCCGATTTATTTCGCTGAACTTTCAACTGAGTCTAACAGCACAACAGTAAAACTGCTTAGGGTTCAGAAACAAATGATTTCAAAAGTTGAGGTGAGGAGAAGTCAAAAATTAGTTTTGTCGATAAAGCAGGTAAATGATTGACCACAAAAGTTGTTTATAACTACAACTATTGAGCTGCAGTATTTAAAGTCTAAATGCCCCCTGAACTATTGACCCCCGAATACATAATTCCCCCACTTACAAAACCAGTCGTTTAGCACCCCAAACTATGTCATACCATTTGCTTTACCCCTGAGTGGTTTGGCAGGGTGGTTTTGCCGACGTGGCCATCCTGCCCCCCACCTATCAGGCGTCTCTTGCATTGAAAACTTGAAAAACACCAGCTTCCGCCCTCTGCCACGATGACGCAGATCACGGTTTTACGTGGCCTCCGCGAGCACACGCGCGCCACAACCGCCTCGCCACTCCACGTGGCCCATTCTCCTCTCCAGCGTCTACACTTGCCGGACACAGTGTGGAGAGCGGCAGCACGAGCGCCATCTAAGCGCGGCCGAGGCCATGCACTCGGAGAACCCTTCCTAGTATGCCACCCTCGACGCTTTGCCAGCTACCTTCTCGACGGACGACGACGGCCAGACCTTAAGGACCACCGGGCAGGACTACCGCGTTGACCGAGAAGGGCCTGAATCAGTGGCAAGCACGAACGTGTAGAGCGCGTTGAAGGCGAGCTGCGTCGCCTGCAGCAGAAACGACATGGTCAGGGGCAGCGCCTGCGAGGTGCGAGCCCAGCGAGTAGCTAGCCGCGGTTGGTATTTCTAAACACCGTCACTAATAAAGGTCGATTGAAACTAACTCCTTAACGACACCTAGAAACACTGGGTATAAAATAAATCTACACTTACGTTGTCATATATAAAAATCTTTATATCCCAAGCGCATAGATATAAACTGAAAATAAACTCTATACCACTGTAGCACTTCACCAAGGATGAACCGGGTATCGTAATTTATTTTTTTCCCAAAGGAAGGACTGTGAGACAACATTCATATGACTCATGGCAATTCTATATTCTATGTTCATAAAATCAATCATTCCAATACTCTAGCAGAGGTAAATATAAAAGATAAATAATAAATAAATAAAGACAATAATAAAAGATAAAAAACGATGCCTAGGGGTATTCAATTTGATAGAGAGATATAGAGACTCAACTAATGTGGTAAAGACAATCGTGGGTATTCTCGAGTAAGAACTTCTAAGTAACTATTAATCATTAAGTCAAAGCATAGCAGGTAAAATATTCTCATCTATAGCAAGAGGGATATCAACTAAGGAGGATTTATAATGAGAAAAACTAGCCACCATCGCGACCACATCCTAACGTTCACTATATGCGGGGGAGGATTATAGAAGACTCAATCAGGCTGTCACCCTCACGAACTACCCCACGACCCAGCATACAACGGTCATTCGCAAATAACTTATATCTAAGCACCATGCCTACATATAACTTACGACTTAACCCCCTCGAGATAAAGGTTAAGCTGCCCACGATCTTAAGCATATAATAATCAATAACTAGAACTATATCAAATAACAAACTAGAATGTACTAAGAACATAACAATCAATAATATAATAAAACAAAGCAAAATTATAATGACAACTCAAGATAAAATTTATTACCGAATATCTCCGATATAATAGATCTGAAATTCTGAGCCGAGCTCGCACTCTTCCTTGAATAAATTAGAAAGTCTACTACTCTAATCTTTGAAGAACTAGACCTCTCTAATCTTCTAATCTCTAGAAACTCTAGTACTAATCTCTCTCTCTAATTACAATGTATCTAAAACCTGAATAATACTGAAGACTAATGAATTAGGGTTTCAGGGGTAGCCCTGCCCCTTCTCTTATAGCCTGCCCCCTTGGATGAATCTTAGCCCTTGGATCAAACCGACTTGATTGTACGACCAAGATCTACTCCATAGTCGGTGGTAGGAACCTTCCAGAAGCTGGACACGTGGATGCCCAGGGGGTGCCGCGCGGCACCAGGGGCGTGCCGCCCGCCCACCCCCGTGGTGTCGCCCTCTAGCCTCTTCGAGCTTTATTCTTTCGTCATTTGTACCCTTGGAAATTATAGTAATGCCCCGGATTTGATCCTTTTCTTCCGTTTCTCATTTTCCTCTCTTTTCAGCTCTTTTTAAGGGGTTTTTCGGGTTTATCCTGTAAAACAATATATACACCAAAACTCGTAGAATTCATTAGTAATAATAATATTTATCTAGCATTGATCCTCAGTTGATGGTATAAAACATGTATAAAAGTGGTCAATAACTACCATCAATAGTCGTTGTCCCTACAGCGGTGGCTACGGAGTAGCACGGAGATGCATATGGGCGGGAGGAGGACCGACCAGCCGGACACCTGGATCACACGGTGGAAAGACACAGGCTCTGCCTGCCTTAGACGAACAGACACATGTGAGAGGAGAGATCCGCCGGCGCCGAAAAGGACGATAAAGGCGCTAATTATGACCGGTGGTGATAGCCGGTGGCCCGACGGTATTGGGGCATTTATGATGTCTTGCATATGGCCTAAACTCTCGTGGATCTGCTTCTACATCTACCTTTTTTTTTTAAGATAAAGGATAGTAACTATCCGGCATCATCTATCAATCGATAGACTCAGGCCAATTGTTACAAAAAACCACCCATAGGCAAGCACAAAAGAAGCAAAAACAACCCGACATGACATAAGGATAATAAACAAAATGAAATAAGAATCTTGACTAGGAAAGGCCAATAAATCTTGTTGAAAGCCATCCATTAGAGCTGAAGAAATGCAAAGTAGATGACTCCAGATGTTGCCCAGCTGAAATAAACTGGTCCCGTAGATCATCTTGTCATTGCATTCTTGCCCACTGTCTAAGCCAGTGCGTTCCTCTGAATAGAACCTACAAAAAAAGATTTTGGTCTACATTTGTCAAATACCACCTTGTTTCTTGTTATCCAAACTGTCCAACAAAGAGCCGATGCTGCTATTAATAATAATGCATTTTGTTTCTTATTTCCCTTCTTTGACCACCCATTGAAAAGGCCATCTATGTTCTGAGGAGGTGTTAAACCGAACAATAAATGAACTGATCGCCACAAAACCTTGCTATAAAAAAAAGTCTAGGAAAAGGTGTTGTATAGTTTCCGGTCAGTGACAGAAGGAACAGTTTGCGTCACCTAGCCAGTTACGCCTAACTAGGTTATCCTTAGATAGAGTCAACCCCTTCTTAATGTACCACAAAAATATATTTTATTTTTGAAGGAACCTTAATTTGATAAATATCTTGTGACACCTGCACTCAATTATTAATTAACACAACATACATAGATTAGATAGAGAAAATTCCTGATATATGTAATGCCCCCACAAAAACATCCCTTCCTTCATGTAAGTTCACATCCTGTAAAGAAGAAACAATTCTATGCCAATTCTTTATATTTGTACCCACTAAATCACGATGAAATGAAATATTTAGAGTGGGATGATCTAAGGATTTGAGCCACAGAATCTTGCTTTCTTCTTACTATATTGAACAATGATGAAAATCTATGTTTCAGTGGTTTGTCTCCCAACCAAGTATCAAACTAGAATCGACATTACGGCCGTCTTTCACTTGGAAGGAGCCAAAATTCATAAAGTTATCTTTTACATTCATCAAACTTTTCCAAAAGTGAGAAACCTGTAGTTTTTTGACACAACTTCCTAGCGTCTTATCCTTAATATATTTATTTCTCAAAAATTCTTACTGCATGCTGTCCTCATTTAGTAATGTGAAAAGCCATCTACTACATCTATATAGAGAACCCCACTAAGGAGTTCTCTCGACATGCAAGAATGTCACCTCAGCAGCCCCACCAAGACCATGACTAACTAAAAAATATTATAACTCACAAACCAAAAAATCAAATTAAATTCTAATTACACCATTAAATTCATTTCAATAAATCTTTCAAAAAAAAGATCCCATCTGGATATATTTTCATAAAATTACAGGTGGACCCCACTAATAGTAGTTGGTATAGAGTAAAGTAAATAATAAAAAAAGAGAATGAAAAAAGGAAAAGAAAGAAAGAAAAAGAATAAGAGGGTGATAGTGATATTCTAACTCAGAGATTTCTCCTTCATACCCGCGACAACGCGCGAGAATAGTTTACTTAACAAGCATGTGTTCTGAATATCTAAATCTTGAATGCCTAAACCGCCTTGAATTTTCGGTTGGCACAAGATTTCCCATCTGGCTAACCTATATTTTTTCTTGTGCTAGTCGTTTTGCCAATAGAAGAACCTTGATCTAAAACAATCAATCTTTTCTAAAACATCCCTTGGGATCTAAAAAAAAGACATCATAGACATCGGTAAGCTAGAGAGCACTGAGTTTATCAAAGCCAACCGACCCCAATGAAGAGTATTTTACTTTTCCACCCACTAAGTCTCTTTTCAATTCTATTCTCAATCATCTGCCAATCTTTATTATTTAATTTCCTTGTAACCATCGGTAAACCAGGTATCGGAACAGTTATTTCTCCACTTTGCATCCAAACAGCTATGAATAATACTCTTCATGATCTTTTGCTTCCCCAAAACAGAAGATCTCACTTTTTTGAAAGTCTATTTTGAGTCCTGATAGCTGTGTCAAAAGTG
This sequence comes from Hyparrhenia diplandra, assembly GCA_015847255.1. Lineage (NCBI taxonomy): Eukaryota > Viridiplantae > Streptophyta > Magnoliopsida > Poales > Poaceae > Hyparrhenia > Hyparrhenia diplandra. The sequence goes on from JADLZK010013134.1 coordinate 149,494, forward strand.
GTAAGAATTAATTTCATATTTACCGCTTTCTCAACATCATGACTCAAAAAAACGATCGTTTCATTGAAGAATAGATAATCCATCTTGGATAAGATGAGGAATAACCCCTTCAACATACCCTTCTTCTTTAGCTCTAGCAATCAGTATAGCCAAGGAATAACCCCTTCAACACGCCTTGCTTCTTTAGTTCTAGCAATCAGTATGACCAACATGTCCGCCACTTCCACTTCTACCCGTGGGATCGTCTCAAAACTTGGATTAGTCCTGCATATGGCTTGTGACGTGCGTATATCAGGTATGCTGCGCGCGACAGCGACGTCCAGGCCTCCACGGTAGCGGGAGCTGAAGTGTTGAATGTCTAGCAAGCCTCCACGGTTCCCAGCGCGAACCCGCCGCGAGCGCCGCCATGCCCGATACGACCGAGACTGACTCGTGGCCGGGAAGCCACTACTGAAGGTGAAGAGATTGGAGATGTTGGCCACGATAATGGCGAGGGGCATGGCCGGGCGAATGCGGAGGAGGACTAGACGGGCACACGGGGGGGGAGGAAGACGCATGAGCCGCCACCGTGAGGCGTCACAGGTGTGGTCATGCCGTCCACGGTCATCCTGGACATCCCTACGTCTTTGTAGTGAAGGACGGGGTGTATTCAAGGGCCGCCTGACAGATGGGGCTGGATGACCACGTCGGCAAAACCACCCTGCCAAACCACCCTGGGGCTAAAACAAACGGTATGGCATAGTTTGGGGTGCTAAACAACTGGTTTTGTAGGTGGGGGCATTACGTATTCCAGGGCCAATACTTCCGGGGGGGTATTTAGACTTTTTCCATTGTTTAGCGCTACTAACTGAAAAATGTTCATTCTCCCCTTCTCTACTCTAAATACTATAATTTATGTTGATAATTGTATTATTTACTACATCAGTAGAGTAGAGAATGAATATTTTTCTGTTAGTTGCATTTTTTTTTTGCAGCTCAAATAGTTGTGTTTGAGCTAAAGCATCATTAATTGCAATAACAGAGCAATTAGCAATATTATAGTGGCACACAGCTATTTAGAGATATGTGAAAGTGGTTTCATGTATCTAATCTCCATTTCTCCGTAGTCCATATGCACACAAACAGTACATAGTTCATATGCCACTTTTCCTTAATAATGGAGGGAAAACATGCATAAAGGGAATTTGGAGATCTATACTGAAAAACAAAGGTTTAGTCGTCGAGGTGCCAAGGTACCTATTGGGTCAAACAATCGATCTCGTTCCTCAACCTAGCGGGTCCGCTCAGTTTCAGGTACAGCCAGGTGCTAGGCGGGAAATCTTCGGCTCCGACCCGGGCTTGGCGTGCCGCGGTCCACGGCCTTTCGGGGAGGGGGGGGGGGGGGAGGGGGGGTGGCTGCCGCCGGAGCTCGTGGACGAAGGGCGACGACGGCACCGAAGACGACGTCGGCGAAGCTCGGGTCCCCCCCTCCATTCCATTTCCGACCCATTGTCGATGCGCCGGCCGGCTGGCGCTGGCCGCCGACACGGGCGGCGGCGAAGCGGTGAGCTCGGCGGGCGGGTGCGCCGCCGAAGCCGGGGCAGGGCAGGACCCATTCGGTTGGGTATGGGTAAGCGGCGGGGGAGCGTCGGTCGTCCATGGCGGCGGGGAAGAAGCTCGGAGGCGGTGGCGAAAATGGCGGCTAGGGTTCCGGTGAGGGAGAAGAAGAGAGGGGGAGAAGGCGGACGCCGACGGCGCCCTAGGGCTCGCCGGAGCCGGCGAGCCCTAGGGCGCCCGCGGGGGGCGGAGGCGGTGGGAGCGGGGGCGGCGTCTGGAGGTGGAAGAAGATAGGGGGCGGCGTGTTAGGGCGCCCGGGCCCTTAGGTGGGCCGGCCCACAACCAAGTGGTCGGCGCCTAACACGCCCCGTGCCAGGCGGCCCACGGTCACCTTGGCAGTTGGCACCTTGCACGCTCACGCATGAGCTTGCTTGGTTTCCTCTCTGTCTCTTCCAGGCTAGATCCCCATTTTTCTCACCCACTCATGGTTGAGCAATGCCAGCGTGCGGTATTTTAGAAGGCATAATCGAGAGTGCATGGCCAGCTGGACCTTCGTTGGAAGGCAGATACACAAGCGCGTGCCTCTGCATAAACACTTAACTTGCCTCCCTGGGCTCTATTCCAATGCGCTCCTAGTGTTCAACGAAATGTTTAAATGTCGGCGGCCACCACTAACATCCTACTCCTCGATAAAGCAGCAAAGTAGGTTAATATAAGTTCTCCGAGGTCCTAGCCTTTCCTTCTATAATAGTAATAATAGTATCTACGGTCGCATATGGCATGCTTGTGCTGTTGGGCAGCAAGGGCAAATGCAGATAACTGGGAGCCTGGAACAATACTAGTACAAAATTGGGATTAACTTGTATGATGGTTTGCGACATGACATGTGCATTTTAAGAACCTTTTGATTAATTAAGGGATGTCTAGAAGTATGCTAATACGTGGTTTCGAGCTGAAAATTTTCAGCTACTCCTTCATTAAGGAAGTATGCTGTATGAGTAGAGTTCTTAGCAGTAGCAGAAAGCAGCAAGAACATTCTCAGTGAGTCTACGGTGTCAAATTATGGTTGCCTAGAGTCATAGAGTAGACATAGGTCTCATTTTTGTGGGTGCATAAAGAAATCAATAATCATTCACAGTTGCCTTGTTTATTGGTCAGTAATTGGTTCCCTTTTTTCAAGAGGTTATATATTACATTTCCATCATTTGTAGATCTTCAGAACAACCAAGGTCACTTTAGCAAATGACATGATGGAGCAAGCCAAACAAATCTTGATGAGATGCCGTGGGTTTCCACTAGCCATATCTACAATTGGAGGGCTCCTCGCAAACAAGCCTAAAACAAGCATAGAATGGAGAAATCTGCACGAACACCTTGGAGCAGTGCTGGAGTCTGACCTCCCCAGTATCAATAAGGTGATTGGCTCAAGTTTTGATGGCTTGCCATATTACCTGAAACAGATCTTCTTGTACCTCAGTATCTTTCCTGAGAACTATGAGATCAAACGCACCCGTTTGATCAGGCGGTGGATGGCAGAAGGCTACATATCAAACAACCAGAACATGCAAGTGGAAGATGTAGGAGAGCGTTACTACAATCAGCTCATTAACAGAAGCATGATTCAAGGTTCCAAGGCCAGTCGTGGAGTAGGAGCTGGTCGTTGTTGGGTTCATAGCATGGTGCTCCAGGTCATCTTGCCCAAGTTCATTGAGGAGAACCAACTATTCCGCGTCGAGAGGCCTTTCAATGACATTCCACAAAGTAAGATACGACACCTGGTGGTATCTGGATGGAGAGGGAGGGATGAGAACCTGCATAGAATTAATCTGGCATATATCCGATCACTGACAGTCTTTGGGAAGTACCCTTCATCTCTCATCTCTCCAAAAATGCGACAGTTGCGAGTGCTAGACCTTGAGGACACTCTAAATATGAAGAGTGATGACCTGAAGCACATAGGGGATCTACAACACCTAAGGTACTTGAGCCTGAGAGGAACTGGTATTTCTAAACTTCCTTCTTCCTTGCAGAATCTTCGGTACCTAGAGACATTAGACATCCAAGACACATATGTGACACATCTCCCTGGTGGCATTGCCAAACTTGAGAAGCTGCGAAATCTTGTTGCTGGTGTCAACTTCACCAAAGATTTGTTGGAGAAGATGAGGGGTCCAGGGGAAAGAAACCATGAAACCCGCATTTTTGGAGAATCGTATCTATGCTGCAACCGCAGCGAGTGCTGTGAGGTTCTCAATGTGAACCATGTAGGTGTAAGAGCTCCTGAAGGAATCGAGAAATTAAAGAACTTAAACATGTTGGGGGTGGTCAATGTTGCCAAGAGAAATGGTGTGTCAGGAAGGCTCAAGAAATTGATGAGCTTGACAAATCTGCAACGGTTAGGGATCTCAGGGCTCACGGAGGAAGAAGGCGAGGAGTTGTGCAGGTCAATAGGAGGGATGAGCCGATTGCAACGGCTTGAAGTGCGCTCTGTCTCAATTAAGTTTCTTAACAGACTGGAAGAATCAGAAATTCCAAGGCATCTAGTTTCACTCAGGATTTGTGGTAAACTTAGTGGGATTCCTGAATGGGCCAGTTCACTCAACAATCTAGTGAAGTTAAAGCTTCTGGGGACACAGCTGCATCAGGAAGACATTGAGCGCCTTCGGAATTTGAGCAACCTAGCTGTGCTCGGCTTATGGGAGAACTCCTACATAGAGCAGTCGTTGCGGTTTTCTGCTAGTACATTCCCAAAGCTCAAAATCCTTGATATGGACGGGCTAGATAAGATTAAAAATGTGACAATCAGGGACGGCGCTATGCCGCAGCTTGAGGAACTTTCGGTGAACAAGTGTCCTTCACTTCAGGACAACCATTTTGGATTGTCTGGAGTGCAATATCTGCCGAGCCTTAAGGAACTTCTTCTTAAGAATTGTGGTGAGAAACAAAATCTGATTGACGTATTGCAAGGACATGTCAATAGGCATTCCAGACGTCCTAAATTCCTCATTGGCAAGTCGAGGATTGTTTTGTAAATACACATCAATAATAGTAGTATGCATTTTTTTTTTCATTGTTAAGAGACTCTATTAATAAATATATGTTACAGCATCCTTACAGCAATGTCTTTCAGTGTCTTCGTTTGCTGAGAGAGATTATACTTTAGACAACTGACAACATCATACCATACTATCAGTCGCAAATACTTAGCCTAATTCCTGTAGTTGAGTTCACATGGTGAAAGCGCAAGCGATAGCAACGAGACTGATACTTTGATCAAGCTGGAGCAGCATCCATTACGCTAGAACATGCAATGCAACCGCTGCTGGGTATGTGAGGATAGCTCACTGCTGTATATGAAGTGATTGTTAGTCTAGGATCGAGTCTACTCGCTGTATGGTGGCTGGAACGCTTGATGATCACCGGATCAAAGCACTCAAACACGACAATGGCGAAGCAACCGCCCGGAGGTCTCCCGGGAGACGGTGCCCTTTTTCACACTTGATAAGTTCGAGTACAATGAGCCAAACTGGCGTACAAGGTGATAACTCCACACCTGGAGGTCCCTACTACATATGCTAGCAAACTCACGCACGACCATTAGCTAAAACAACCGCTAAACATGATACAAACACAGGAAAAACACACCGTGCAGCTGACGAACGTGGGCACGGCCACTGCGTTCGATTCAAACTCGCTCGTTCCCGCCTCGTCTCACCACCTCCACGTGTCTCCACCGCACACAACTGTGTTCCCAGTGTCAGGGTTACGCCAACATGCTCCCTCTTAAGCCTGACATGCACTGAGGTCCCGGATCCCGATCAAATGACTCATGACCGACATCTTCATTGCAGGCATGGGCTTTGTCAGAACATCAGCCCTCTGCTCCTCAGTCCCCACTCTTTTCACCATGATCTCACCTCTCTCGACACACTCACGAATGAAGTGATACTTCAGCTCAATATGCTTACTCCTCCCATGGAACACATGATTTTTCATGAGTTCTCTTGCCGAGTTGTTATCAACCAAGAGTGTAACAGGCTTCGGTTTCTCCTTTGTTATATCTCACTGATCAAATTCCTCAACCACAGTGCCTGCTTTGTTGCTGCTATGGCTGCCTTGAACTCTAATTCATAGGAAGAAAGTGACACATTCTTGTTTCTAGGAGCACCAAGTGATCAAGTTCTCATTGAAATAGAAAGCCATCCCACTAGTGCTTGTCCTCTCCACTTCATCTCCTGCATGATCACTATCAGAGTAGCCAATCAACTTGTCTGCACTACCTCCCTGGACATACACCAGTCCATAATCTATAGTGCCCCTCAAGTATCTCATGATTTGTTTGACAGCCTTGACATGCATAACTGTGGGTTTCTCCATGAATCTACTTGCAACACCCACTGAAAAAGAAAGATCAGGTCTACTGTGCAACAAGTACCTCAAGCATCCAATCATTTTCCTGTACTCGGTTGCATCTACTCTCTGTCTTGTCTTATTTGCATTCAGTTTGCAACCAGGATCCATTGGAACCTTGGTTGAGTTGCATCAATCCATCCCAAATTACTTCAGAACTTTCTTTGCATACCCACTTTGCTTCACTGCAATATAATATGACTTCTGCTCCACCTCTATCCCAAGGTATTAGCTCAATAACCCCAGGTCTGTCATGTCAAACTCAGCCATCATTTGTTTCTTGAATGAGCTAATTTCATCAGGATTACCTCCTATCACAATCAGGTCATCCACATAAACACCCAAGGTGACTGCATCTTTCCCTTCTCCTCTGATGTACACTGCTTGCTCACTGAGACATCTCTTGAAGTTCAGTTTCTTCAGGCTCTTGTCAAGCCTAACATTCCAGGCCCTAGGAGCCTGTCTTAACCCATAGAGAGCCTTGCTCAACTTGAACACACATACTGCTCCCTACCTTTCACTTCATAGCCCTCTGGCTGAGAGACATAGACTTCCTCTTCAAGTTCCACATGCAAGAATGCAGATTTCACATCTAAATGGTGCACACTCCACCCATTGTTGGTAGCAAAGGCAAGCAAGAGCCTTACTGTATCAAGTTTGGCAACTGGTGCAAAAACTTCCTCAAAATCGATTCCCTGCTTTTGCACATACCCTTTGGCCACCAATCTGGCTTTGTGTTTCAACACCACTCCATCAGAGTTCTTTTTCAGTTTAAACACCCATTTCCGTCCAATGGGTTTCTTCCCAACCGGCAGTTTAACCAACTCCCAGGTTCTATTCTTTTCTATGGACTCCATCTCCTTGTCCATAGCATCTCTCCATTCTTAGTGTACAACAGCATCTCTGAAAGTGACTAGTTCCTCAGTTTCCATCAACAGTGCTTCCACTTCTGAATCCATCAGCTCTACCTCGGTGGAGTCATCATAGATCTCATCTAGGCTCCTAAATCTTGTGGCTCCACTTTCATTAGCTGATGTTGGGGTAGGAGGTTGTGGACTAGAATCCCCATGTTGTGGTGTAGCAAATCCAGGACTAGAGGGTCCTGCTCCATCATCTGCAGGCCACTATAGCATATCAGGCACACTGTCAACATTCACTGTATTTTCATCTGTGTCACTGTCAGTGTGCTCATCCTACTGATTCACTTCCTCACAAACATGCTCACTGAATTCAATATCATCAACCACCACAAACTCAACATTGTTTGAACCCTCTAAATTTGAATCCCACTCCCAAATCTGACTCTCCTCAAACACTGTGTCTCGACTGACAACAATTCTGTTGGAGCTTGGATCATACAGCCTACCTGCTTTTGATCCTTCCTCAACACCAAAGTAAACCAGCTTCCTGCTTCTATCATCTAACTTCTTTAGATGAGGTGTAACTACTTTAGCATTTGCAGTACACCCAAACACCCTTAAATATCCCAAACTTGGCTTCCTTCCAGTCCAAGCCTCAAATGGAGTCTTGTCACATAACACCTTGGTTGGCAACCTATTGAGTAGGTACACATAGCATGCCTTACTGCCTCTGCCTAGTATCTCCCTAGTACTCTCATGCTTTTTAGCAAAGCTCTGGCCATGTCCATGACTGACCTGTTTCTCCTCTCAACAACCCCATTGTGATGTGGGGTAAAAGGGGCAGTGAGGTGCCTCTTGATCCCAGCCTTCTCACACACACCTGCAAATTCCCTTGCAAGAAATCCCCCTCCCCTGTCTGATCTGAGAACTTTAATCTTGCACCCAGACAAATTCTCAACCATAGCCTTGTACTTGACAAATGCATCACAAGCTTGACTCTTGTTTTTCAGATATGCAGTTCCATCCACCTTGAGTGATCATCTACAAACAACATGAAGTATTTGTTCCCTCCAGCTGTCTCTGGTGTAATTGGGCCACATAGATCCACATGAACCAACTCGAGCTTCTCATCAGCATGCCACTGAGTAGCTCTAGGAAAAGAACTTCTAGTTTGTTTTGCTGTCAAGCAATCACTACATACCTGCTCTGGGTGACTGATGTCAGGCACACCAGTAGCCATTCCTTTCCCCACCAACTGTTTCATAGACCTGAAATTCACATGTCCTAGCCTCCCATGCCACAACCATGCTTCATCATCAATTCTAGACATCAAGCAAATCGGTTCTACTGTTTTCAACTCAATCTTGTAGAGCCTATTTATTGTTCTGGGTACTTTCATTATCAGTCTCAGTGGATTTTCTCTAACACCTCTAATTCATCCTCATCAAGCTCAACTCTGTAACCTATCTCAGTTAATTGACCCAGACTGATAACATTACTTCTAAGCTTAGGAATGAAATACACATCAAACAGTACCCACAGATCCCCTCTCTTCCACTGAAACACAATAGTACCTCTACCCTGAATATCGACAGTGGAATCATCTCCGAACCGTACGTTACCTGTGTTAGCTCGATTCAGATCTTTGAACTTCTATAGATCACCCTGAAATCTCATGTTTGGTTTTGGAAATTGATGACACACTTGTTATGCTAATCCTTTGCTCTAAGTGTGACTTGAGAGATAGGATTGCATGGATGAAGTGGAGCATGATGATCATGAACATGGACGATGATGATGGACATGGTGGATCGTCAAGCTCGGATTGTCGGTTTGAGAGGAACTCGGAGATCAAGGCAAAGGTATAACTTGATAGGTTTTTCTTTCGGTGATCAAGACACGATAGAGCGTGTGATCACATTATAGGATAGATAGCCGACTATCAAGAGGGGATGCCGCGACTAATCCTTTGGTGAAGTGCTTCTAGGTCCAATTGACTTGCTATTGCATTTAGGATTGAGAGAACTAACTTCGTTTTTGCCTAATCGATCGTGACTTGCTAACATACATGATATCGAGATCATCTTCGACGTGTTGGCAACTTGTGGCAAGAGGCGAAGCAAGGTTGAAGCGAAGGCGACAACAAAATGAAGAACTCGCAGGAATCAGCGACCGGAAGCGTCGACCGGACGCTCGACCGGAAGCTGGTCATTTGACCGGACAGTCCGGTCGACGGGTCCGATCAAAGTTCCAGAGAGCATGTTTTTGGGACTTCTCTCATGGATCGACCGGATGCATGGACCGGAAGCACTGACCGGAAGCACGAAGATGTTGTCAGCTTTGGGCCAGGGAGCTCTGTCGTATCCGACCGGACGCATGGTTGACCGCGACCGGAAGCTGGACCGGACCCGCTGGTGCGTCCGGTCAGCGAGTCCGGTCAGTGCGCAGAAACCTCCCAACGGCTCTATTTCGAGGAGAGCTCTATATATACTTGGATGGCCGGTTCATTTAGCTCTCTCTTGCACATTTGAACACTCTAACTCTATTGTGAGCTTGTGATACTCCACTCCACTCATCTCTTCATCCAAACTTCGATTCTTTGGTGAGATTGAGAGTGATAGAAGTGCATTGCATTGCTTGGTTGCATCTAGAGGCACTTCATCCTTGGAGGAGCTGCGGGATTTCGTTTCTCTTGGGAATTTGCTTGGTTCCCTAGCGGCTTGGAGCAAGAGGCGGTGTTGAGCTCGATTGGAGCTTGTTCGAGGCCACACCGGTGGACTTGTGAGGGGTCGTTCCTTACCCCGCGGGAGATTCGCGAAAGGAGCACTAGTGGATTGCTCGTGGCTTGTTTGATCCTCTCTTGTGATAGTTTCATTGAGCTCCCATCGGGGATTTGGCACCGGCCATTAAGCTTGTGAAACTTCAAGTGAGTGTATCGCCACAATGGGGACTAGCGTGCCGGCAAGCACGTGAACCTCGGTGAAAAAATCATTGTGTCTATTGTCTTTGAGCTCGTTGGAGATTTCTCATTGAACACGGTGATTGGCTTCCACCTCTACACATCGACGTCGGTATATCGATCACTCCTCCTCGTGTATTTACTTTGATATACTTGTGTAGGCTTGCTTAGGTTGTTTAGTTGATTAGAATAGTTTAGCTCCTAGTAGTAAAAATTAGTTAGCATATCTTGCTCACCTAGGAGTAAACTAGCAACCTAGCTCTTGTGTGATATTAGAGATATTACATTTGCTTTTCTTGACTTGTGGCTTGCATAGATAGCTTGTAGCATTGCATTAGTTGCTTCGCCATCTTATTTACTAACCGCCTTGTTAAGTGTTGTTTGTAGAATTTTTAATAGGCTATTCACCTCCCCCCTCTAGACATTAGGACCTTTCACACCCGTCATGTGGTTACTTGCTCTATTGTCCAAGTACCAAATGTCTCCAGAAGGGACACCACCAGCTGTCAGATGGAGCTCAGGCACAAGCTTCACCTCATTCAGAAACACCCTCTGAATGTTTTCCGACAACAGGCTTTCTGACGAGCCCGGCAACACTGTCTCTTCCAACAGCACTGCTGGACCCTTGTCTTCCTCCTTCACGTAGTGTGCCTTCTCCTTCTTCTTCGACTCTTCTGGACACCTAATTGCATAGTGCCCATAGTTGTGGCACTTAAAGCATTTTATGTGACTCTTGTCACGCTTCCCGCTACCATCTCTCCCGGCTTCAGCACCATGACCACGGCCACTCCCACCGCCGCCATGGCCTCGCCCTCGACCACGGCCACCATCGTCGCCTCTCTTCACCTTCCGACGACTCTCCACTCGAGCCTTTCTGTCTGGCCTCCCACTCCGCTTGCGTGAGCAAAACCTGCCCACTCTCTGAGCGCCCACCGCCGGTGTTCCGCTTCGTGCGCTCATCAAACGCCTTGAGCCGCCCTACTGCATCCCCCGAAAGCAAGCTTCTTCATGTCACAAAATTGTTTGATGGGTGCCACTACGTTCAAGTAGCGTTCAGGCACGATGTCGAACAACTTGCGCACCAGATTCGCATCCTCCAGATTCCCCCCAAGCCGTTGTACCTGACCGACATCGCCGTCAGCCTCCCCACGACTTGATCTAGTGATTCATCATCCTTCATCCGGATTGAATCGAAATCACTCTTGAGGGTCTGCAATCTCGACTCCTTCACACGTTCCTCCCCGACGAACCGGGCCTTCAAAGCATCCCAAACTTCCTTGCACGTCTTCTTCGAGGCGACTTGCATGAGCAAATCGTCTGAAATGCACTGCATCAAATTCGCCTTCACCTTCTTGTCCTTGGCAGTCAGTTTCGCCGCCTATGCCGCGGACAAGACGGTTGCCGACGCTCCGGCCTCCGGCTCCACCACGCACCACTCATCCCGATCCTCCATGATCGCCTGCACCCGAATACACCAGCTGGTGTAGTTCGAGATCGACAGACTAGGGTACACTTGACGTAGCTCGCCGCCGCCGCCACGCCCCCCCTTCGCCCATCGCCACGAATGGTCCATGGGAATGAGGCAGAGCCCAGAAAGTTCATTTTAGTGTGTATGCAGTTTTCCAAATTGAAATTAAAATACACATGATGCTTGTGATGGTCATGAGGGAGGATGCCACGGTGGGGAGGAAGATGTCGATGTGGGGAGGGCGTCGCCGGCGGCTAGGAGGAGGAAGCTGGCGGCGCATGCGTTGAGAGGAGCGGGCCGCTGCTGGTCATGGAGGGAGCGACGGAGCGACACACCACACACGCAACGGAGAGAGAGGAGCGGGCTCCGTCGTGGTGTCTGCCGGGAGGAAGAGAAATGCGTCTGTTCTCAACCATGGAGAGTAGTTTTATATGTGTCTGTTCTCAAACGATGTTAGATGAGTGGTGATGTGAGCAAATTTGGATTCTCATACATGAGTGATTGCTGGGTAGTTTCTAATCGGCTTTATGTGCAAGTATAGGTTACGAAGTGGGCCATTATAAAGTTTATTAATTAAAAAAGGAAGTGGCGTTCAACTCATCACTACCGTTAATTGAATACAACCGTGAGAGGATTTTAATCTGCCGGCGTGTTGCTGTTGTCTAATCGCCCGGCCGGTTCATAGCAGCCCCCAATACATTGTTTGTACCAAATATCATTCTAAATAGATGGGCCCACGAAATTTCGCACCATCTTCTTCCAAGTTCACCATCTTCTTCCAAGTTCAGTAGTCATACCTACACCAACAAGCATCGGCAGGTTATACCTACCGAACGGCGTGCGTTACAACGCCATCTTGCATCAATCATCCACCACCGCTAGGAGTACTTCGTAGTTAAGAACTAAACTTCCCCCAATACTTAACTACACGACCGTACAACGTTTCAAGTATTATTTCTAGAATGAAGAAAAGTCCAAATTGAGCACCTTTCAAATGGACAACGCGATTACGTACAGTTCGGACGTGCAACCACTAGCTTGCTTGGTAAGTTTTCATCAATATATATAGCAAAAAAAGCATTCTCCTTAGAACACAGTTGAGTTCGTTGGTTACGGACTAGAGAAAGAGATGGAGGCGACGGCCGTGAGCTTGGCAAGGTCGGTGCTGGACGGCGTCCTGAGCGGCGCTGGTGCCGCCGTCGCCGACGAGGTGGCACGCCTAGGTGGAGTTCATCCGCAACGAGCTGGAGATGATGCAGGCGTTCCTCAAGGTGGCATCGGTCCATCCCGAGGCCACGGTGCGCAACGACACCGTGAAGACTTGGGTGAAGCAGGTGCGCGACCTCGCGTACGACGTCGAGGACTGCCTCCTCGACTTCGCGCTCTACGCGGCCAGGACATCCTCGTCGCGGGCCGGGTCCTGGCTCCCGCGCGCCGTCGCCGAGCGCCACCGCATCGCTGCGCGCATCCGGGACCTCAAGGCCAGCGTCGAGGAGCTCAACCAGCGCAACCTGCGGTACCACATCGTGGTGGACAGCCCCGCGGTGCCCCGTGCCGAGGAGCAGTCCATGCTCCCGGACCACGACGTGCACTCGGCCGAGCTCGCGTTCCAGGCGTCGGACATCATCGGTCGGGGCCGCGAGAAGGAGAAGCTGACCCAACTCATCTCTGGCCGCAACGGCGCCGTGAGCGTGGTGTCGGTGTGGGGGATGGGCGGCATGGGGAAATCGTCCCTGGTGCGGACGGTGCACAACGACCCGAAACTACTCGACGAGTTCGATTGCGACGCGTGGATCACCGTGCCGCACCCACTGGACAGCGCCGACGCGTTCAGGAAGCGGCTGAGGAAGGAGCTCGGCTTGCCTCGCGACCAGAACCTCGGCGATCACCTACAGGAGAAGCGGTACCTGGTGATAGTGGACGACCTGCTTAGCCAGGACGAGTGGGAATACATATGGCAGGTTTTCCGTTCCAAAACAACAAGGGCAGCCGTATTATCGTGACGACGCGGAGGGAAGACGTGGCACGGCACTGCGCGAGGCATGTGGCGGAGCATGTCTACGAGCTGAAACCATTGGGGGATGCTGAGTCCAAGAATCTCCTCTGTCAGAAGGTACGTCCTCCTCAACCTGACAACCTTTCCCCTTCTAGTCGTCGGTGAGGCATGTGTGTGTTTGGGCTATCGATTACATGACTTATTTTATGCAAGATGTTGTTTAAAAGCCATATATGGATAGGATTTAATTAAAAGACTGACACATACATGGATCGAGTTGAGCAGTTCAGAGTATCTTATAACTTAGAACAATTGTTGAACTTTTGAAGTCTTGCATTTAGGATAGAGGGAGCACCACATTGTATTTACAGCGTAGATGTACGTGTTTATCGATAATGAGGATCTCAAGATTTGGTGGATCCTCTTTCAAAAATGACCTTTCAGGCTTTCTTTTGTTGTTATGTGACAGTGGCAAGCCTATTGCTAGTATATCTTACTTTGTGTAATTTATTTTTACTGTATTTAGTAGTTACCCTGGCTTTCAAGTTGTCTAGGAACCTTGGTGGCCAAAGAGTCTAAGATATCTTTGCTTTATGCAAAGAATATGCCATGAGTTAGTGAGTTATGAGTTAGAGGGTTACTCCTGCTCTACAAAAGTAGAGACAACCGTACATGGTCTGTAACCGAACTATGTAGTTGTTGCCATTTTTAATTCAATCCAAGCGGCCCTCAGGTTAAGCTGACCTCCAGGCATCCAGCATCTCGTGGTATGCTTGGGCAACACTATGCTTGTATGATATTTGCCACATGGCCTGTGCCTGTGATATGCTTGTATAATTTTTTGCCACATAGCCTGTGTCTTTTATTATATGCTTGTATGATATTTGCCAAAAAGGCCTGTGCCTTTGATAACTCTAATTGTTTAACTAAACAATGATCTAGTCCTACTAATTTTAGTTTTCCTTTTAATTAGTTGGGGTACATATCAAATCATCCATTTATCAGGGTTTCTCATTTACCATTCTTTTATCTTTCTTATTTGAAGAAAATCATTCATCTCTTCCATCATTTGTAGGTCTACAAGACAACTAATTATGTTCTGCCAACGGATATGGAGGATCAAGCCAGCCATATATTGAGAAGATGTCGTGGGCTTCCACTTGCCATTTCTACCATCGGAGGTCTCCTAGCCAACAGGCCGAAAACAAGCATAGAATGGAGGAACCTGCACGAACATCTTGGGGCAGAGTTGGAGTCTGACCTCCGCAATATCACCAAGGTGATCGTCTCAAGTTATGATGGCTTACCGTATCACCTGAAGTCAATCTTCTTGTACCTTAGTATCTTCCCTGAGAATCATGAGATCAGACGCACCCGCTTGGCAAGGCGCTGGATGGCGGAAGGCTACATAGCAAAGAACCGTGACATGCCTGTGGAGGATGTAGGAGAGCGTTTCTACAGCGAGCTCATTAACAGAAGCATGATTCAACCTTCCAAGGCCAGCCCTGGAGTTAAAAGCCGATCGCTGTCGGGTTCATAGCATGGTGCTACAAATCATCCTATCCAAATCTATTGAGGAGAACCAACTATTTCTCATCGAGAAGCAATCCAATGAGGTTCCACAAAGTAAGGTACGCCACCTGGTGGTGTCCAGATGGAAGAGGAGAGATGAGAGACTGCAAAACATAAACCCATCATACATGAGATCTTTGACAATTTTCGGGGAGTGTCCTGCATCTCTCATCTCTCCAAAAATGCGGCTGCTGCGAGTGTTGGACCTGGAGGACACAAGCAATCTGAAAAATGATGACCTGAAGCACATAGGGGAGCTCCAACACCTAAGGTATCTGTGCCTTCGAGGAACGAATATTTGTAGACTTCCGTCTTCCTTGCAGAACCTTCGATATCTGGAGACATTGGACATCCAAGACACACAGGTCAGGGAACTTCCTGGTGGTGTTGCTAAACTTGAGAAGCTGCGCTATCTTCTTTCTGGAGTCAGCTTCACGAAAGAATTGCTGCAAAAGATGGGGGAGTCAGAGAAGGCCAATTATGAAACAGGCCTTTTGGGGTACATAAAATCCTGTCTATTCTGCAGCAACAGTGAATGCTGTAAGGTTTCCAGTGTGGATCAATTCAGTTTAAGAGCTCCTGAAGGTATTGAGAACTTGAAGAACTTACACATGTTGGGGGTGGTCAATGTTGGCAAGGGCAATGGAGTGGTAGGGAGACTCAAGAATCTGACAAACTTGACGAATTTGCGAAGGTTAGGGGTCACGGGGCTTTCTGAGAAAGAAGGGCAGGAGTTGTGTAAATCATTAGGTGAGCTCAGGCGATTGCAGCGGCTTGAAGTGCGCTCTGATTCACTTAAATTTCTTGCCGAAATGGATCAAGAATCACCAACCCCACCCAGAGTGCCGAGACATCTAGTTTCACTGAGGCTGTGTGGTGTTCTCAGCAGTATGCCTAGGTGGATTAGTTTACTTAACGATCTAGCTAGGGTGAAGCTGATGGGAACACGACTGAAGCAGGAAGACATTCAGCACCTGCAGAACTTGCGTAATCTGTCTTTGCTAGGTCTATGGGACAACTCCTACATGGACAATTCATTGTATTTCTACACCAGAACATTCCCAAAACTCAAGTTCCTTGACGTTGACGGGTTAAAGGAGATTGAAACAGTGACAATAGAGGAAGGTGCGATGCCTGAACTTGAACAACTTTGGGTGAATAAGTGCCCATCACTTTGCGACGACAGTTCTGGCTTGTCTGGAGTGCCACACCTTCCGAGGCTTAATGAGCTTGTTCTGAAGAATTGCGGTGAGAAAGAGAACTTGATTAATATATTGCAAGCACAAGTCAATAGGCACACCAGACGTCCCAAATTCCTCATTGGCAAATCGATTGTACTAGCTAGTCCGCCACAGCGTACGATCACAACAATAGAAGAGTGAAGATGAAGGTTGTACCTCTTTATGTAATACCGTAGCTTGGATTTGTTTGCTAGGATGATGGTCCAAGACCTCGCGTCGTTTGTATGTTAAAACTATTCTTCTTAATATAATGATACGTAAATTTTTTTTTTTTTTTTCCGAAAGCTTGTTGGGCACCTTCTGCATTAAGGAAAGTTACAGTTCATACACAACCCGTAGCGAACGATGGCGAGATGCCAAAGGACACTACAGGCAAACACTTAAACAAACACTCCAGGTTTTTTTTTTTTTTTGAAACCATTAACCGTGACGGTCACATCTAAGACGCCCTCCTTGGTTAATCTTAAACATGGCTGGCAAAGGGAGCGACCGCGGTTAAGTCACGATTAATTGTGACCTTGTAACCATGACAGGCCCGTTTACCTGCCACAGAAAATGAAAAATGCTCGTCGCGGTTAAGTTTCTATAATAGTGCTGGCTTACAGTAAATTTTCAGAGTAGAAAGAAAGAACTACTATATATACTGGAGCAATTGTAAAGCCATCTATATATAGTCTTGTACAATTGATGATATTTACAGCCAACTTCAAAAAATGGATCTTTTTTTATGGCTGGCTTACCAGCCACCTCTTATGCATCTTCAGAGGCGGCTTGGTTCACCGGCCACTATATAAAGTAAGAATCCTATATATATGCACACATTAGATTCATTTCAACTCCACCAATCACCATGGGAAACTCTGAATCCTCATCAAACAGAGTTATACAGTTACAGGAAACAAAATCCCAGAACTCAATCTCACTCTCACCACTGCCAAGTTTGAACATGGCTGAAGGAAACACACATAACTCTCTCAGTTTGATTCTGATTGAACAACTAAAAGCACTGTACGTGCTTGTTTTGGACATCCATGCCACAGACTCACAGCTAGCCTCTTCGTCTGTTATATATTTATTTTCTGGAAATCCCAGCTTCTTCATCTTCATTAGATATTATCAAGCTCATAGCAACTATGATTCCGATAAAGGTAGATGGCACCGACCATATCGATCAGGAAAGCAATAGCATGCGCAATAATGCTGAGTACTGTCACGTTTGCGCCTGCAGGTGCTTTGCTGATTGCAACGTACACAAGCTTGGAGCATGAGATCGTTACCAGATTTACCATTTTACACCTCTCGACGGTTTTTTTGTCTGGGGATATGTCTTCAAGGTCGATGTAGACTATCTGTATGATAATCATCACAATCAACAGAGCCAATGGAACAACTACATCCATCATCCCCCATCTTAACCACTTTTGGCCACTCGTCTCTTGCCCAAGTCCAGGTATAAAAGAGAGAGCAAACAGAAAACAATGGCCAAAAAACGAGAAACACAACCTCCATTTCATGTACCGATTTCTTTGTTGCTCCTTCTGTTGTCCAGCATGCAGAAGACAAAAAGTAATATGAGGGCCAAATATATATTATTAATTAGGTATTATAGAAAGCAAATAGTACTATATACTATTTTGACCAAATGTTATTAATTAATAAGTAGAAAGCAAATAGTAGGATCACTGCTACTCCCTCCATTGTAAATTGTAAGTCATTCCAAAAATCTTAAGTCAAAATACCTAGAGTTTGACCAAACTTATAGAGAGAATTACAAAGATTTGTGACATAAAACAGGTATATTATGAAAACATAATTAACGAAGAATCCAATGGTACTTAGTTGGTATCCTAAATGTTATTATCTTATCATAAGAATTTGGTCAATTTAAGATGCTTTGACTCTCTAAGATTTTTTTGAATTACTTACAATTTAGAATGAAGAGAGTATATAGCAGGGGCCAATCTAGGCAAGAAGACCACTGGGGTCATTACTCATTAGGATCTATTAGCATTACTGCATACAGTAATACTATTCCATTAGAATTTTTGAAATCCGTCGCGGTCAGCTGACCCCGATGGCAGCGATGTAGCCTAACCCTGTTATATAGTGTCTTTTAACTACACTATGTACAAATGAATGTTTTTCAATGTGAAAAATATCTGTATTTAACAATGTTTATGAATATTCTAGTATATATAATCACCACAAGAGATATATTACCTTTTCTTTCCTCTTAGCTTCGTCCTTTGTTCTTTCATCATCTTCAATAGTTATCGCCGCTTCATCTTCATCCAGCAATGGCTGCACATGATGACAAAATTTACAAGAAGTTAGTCTAGGTCGACGTTTCGGGTCAAGTATGCTCGAAAGCTTAAACTATGTAGACCTTTTCCTACTTAAGGCATATGGATTGTCCCCTTACTTTGCCACACCATAGTTGCGACAAGCCAAAAATACAGAGAGCGTTTTGTTCACCAGAGATTTGACAAGCACACTCTGACTGACTCCTAACAGGCCTGTATTCACCCACTCCCGACATAACAACCAAACAACAGAAAATCGTGCATTTGCAACAAGAAATACACGTCTCCATTCAGGCGTCGGGGAGCAGTATGAGGGAGTTGCGGAAATTTCATACCTTATTGAGAAAAAGAGGCGGAGAGAACCGGTCCGAGCCTCGCTGGCCGCCCCCCCACGCTGGCGGCACGGGAAACCCTAGCCGCCGCCGCGCCGCCGCCCCCAGACCTCCCTCCCCGCCGCCGCCGCGGGAGCCGGCCGCCGGCAAGGCCGCGCCCGGATCCCGCTGGGGGCGGCGGCGGGCCCCTCCTCTCAGGGCGGTGTGGCGGCGCCGCCGGCGCGGGGTGTCGCGCGGCGTGACCACGCACGGAGCCGCGTGGTGCTTCGTGGAGGTGGTGCGGCGAGCAGCGTCGGCGCCCGGCGGTGGCCCGGACGACGGGCAGGACGGCGACGACGGCGTCGGCCCTCCGCGTCGAGCTTCTTCCCCGCGTCTTCCTCCTCGTCGGGCGGCGATAGGGGCCGGCTTGGGCTCTCCCGAGCCCGGGCGGCCGGATCTGGCGCCGGCGGCGGATCCACCGCCCGTGGCTGGGGCAGCGCGGCGGGCGCGGCCATGGTGGCGCGGGCACTCAGGCTCGGACCCGGATCCTGCTGCATCCGGGGGCTCATGGGCTTGGAATGGCGCCACAGAGCTGACGGCCGGTCACCTTCTCTTCCGTCTTCTTCATGGCAGTGGCGAGGCCTTGGGGCCGGATCTCCTGATCCGGTGCCTGGGGTGGCTGGGCTGCGTGTGGCAGCTTGGTGGTGGTCGGTGGGCCTGCTCAGGCGTTGGGGGGTGATTCCCTCTCTGTCACCCCTCCCCTGTTGGTCTTGGCCGGCGAGCTCTTCCCCATCGCCGGCGCCCCTGCTGCTCTGGCGTGGTGCCGATGGGGAATGAGGTAGTCCGCGGGGGCTCCCCGTTGAGAGCGACCATTCGGTTCGTGCTCCTGAGGTTGAGCCGCCTGCGGAGGCCGCGACCATGATTGAGACGAAGACGAAGAAGGCGCTGCCGTGCGGCTGGTGGACACGCGGGCAGCAGTGTGATGGCCGGTTCTTCGGCATGTTGCTTTGGCAGTGGGGGTGGCTGGTGCAGCTTGCGGCTGTTGTGCAGCCGGCGCGTCGAGATCCCTCTGGCGGGGCTTCAGCAGGGCGATTGGCAACGACGACGGTGGCGTTTTCTTAAGTCCGGGATCCTAAGCCGAGGTCTGAACTGGGGTCCCTTGGGCGAAAGCCTGGCGACGGCGACGCCTGCGGGCGCCGTTTCCCCGTTGGGGGCGTCGCGCCCCAGTTTTTCTCCACGGGTGAAAACCCGGTCCGTCTTGGACGAGTAACGACGGCGTTATGTGCGTTGTAACCTTGCTGAAGGCGTTGCTTTGGAGTTAGAATAGGTTTGGTGTCTCCGGACTTAATTCTTATTTGGGTTGTCGTTTCACTCTTTGTTTAGCGTGGGTGCTTTGCCCCTGTAGCGGTCTGCTACATGCGGGTGGTGTTGTTGTAAACTCTATTCTTCTTAATATAACCAAAACCGGGAAACCGGATCTTTCAAAAAAAAAAAAAAAAAAAAAAGGGAGTTGCCAAATTCAGAAAATCAATCATGCACGCACAAAAAGCAGCAGGAACACATCACACATGCAGCAGCAAGAGTAGAAGGGCCAGTCACCTGATCATCATCAGGAGACGGAGCAAACAAAAATAAAGCAAATTTTGCCTACTTTCTAAGTATCCTCTTGCCACAAGCACAAACGACCAAACCCCAACTCGCCATCGCAAGAACCAGACCCAAAAATCCCACCGAAAACAGAAAACGGAGGCATACCGTACTACTCTTGCTCTTCCTCTTCCTCGCAGGGTGGTTGAACCTGCACCTGGTTCCGTAGCGGCAGAAGCCGGACTTGAGGTAGTGTATGCAGTCCGGCTGTCCTGGCCGGCGCGGGAGCAGCAGCATCTCATCCACTGCCCCCGTCGGCGCCGGCACCCGCGGCTTCTCGTCGGCACCCTCATCACCGCCGAAAAGGACGGCGGCCGGGACGATGGGGACTGGCACGGGGCCATCGTCCCAGCCTGATGGCTCGGGGAACCCGCCGCCGTTGCCGGCCACGGCGATTCCCAGGCCGGCGAGCTGCTTCTCGATCGCGTCTGCGTCGGCCGCGTCCCCGGCGCCTACGGAGGGTGAGATCGAGGAAACCGGGGACGCCGCGGGCTCAGGGAACCCGCCGCCGTTGCCGGCGACGGCGATTCCCAGGCCGGCGAGCTGCTTCTCGATCGCGTCTGCGTCGGCCGCGTCCCCGGCGCCTACGGAGAGGGAGATCGAGGAAACCGGGGACGCCGCGGGGTCGGGGAGCGGGGGCTTGGCGTCGGCTTCAGCCATTGCTCGGTGAGAGAGGAGAGACCGAGAGAGGGGTGGTGATGGCGACGGTGATGGACTGATGGGGACGAGTGAGAGATGTTGTTTCAGTATCAGTGTAAGAATCCTATATTATATACACAAAATGCATATTAGTGTGGACCGTGGTCACACATAGTTTACTAGCAAATCAAGTGGCAAATATGACCCTTGTTTACCACTTGACAATGACATTGAGACCTCCTGTTCGTTCGTCAGTCGTCACAAAGTCTCCGCGTCCTTCAAAGAGGGTTTTTCCGACATGTCTCCGCGTCCGCTGAAGAAAACGACGCAGAATAGTAGTATGATGAAAACGACGCAGAATAGTAGTACTATGAATGAAAGGGGCCTGAAACCACCTCATCTTTTCTTGGAAGCTCAGTATTCACATACTCGTGCCTACTAGCACACGGCAGTGTACATGGCCTACGTTGCAAAACTTAACATGTGGCATTGCATCACCAGCCTTCCATCAGTATGACGAACTGTCAATGAACTTTTTTTTGGATACTCGCACTGAGTCAAATCTAGGGTAACGTTTCTTTTCTTGCAGGGGTGTTTGGCTGTAGGGGCTACTTCAGAGAGGCTCCTCCTCCAAAATCACCATGTCTCTTCTATTTTTGTACTAAAAAAAGGTAATTCCTCCTACAAAACACTTGGTAGCTAGAGCTCCACCGATGAAGTCGGAGCTAAAAAGGAGTAGTCTTACAAAACATACTCTTACACGAAGCAAATTTGAAAAGCCTGTGTAAGAAAACAAACGGCAAGCTAATATCTTGAACTTTTGTCATTCTTTTCATTTAATTGAAAAAAAAAAAAAAAAGTAAAATCCACCTTAGGTCCATGTACTTAGAAAACTAGGAATCCAGTTCCCTGAACTTGTTTAAGTGTGTCATCAGGTCCAAAACCGGGTTTGGCAGTGACGGATTCGCTACGATAACAGCGGGTTGCTACAGTAAAACAGTTTTTGTTCTTTTTTTTTTTTTGTTTCGGTTGAATCTTTGAAAAATCATATTAAATTATAGAAAAAACATAAAATAAAAATCCAACTTTTTTTTTTTTTTACTCCACATTAGTATACCTACAAGTGAACATATAATATGATATGCTTTAGTACAAAAAATTTTTTGCTACTGAAGCTTTTATCTTTTTTATTTTTTATTTATTTGGCTAAATCTTTTGAAAAATTATAGTAAATCACAGAAAAATTATAAAATAGAAAATCCAATTATTTCAATTAATTACGTAAAAGCATAGATCTAAAGCACATATAATATGATTTTATTGGACTAAAGCATATCCTATTATATATGCACTTTGCGTGAGATCTACTCATGTGGAGTCTAACAAAATTGGATTTTCTATTTTATAATTTTTCTGTGATTTACTATGATTTTTCAAAGATTCAAACTAAATAAAAAAAAAAGAAAAGGATAAAAACTCCGTAGCAAAAACTTTGTACTAAAGCATATCATATTATATGTTCACTTGTAGATATACTCATGTGGTGTCAAAAAAGTTGGATTTTTTTTATTTTATGATTTTTCTATAATTTACTATGATTTTTCAAAGATTCAACCGAAAAAAAAAAAAAAAAGAAAAAGAACAAAACTGCTTTTACTGTAGCAACCCGGTTGGTTACTGTAGTGAAACCGCTTGCCAAACCTGGTTTCGGGGACTGGATGACACACTTAAACAAGTTCAGGGACCTGGATTCCTAGTTTCCTAAGTACATGGACTGGATGAGACTTGAGGACAAGTTCAGGGGGACTTGGGGTGGATTTTACTCAAAAAAAAAATTAGGTAGGGGACTCCCGTGCCGATTCGGTCAAAAAAAAGATACCAAGCTAAGAATAGTACCTGGCCTGAAATTCCATCTCATCATTTTCTTAGAAGCTTATCAGTACTTAATGTGACACCCGGCCCAATTTGGATGTGGCCCATGAGTGGCCTATGAGTGCTGAGTGCACATGTTTAGTACCACCTTGCTAGTTGAGCAAGGGTGGAGCCAACTTATAAGCCTTTGCCATCCAGCCATATCACCTTCGGGTTAACCCTTTTACACGAAACGAGGACGAAAGTGTAAGCAAGGTGCTATGTTTACGCGTGCGTGCCCCTTGAAAGGGCTGTGCGGTGCGGCTTTGGAGGGCGGGGTGTTACACTTATATATTCGTGCCTACTAGCACACGGCAGTGTACACAATTCATGTTGCAAAACTTATGTGTAAGTTAAATTTGCTCTTAGGAGCAAATGCTCCCACACCTTGGACCATTGGATATGCATTAGTGTGCGAGCACGGATCACAATGCGTATCTAGTGGTCCACAGTGTGGGAGCACATGCTCTTAAGAGAAAAAAAAAATCCCCGCTTCAAACACTGCATCCGCAACCTTCCATCATTATGATGAACTATCAAAGAACTTTCTTCGATGCTTACACTAAAATCCCCGATCAGGGTCACGATGACCGTAAAATCTAGGGTAAGGCTTCTTCCTAGGCTTCTCGTAAACTAGTAGCAGGGTGTTGGGGGCGTACACCATGTTGGTACCCCCCCTCGTTGTGTAATAGGCCCAATTGTATAGCTTGGGAGTAGAACATGTGGTATCTAGGCGCATTTGTAGCCCATAGTGGTGTTCTTGTAAATACCAACCATGTTGTGGGTAATAAAGCAGCAGCTCTTCCCACCTTCCCTATAAAAGGGGGAGAGAGGAGGAGAGAAGGGGTGGAAGGCTGAAGCCCTTGATTTCTCACCATTTCGTTGCTTTGCGCTGATATTCGTCAAGTTACATTCGGCTGGGACTTTGTCAGCCGCTTTCGGTCGTGACTTCGTCAGTCACATTCGTCGCCGAGACATTCGGCTGTGACTTCGCCAGTGACATTCGTCGTCGTGACATTCGTCAGTCTTTTAATCCGGCAACCTAGGGGTGGCATGATTTAGTGGTACCCCAACATTGGCGCCCACTTTTTTCGGCTTGAATTTTCCACGGAGCAAACAATCATTTTGTCAAAGAGTAATTTTTTTCTTGTTCCTTCTTCCCTCTTTTCTTCGTAGGGGGAGAGAGAGCGAATGGGGCTTCCATTCGGCAGTTAAAGGAAACACCTTCACAAGCACAGGTGAACGAATAGACGAGAAGGCAGCGAATTTCTCATGAGCGAAGTGCAAATTCAACCAACCCAAAGAGCAGAAGCCAAGGCCCAACACTTACCCGGGAGCTTGCGCCTGCGTCCAAGTCTATTCGGTGACCCTCAACCGAAAGTCTGTTCGGCGAGCCGAACATCTGTTCGGCGAGCCGAACATCTTTTGGCCGAAACTTAAGCCTTTCGGTCCCAGCGTCACACATGAGAAAAGATTGTTTGCCAATAACCGAACAAAAGCGAAGCCTTTACTTCTACCGAAACCATGCAAGCCAAAAGGGAGACAAACTTGAACCGAATCCATGCAGCCAGGGACGAATGCTCGCTCGGCTCGAATTTTTTTCCAAGAACAGATGAATTCCGAACTTACAGAGTGAGCTATAATAGCTCCTCAAAGCCCAGCGAGGCAGCGAATGCCTCAGCTTGATAAGTAGCAACATTTCGAACACAAGCACTAATTTTGTTACTCGCTTGTTTGCTACTATCGTTAACAAAAAACATTCGCAAGAAAACTCCGAATAACCAGTGCGGCATGCACCAATCTATTACTCAGCGGAGAACTTTTTGGCGCACAGTGAAGTAACTGGCGAAAGCATGGCCAAAACTTTCGCCTGATGAAGTTCAATTAATATTCCCGCGGGGCATCAGTTTAGGCTTTCGAGAGAGGGCGGACATAAAAGTAAGCTTCTTCATTTCTACCAAAATGTATTCGCACAGCATTCTGGACGAATATAGTTCATGTGGACGAGCGAAGTCTTCATTCAGCCGAATGGAGTGACCTGCTTAAAATTAAAAACTTCTACCTAAAGGGTAGAGAGGTTGATATTAAAAGTGGTGATAAAGTAAGATTTTGGGAGAACCCATGGGTGTTTGACAAGCCTATATGTGTTTTATTTCCTGTGCTATATAGCCTATGTGATCAAAAAAAAAATGTGGAAGTCAATAAGGTAACATTTGGCAAAGTCAGCATAACCTTCAGGAGGTGGCTTCCCATTGAACTTAGGAATTCTTGGAATTACATTCTGAATCAAGCAAATTGCTTCCACTTATCTGAACAGAAGGATAATATTAAATGGAAGTGGGAAGCTAAGGGTAAATTCACTGTTAAATCTGTTTTTATAACAAGCTTACTGATGAAAGTGGTGAGCCCTATCTTAAATATATTTGGAAAGGGGAAATCCCACCCAAAGTTAAGTTTTTCATGTGGTTAATGTCTAATGGAAAAGTATTAACCAAAGACAATTTGCTTAAAAGGAACTGGAAGGGTAATCCACGATGTTACTTCTGTGATGATAATGAAAGCATTGATCACTTATTCTTTAAATGTTCTGTGGCAAAAGTTGTCTGGGCATGTGTTGCAGGGGCTATTGGAGCAGACTCCATTCCCACCTCACTGAATCAGTGCTGGATTTGGGTGGAGAAATGGCTTCCAAATTGCAAACAATATCAAGTAACATGTGTAACTGTTGTATGCTGGGCTATATGGAAAACTAGAAACAATGCTTGTTTCAATCATAAGTACATTAAAAACCCTTTGGAGATTATATATCATGCCGGTGCACTGATAAGTTTCTGGGCAGGATTATATAATGTTGAAGACAGAGCCGCCTTGGCTGAAGGGGTGGACCGCTTGTACAAGAAGGCGAGGGAGATGATAGAAGCAAGGAAGAAAAAGGCGCCCGGAGTCAAGGCTGGAGAAGCGCAGGGTGGAGCAAATCCCATCTGATGGAAGATGTCTAAAAGCTGCGGCGACGCCAATGAGGATTTTATCTGTTATCCCTGTGATGCTATCTGAACTTAGTTGCGTTTGAGGAGTTTTATTTTGCAAGTTTGAAGTAGTACGCTTTCGCCAGCAGAGTTGGTGCAAAGCTACCAGGCTACCTATTTATCTTCTTTTCTTTCTCGTCTTCTGATGCTGTAATAACTCTGTGACAATGGCGTATTTCCATTTTAATGGGAATGGGGAGACCCCAAGTTTAAAAAAAAAAAAAATCAGCCGAATGGAAGGCAATTCGTATTCTTAGCATGGAAGAACGAAGCTATTCGGCACTGAGGACAACTTGTGAGCAACGAGGCAACTAATTTCCTATGAAGAAATAACAAAGATATTATCCGGCAGATAATTCAATACAGCTCACATTCCACTATTTTAATCTCAATCCGCATGCTGCTTCGAAAATATCGGCCTTGTTTAGTTGGCAACTTTTTTAAATCTCTCTCCATCACATTAACATCACATCAATTTTTGGATACATAAATAGAGCAGTAAATGTAGAAAAAAATAACTAATTACACACTTTGGTTCTAAATTAGAGAGGCGAATCTTTCGAACTTAGTTAATCTATGATTGGACAATATTTGTCATAAACAAATGAAACGTGCTTCTGATGTCAAATTCACTTTCTAACATTTGCATTATAAATATTTGCAACTAAACAAAGATGCTATTTCATTCCGATTGTGACCCACAATTTTCCCTCATACATTTTCTATTTTTGGCATGACCTATAAATAGCCTTTTTAATGAGTTTGTGCAGAGAGAACAAAAGCCTGGCACATTAGAGCAAGTATTATAATACAAAGAAGTCTTCATTTTGAACCTTGAATTTTCTCCCCCCACCCACAATAGTTAGCTCTTTCTAATTAATACAAGACCTACTTGTCTATCTCACATATTATCTTGGTTTTTGTGCCCAAGCCGGCTGTAAGCTTGGCCCGCTTCTCTCTCTCTCCTCCCTTCTTTTCTCCACATTAGCATTTATTAGAACTTTACAAACCGCCATAATACTTGCTCCGAAAGGACTGCACGGCCACCCCTGGCGGGCACTTTCTCGTTGGTCTAGTGCATTAATAAAAAAAAAAGATATTTTTACCTAATAGGATCTATTCCGTGCTTTTTTTTTTTTTTTTTTTTTTTTTTGCATATATTGCATAGGCCCGTGCATGCTTACAGGCTTTCAGAGAGAGCGAAGAGAAAAGCAAGCTACGGGGCCGGTTTCTGCGAAGCAGCTTTCGCACAACACTTTCGGCCCGTACAGCTCATGCAGAATCAAAAAGCGGCAGTATAGAAGTTGAAGTAAAGCTTTCGGCCTAACCATTAGGAACTCAACACGGTCGTGCAGAACGAGCACCTCGTTGCTTCAGCCAAGAGCCATGCTTGGGCGTTCGTAGGTGTTCGCCATCGCCAGTCGGCTATGAGGGCTCGCCACCTCAAGTCTATGGGTGTGTTTGGTTGCACCCAAATTTTCTACCCAGGCTTAGTTGAACAAGAAAACTGTGTTGTTGTAAATCTGGACCAGCTAGCCAGGCTCCCGTAGTGCAACCTTACAGCCTTAGCCAGGCTTACTGGAGACGGCCGGGGTGGGCGTTCCCGCGCAGCCTGGCTTGGGCTAGCCTCTGTCCTCGCGTGCGGTGAGACCCTGTTCGCCGCCCAACCTCTCTTCTCGGCGGTCAGCGCCACCACTCCTCCGCGACCTCCCCTCCTCTGCCGGTGCTCTTCTTCCTCCTATCCCCACCGGCGCTCGTTCTCCCAAGCGGGGTGTCAGATGTGTCGAAGAAGGTGACACCGGATCCATGGGGCTCGAGACTGGAGGCTGGATCCATGGAGCCGGAGGCCGTGACGGGCGGATCCATGGAGCTGGAGGTCGTGACGGGCGGATCCGTGGAGCTGGAGGCTGGATCCATGGAGCTGGAGGCCGTGACGGGCGGATCCGTGGAGCTGGAGGCTGTGGCTTCCTCGCCGGCGACTTGCAGCAGTAAGGACAGGAGGTCAGCAGGATTTCCTGCGACAGCAGTCAGCAGCTGCTGCTCCACGACGTGCCGTTCGGGCTGTCCTCGCCGTAGCTCGCGTCCAGCGCCTTGATTTGTCTTCGTTTCTTGCTCGTCGAGGATGGCCTGTGAGTGGCGGGGACAGCCATTGAATTTGTGAGGATTGCCGTACCTCGCATCTAGCATAACTTTGGGGATCCCATAACTTTCCTTTGAATTTGTGTGAATTTTTTTTTCTAGTATTGCGATTCTGTGTTCTTGTGGAATTTGGTGCGCTGCCAACAACTCTTGAAGAAACGTGACTCAAGCAGCGCAGCGTGTTCATGTCCGCCTGCTCTATCGTGCTCGACTGCTCTCTTCATGTGCTGCTGTTCGCCGAGATGCCCACCTGTTCGAACAAATTCCTCAAAGAGGTGATCTCACCAAATTGGAGAAGAGGTAACTCTATCAAAACAAATCATGCAACCAAACACGTTCTTGGGCTGGCCAGGCTTACATAATGCATCCAACCAAACAAGTTTATCTTGGCTTACTAGAGCCTGGCTTCGTTTTGTTAGCCAGGCTTAGATAGGAAATGAACCAAACACACCCTATACTTCCGAAGCTGCCTGCTGCTATTCTCGTGATTCAATAAGGGAGTGGTGCCGAAAGGCGAACTCCTCGCATCTTTGGTCGGATTTGGACAAGCTAGGTCACAACCACTACTTCACACATGCAGAGCCAAAAGATAGCCGCTTCTCAAGGAGAACGTACTCACGGACAACCGAAGCCATGCAAATAAAAGCAAGGCATTCGTGAAGGACTCTTCACCAAAACAACCGAACACCATGAGTCAAAAGCATCGTGTTGTTCGGGCCTTAACACTACTACGTAATTGTCCATCACCGCTTAGGGCTCCAACCCTCCTTCTTTTGCTTAAAACCGAACAGAGGCGGAACCATAGCGGTAGTGATGTGGGGTTAGAAACACTACTAGGGTCAAAGCACCGGGCGGTGATTCGAGGAGAGACCGCCGGTTTGATATAGAACCGCGCCGACCGATCAATCGAACACCGGGGGTGTTCCACGGACCGAAACAACATTTTTGATCCTAGCAATGCGGGTTCGGAAGTCACCGCAGAGTTGATATTGGGAGCACCGTCGGGCTTTAACGAACCGATTTAAGCGTGGGGATAACACTATTGGGTTAGATTGAGCCGACAAAGTGTATCAAAGAGCTAACAATGTCGGTTTACTTTGGACCCGTCGGTGAACTTTACGTGAACACCGTCGGTGATTTCAACCCGACAACGGCGTTATTAGAGTGGAGACTATCGGTTGGTTAGTGCGGCCGACGGTGATGTTTCTATCATCGATGACGGTTTGTAATTGAAACCGATAGTGTTTGGTATAGTTACACTACCGGTTTGTTTCTCATTCACTGTCGGGCCTATGCCACCCGGCGTTTTTTGTTTAAAATTTTTTGAATTTATTCGTGGAATTCAGCTTTTAATGGTTACATAGAACAAAATTCACCTAATGTTCTAGAAACTAAGCCTACATCAACTTAAAATAAGAAGACCAATGACCATAGAGTCATAGACATAAATAAAAGCATGACATCTTTCCAAAACCAATTAAGCAGCAATTCTCGCAATCTTCATAAGTATGTAGGGGTGGCTTCTCTTCAATCTTCATAAGTATGTGGGGTGGCTTCTCTTCAATTAAGCAGCAATTAGCGTAGCCTTGGACTTGAGCATAGCCATCTTCCCATGCTTGTCTATACATGTAACCAAAATAGGATGATAATGCTATGTTATTCATAAATGTTGTACAGTAAGCACAGACATGTATTTAAAATATCGAAACTAGATTTCGAACAACACTATCTCATGAATTTCAAACACAGTTCGAGCACAGGTTGCAGTTATCCACACGGGCATTTCAACGAACACCTCAAGGGCAGTGACCGACGCACTCACCAAGCTTTCGTGCGCCTATTGCGCTCCTATCTTGTCTCGGAAGATTCCAGGAGGACAAGGTCGCGGACGGTACGGCTTCGGGCGATGAAGAGCAAGACGGCGTGAGGCTGCGGACGACAGAGAGGTGTGGCGGCGGTCCTCCGTTGGCGTGGAGGAAGACCAAGCGGGCGACGCGAGGCTAGGACAGCGGCGAATTAGTTCTCATTCTCATAGGTAAAAACTCGAACACCTAAAGGGATAATTAGTTCTCACCGTGGAAGGGGCGGAAGGGCGAGGATGCCGGGCGGTGGGTTGGGGACGTCGGAGTGGAGGAGCACGGCGTGGGAGAACGCCGCCGTCAAGCCTCGATTCCGCTGGAGTGGAACGACCGGGGATGCGCGAACGGGCGGCCCGGGCGGCGTAGGGGACGACGAACGGCGACATTGGAGTTGGTGGTGCTCCGTCGGCGAATCTGGTGCTCCTTCGGCGCTGGTGGGGAAGGAGAATGGCGCGGTGTTCAAATGACTTGCTAAAAATTTCGCTCCGAGCCACTCACATATATATATATATATATATATATATATATATATATATAGACAAGGCTGGTTTCGGCGCGGTGGGGAATGAAATGGCGGGAGGTTCGAGATATATTTGGAAAATTTCACCCCAATCCTATTCATCTGCTTTGGTTATTACCCGCAACCAAGCAAAAAAGAAATGCCGCCACTTCATGGATGATCATGTACCTCCGTGAAGGATGTATAATCCTCCTTGGTGGAAATGGCTTGAATCTTTTTTTACAGTCATGTACAACCAAAATATGACCCCACACAAGATCTTAGCTTTTTCTAATAAATATTTTAATTTCTAAGATTTTCTTCGAGCTAAACTGGCGACAAGAAGGCTAATTAAACCATGGAAAGACAAGAATTTTTCATGGACCTCCACGGTGATTTTCCTCCTAGGACACATGAGACCACGTGGAAAGGTCTAGCAAGCATTCCGGCTCTTTTTCGTGGGTACGCCAGTTCAAACTATAATTACACGGTGGCGTCGCCGCAGAAATTCAAATAAAGCGGGAAAAGTACCAAACCAACTCCGAAAAAATCTCAAACTTCGTGGTTGCTTCCACATTTGCATCAGAAAGGCTCAGAAAAAGTTTGAGACCACTACAACACCGGCAAACATATGAACCACATGGAGCACAAGAACTACACTATATAGTCACGGGTTCGATGGTAGGGATCATATGCCTCTCGTGAAGGATGTATAATCCTCCTTGGTGGAAACGGCCGAATCTTTTTTTGGCAGTCATGTACACCCAAAATATGACCCCACACAAGATCTTAGGTTTTTCTGATAAATATTTTAATTTCTATGATTTTCTTCGAGCTAAACTGGCGACAAGAAGGCTAATTAAACCATGCAAAACACAAGAATTTTTCATGGACCTCCACGGTGATTTGCCTCCTAGGACACATGAGACCCTGTGGAAAGGTCTAGCAGCATTCCGGCTCTTTTCGTGGGTACACTCAGTTCAAACTATAATTACACGGTAGCGTCGCGCAGAAATTCAAATAAATAGGAGAAATTACCAAACCAACTCCGAAAAATCTGAAACTTCGTGGTTGCTTCCACATTTGCATGAGAAAGGCTCAAAAAAAGTTTGAGACCACATGGGCCACAGGAACATTACAAATTAATTAGGAGCCGGTTAAACTACAACCTTACGGATAATTAACATAGTAAATACACTAATCATCGCCGCCGCTTTTGCGGGATCAATATTGGGTCCAAAGCTTGTGATCCATGCACATGATTGTAGGATTGTAGAAATATCGGGTAATTGATGTCACGGATTAAGTATCCGCTTGAGTCGATGAAGGTCAATTCCCTTATAATTGCACTCTCTCATCCCGCAAGCAAGTCAGTAAAAATGCTCGACCATAGATGTAACCTACTTGAACGACCACCTCGTCTAAGTTAGTAAACCTTTATGCGATTGTCGCCCTTCCGTAGTTTGTTGGCCGAGGTGTGCACGTAAGTCCCAATCGCATTCGAAGTGGGTTTGTAGCTTGGTCGAGAACAACCGCCAAGCCACATGCAAAGATAAGTAAGATCGTGGAGCAAAATCTGCAAGTGGGAGAATCAAAATGAATGAGGATGATGTGAATCTATATCTAATATGCATTGTCAAAATGATGAATTTAATTTATTACCACATCATCATGGTTGTAACTCCCAACATATTCGCTATATTGCCATGGGGGATATTCGAGAAGACAGAGAAAATATCTTGAAGTGCGAGAAATCGGGCACAATGTAGCAAACACGCCGAAGTGCATCTAAGCACAAGGAAACGGCATAGTACTCGGCGTTTTGCACAGACGTTCTCTCATTTCCCCTCTCGTGGATTAGGTGGTTGTTGTGTCCTGACACCCTCAAAGGGATATAAAAACTTATTTCACACACATATAGTTGATGACCATGTGACGATGCTCTAGATGTCGTGGTCTCCACAAAACTAGAGATAAAGAACCAGCTAAGTGTTGTTTCTAGCCATTGTACCGGGGATAAAGTTCGTGACACATATAAAAAATACAACAAAATGACGTTAAGTTAAACTAATTGTCCATGTATTTGTTATAGTAAAATAAGAAATAAAAAATGTTAGAAAAAAAATTTCATACGATGATTTGGATAAGGGAATGGCCTTGTGTCCACACGAGGGCGAATGGCTCATCGCCGGTGGAAACCTGGTTGTTGTGGTGGCGGCAAAGGCGGAGGACCGCTCATACCACCCGGTGAGCAATAAAAAGTTTAAAAAGGACAAAGCTCATAAATATATATAGTATACATATATATTGTTTTTATGCATATATATAGGAATTCTAGACAAGGAAAAATATCCTTACCAATGAAATATCCCGGAGCCATGAACAAATATCCTAGAAAAAGAGAGAGATAGTGAAAGAGCTGAGTGGATTTCGTGCGCAGAGGGTGCGTGCTTGGGTATGAGTGTGTATGCGGCCGAGCGCCTTGATTTATAGCAGCTTGATGAGTGCGGTACATCACTGCGGGTATTATGATACCCGGTAGTGATAACAATATCACTAGCGGTTATTTGAATGTAGCCGGCAAAGTGAATACAATATCACTACCGGTTGTTTGCCTCGTATCCCGCGGTGAATTCACAAAGTGTTGTCACTTCCCTCGGTTTTGCATGCATGCATTATTGCGATCTTCTTTGCATATGTATGAGTAGATGCTTCACGCAAGCCGGATACCATATCACGTTCTATGCAAAGATATATTTTTGAATGATTTTAGTGATATTAAGGCCATATGGATGTGAATAAAAAGTATTATCTGTTCTATTTTTTTGTTACATATATAACTTTATTTCATTCATATTGGATTTTGATATCTGTTGTATTTTCCTGACAATGCAGCATATTTCATTGACGCAACCGTCTTTATTATGTTCGATGAAGGGTAAAAAAATGGGAACCGAAAGATATCGAAGAGACAATCAACATCCATAACAGACAAAGATACAACCGATAAGAAATTTGATTACATATGTTTCCATATCAATGGCCTTACATAAAACTAAATATACGGTAACAAAGACCAATTCACAGATAGGTCAATGCTACAATCAAAGTGTACAAACACATTAAAATTTAACCACCTCAGTAAGTCTCTTGTAGCACCTCGGGGTCGAAGAAGTGGCGAGGCTGCTAATTTAAGAACCGACTGAGGAGGTTGGAGGATGAGATTCACCGGGAGCTTCATCTTCATCCCAAACTTGACCATTGGACCGAGGATGAAATCATAGTAACTTGGTCCAATGGGGGTTGTTTTTCCAAGGATGCACCATATGATTCAGATACTATATGCCCATGTGCCCGGGGTTTTGGTTCGACATTTCCACCCCAAAGCACAAGGACTCCGGACTCTTAATATGAGTCTAGAGTTTGATCCTGAATCATGGCACCCACGTAAGCCGCAAGCTCTCGGTGTCTCTCTACCATCGTAAGACTCTTCTAGCACCTTTTCGTAAACCATTTTCTTGGACTAGGCATATCTGTATGTGGAGGGCTTTCTCCCAAAGAAAGGCCATATGTATGTGGAACTGGAAAGTACTGCTAGCAAAGAAGATCGAGGACGAAGAACAAGGAAAATAAGGAGAAAAAGATTTCCTAGATCCAAAACTCATGACACTAAAATTCAAAACTAAGCCCTCTGTATTTTGAGGAGAGAGTAGGAACTACTTGACCAACCAAGAATGCAAGAACAGATAGGAGCGGGTGCAAAAACACGGCGTCCCCCTTGCCGTTTAAATAGGCGAGATGCCGTGGTTGAGAAGACTGCCGTTGTACGGAGGACGTGGCAGCAGTGCGGCAGTGGTCAGCCAGTCAGAGTTGAGAACTGTGCGGCCGTTGAATTTTGGAAAATCACTGTCGGGTCTAAGTTTTCACCCGACAATGATATACAAATCACTGTCGGGTGTAAAACTACACCGGCAGTGATATACTAATCACTGCCCGGCAGTGTTTTAACTAACATTGATTTAACCCGTGGACGCTGCAGCTGGTGCCACAGGCTTTTCTCATCGGTTTCAGAGACACTGTCGGTTTCCTAACCGGCAGTGAATACTACTGGCAACGCGGTTCTCCAAGCGAGCAGCATGCATGCATGCACAGGCCTCTTGGAACACGCTAAGTGAACGTGACAGGTACAATATTGTGCATACTCGTACTGCACCCATGGTCAAAAAAGAAAAAAAACGTGATGGCTATCCGTTGGGCGGTACAAGTTTGATTCTTTAAATAGCCCGGCAGTGTTGTGGACGTGCTACAGCAAGTTGAGTGTCATTTGTTCGTGCTCCAGCCAAAGGTAGAAGTTTCTCGTCTCCCTCCCTCCCTCCCTCCCTCCTGCTCCCTTACCCGTCGGCATCGAAGGTACGTGTGGTTGATTTTGTAGCAATGCTAAATAATGTAAAGCATGCATTCCTTGTTTCAAAATAACAATAGTGTATTTAGATAAGTATCTATCTATGCCATCAAATCAATATTAGTAGATTTCGTGAGCAACATCTATAGCAATGGTAATCCTAATTAAACTCGAGCATCGTTCTTGAAAAAATGGTCAAAAACTGGCTCGTTGGGCATCGAACCGGGGATTTCGGGATTATTGGGGTGTTGGAAAACGCCGTGGCAGCCGAGGAAGCGGGCATTGGAAACGCGCGCAAACGCGTAGCTGGTCGGCCTTGGTTGCCACCTAAGCGTGGGGATTGAGATCAAAAGCGGCGCTTGCATGCCGTCAGTCGGCCTTCGTGAGGAGACGGGCCGATCGCGACGGCCATTGGATGAGCCTGTCGCTGTTGACTGTTTTCATGGTGCCGCGTCTTGGGGAATGACAATCGACTGCATGCATTACATGGCTTGTTACTATATAATTGTACACAGAACGCTGTAATTTGGTACCATCTCCATCGCTAATTAATCTCTCTCTTTCCATAAACCCCAAGCAGCTAGCTTCTTCATCGACGAACGTACGAGAGATGGCCGGCGTCTACACCATCGAGGAGCTTCAGTTCACCGTCGCGCGCCTCCATGACGCCCTCCAGAAGCTCAACCACCGGCCGGCAAGCGGTCGGCCCGCCAACGGTGCCTTGGCCGTTGGTGGAGAAGGCCAACTTCTACGCCTTCAAGGTGGATGCCATCGTCGACATCCTCTCTACGAGGATATCGGCGAGGGACATCCTCGCTACGGGATACCGGGCGAGGCCGGGCGGAGCTGAACGCGGGCGCCGAGGCGGCCGACGGCGGAACGCGGCGACCGGGCGGGAGGAGGCTAGGCCTAGGCGGCGCCGCCGCTTTTTTTTTTTTTTTCTTTTTGTAAATATATTATCTAGTAATATATAATGACCCAGTCGTTTTTAATTCGTCTCCGTGTACAATCTTCTGTTTCTATAGTTTGTTTTTACTGTTCCTTCTTCATCCAACCCCGCGTCCTTGTCATCGTATTTTGCTTCCCCTCCCAAGTCACTATCGGTTCTAATTCAACCCGGTTGTGTCAATCTTCAAATAGCTTTCGGTTCTAATTCAAACCCGCGAGTGATCTGTGTCCATCAAGACCACTGCCGGGGAACGATTCAACCCGGTGGTGATCTCAGTCTTCACTGCCGGAATTGGTCGAATCCGTGTAGTTTCTGAGTTTCGCGTGCCTGAACGGTTCATCACTGACGGGCGAGGTTCAACACTGCCGGTGGATTAAATTCCGGCGACTACGGCGACAATGTGGACACATCTTTAGTGTAGCAAAGGACATTACACTATAATTAGGCAGTTAAGGGCAAATTTGTTGTACCAGCCTGGTGCCAAGAACTTAAATTTCAGTAGCATAGATGGTAAAACTGGATGAATGGAAATTGATTTTTGGAAGAAGCCACCTGCCCAATTAATATAGAACCCAAAATGATCGCATTAGAAAATCGGTATTGGTCAAGACAAGAAGCATTCTAAAAAATATCAAATCAAGAACAGAATACTTGTCTGTTGTCGTCAAGTGCCAAACGTTGCAGACAACAAGCAGCTCTGTCGTAGTCTCGTAGAACCAAACTCTTGTATCGTACATTGCAAGCTTAACTGTATCATAATCCATGGTAATGGGCAACAAACTGAAACAAAAAAAAAAAAAAAATGTGAGGCATGAAATTTTCAATTTGGTCAATCTAAGAAAAAAAGTGGGCAATGTGGTCTTCTTTTTTTAGAAATCTGTTGGACAATCTATTGATTCGTTGAGGTCACTACACGGTTAAAATTACTTTGTGAACTGCTATGTATGTATCAAATTGTACATGAAAACTGTAGCATTTTTTTTTAACTGAATCTGAGAAGAAGAAGAAGAAGAAGAAGAAGATTAGTTTCAGACAAAGGAACAAAGGTTCAAAGCAGAACGGTTTCTTTACTCACATACACACCTCGTCCTAGCTCTGAGTTTTGTGAAAACAGTAAAAACAGAATCAAATTAACACAATCTGTACCTTCCAAGTAGAGCCAATGCGTAAAGTTGACGGTAAAGAAGGATGTGACCATGGGAACCTGCAGCATACTGAACAGAAACCGAACAACCAAAGAAATTGGTGAACCTGGAATACAGCAGGCAAATGCTTTGGTTAGGTACTGAACTGATTCTTTTTGGCATTGAAATAAAATAACCACAATCGGCAACAGAGCAGGGAACCAAACATTATATGAAACATCAAAGAATGCAGGTAATTGACTATAGTGTCACTCAAAGCACCACAAATAGCAAAAGAAAGATCATTAAGGCACTATATTCACGAATCGAGTCTCCGGCACAACAAATAGCACAAGAAAGGTCAACCCAGCAATGTCATGAACCTAGGATCCATGACGATAGTGTCTTCTCTGGTGAGGTTATACCCCTCAACCGTAGGCTTAGTTCTAGGGTAGCAGCCCTAGACGCTTGAGAGTCATTAGGAGAGAGAGGATTAGAGATAACTGATTCTTGCTTAATTCCTCCAATGTGCGGTACAGAGTAATATATGGCCCTTGGCCAACAACCGAGTCCTAGACTTACTTAATTTAGAAAGTAACTAATCAAATATCTATCTTCCTAATTTAGCCACCGGTGCCGGCTCGCCCAGCTCAACCGCTGGCTCGCCATGCGCACATGCAGCCCTTCCTTCGCCATGCGCGCTTGCAGCCCTTCCTTCTAACTTTCCTTCTTAGCCACTCAACGCCCCAACACGAGTAGCGCACACCACCATGCCCATGACATCTCTCCCTCCTTCGGCAAAGCGCCCCGACGAGCTGCCAGAGACCGAACTGACACGACTTAAGGTTAAGCCTTTTACATCTCGGCTCACCTCTGTTATAAAAGACTAGAGTGTGAAATAAATTTGAAAATAAAATATAAAATAAATGTTGGGCGCCTGAACAGATGAGACGACTGCTGCAGTTCTTGGCACAGATGGAACCGCCATTGATGCCTCGGCCTGCCGAGTTGCTATGGTCGTTGCCGGAGACACCATACCGAAACTCGCAGAAGGACAAAGCGGGCTTGTGTGGTCAAACCCGCCGGCTGTGATTTGCCATTGCGCCGTCATGAATGCCATGCGCAACGCCCGCACCTTGCACGGACAAGAAAACCTCGCACCGCTGCTTGTAGACGCACCGCTGCTTGCTCCTCGGATGCTTTTGCTGCACGAAGAACATGCGCTCGGCGGCGTGCTAGGAGTCCCCCGTCTTCGCTGCCGGATGCGTGCAACCGCCCGTTGTCTGCGGCGTGCTAGGACTCCCAACCAATTTGCCAAGCTCTTCTTGTCCTCTTTCTTCTCTTCTTCTTTGACCTTCTTATTTGCCTTGTTGATGAGTTCTTCCTTCTTCTTGTCATCTCTATATGAGTCATCGGTCATCACCTCATCAAGCAATTGGTTGGGAGTCAAGTCCTTCAAGTTTGTCCTCACAAGCACGGTGATGAACATCCCAAACCTCTCCAGCAAACACCTCAAGAACTTCATGTTGAAGGTCTTGTCCTTAATCTCTTCTCCTAGAGCATTGAGATCATTCACCAACACTTGCATGCGTTGGAACATCTCCGGCACGCTCTCATCTTCTTCCATCTTGAAGCTATTGAATTGCTCAAGCTTGATATAGGCCTTTGCTTGCTTGACGCCTTCGGTGCCCTCATAGCACTCTTCTAGCTTCTTCCAAATCTCATGAGCAATGGTGAGTGACTTGACTTGCTCAAACACTCTATCATTGAATGCCTCATGAAAAGCACTCACGGCCACATCATTGGCATATAGTTTCTTCTCTTCGGCCGTGGTTGGCTCATTTGGCTTTACCACCTCAAACTTGTTCTCGGTCACAACCCACACTTCTCTATTGATTGACTTGAGGTGTGCGGTCATCTTCACCTTCCAATAGGCAAAGTTGGTGCCATCGAAAGGTGGCGCCTTCTTGGTGTTGTTGACATGAAAAGTCATTGCCATTTTGTCACCGTAGGTTGTTAAGCCTTCTAAATACGGTGCCTCGGCTTTGATACCACTTGAAAGGTCCTAATGGCTAGAGGGGGGGTGAATAGCCTATTAAAACTTCTTGCAACAACACTAAACAAACGGATTAGACAATAAGATGGCGAAGCTAAATAAGCGATGCTACGAACTAGCTAAGCAAGCCACAAGTCAATTCTATTGTCTCTAATTCACACAAGGGCTATGTCGCTACTTTACTCCTAGGTGAACAAGCAATTCTAACTAGATTACCAACTAGGAGCTAGCAAGACTACACAACCTACACAAGCTACTCACACTAACTAAGCACCCTAGCAAGATATGCTACTAAGTAAGGCAAAGGAGTGCTAGAATACAATACCACCGTTGTCGAGTAGAGGTTGTGGCCAATCACCGTGATCACCGAGAAATCTCCAACGAGCAAGAACAAGTGACACGATGATTTTTCACCGAGGTTCACGTGCTTGCCGGCACGCTAAATCCCCGTTGTGGCGACACACTCACTTTACGTATGCTAAGCTTAATGGCCGGTGCCAAAACCCCTATGGGAGCTCAAGCAAACGATCACAAGAGAGGGTCCAACAAGCCACGAGCAATCCACTAGTGCTCCTTTCGCGAATCTCCCGCGGGGTAAGGAATGACCCCTCACAATCACCACAGGTGTGGCCTCAAACAAGCTCCATTTGAGCTCAACACCGCCTCTTGCTCCAAGCCGCTAGGAAACCGGGCAAATTCCCAAGAAAACAAGAATCCCGTGGCTTCTCCAAGGATGAAGTGCCTCTAGATGCAACCGATGATGCAATGCACTTCTATCACTCTCAATCTCACCAAGAATTCGAGTTATGGATGGAGAGATGAGTGAAGAGGAGTATCAAATGCTCACTAGCAAGTTAGAAGCTTCAAATGTGCAAGAGGGAGAGCTTGCAACCGGCCAAACACATATATATAGCCTCCTCCAAAGAAAAGAGTCGTTGCCTTCAAAAATTTGCCCTCTGGCCAAGGCCGATCGGACGCGACCGACCGGAACCACTGGTCCGGTCGGTGCTTCCGGTCGCATCCGACAAGCTCTCGGGCCCACTTCACCGGCTTCCTCCATGCGTCCGATCACGGGGGGGTCCGGTCGACCACCGGAAGCATCCGGTCACCGAGTCCGGTCGATTTCGCCCAAACATGCTCTCTCGCCAGACACACTGCCCGGAGCGCCCCGGTCAAATCGCGTCGGCGTCCGGTCGCGCTTCCGGCCGGTGCGTCCGGTCACCAATTTCTAGCGAAATCTTCATCTTGTTGTCGCCTTGTCACGCCCCACTTTTAATGGGTCGTTAACCTCTCGTATTTGCGCCAGGATCATGCACAAATACGGTCATTAGTGTTAGATAATGGTATGCGGATATAATAGAAACCGAGCTTTAATAATATAGGATTAGAAAGTCTCTAAATGGCGAATATTTTATCGAGTTAGCCAACCGAAAAGCGGTGGATTAACTATGACTGTTGCCTCATACTCCACAGGCAACTTGAGCACGGACGGAAACCCTTGGCAACTACATCTTCTTCCTAAGCAAACGCCTCTCGGACTCCCTATTTAACGCCGATCGTTTACCTTGACAACGATCTTACCTTTGGATGTGCCGATATCCGTAAAAACAGAGGGGTGAGTACAAACGCATTTCGGCAAGTCCAAACCGAGGGGTGGTTTGGTAAATTAAGGGTTTGGGCCCTAGCGAGTCTCTAAAATCGCTCTCGCTAGTTCCCGGGGTTATCTCATATCATCACCTTCACATTATCACAAAAGGTTAGTTACAGCTAATCATAGATATTCTTGCCTAGCATTCGCCCATTCCAAGGACGTGGCTATTCGAATAGATTTAAATAACTCTGCAGAGGTTGTACAAATTTCCCCACACGATAGGCACAGTCTTCCCCATCCCGGTTTGGTTCCAACGGGGCCTAACGAGATCCGTACCCGCTTTGAGTGCTACTCTAGGTATATTGGTATAATCTTCACCACGACTTCTCAGGGGTTGGAAGGATGACGCATCATCCTAGACAATATGGTGATACCAAATCACCCGTGGCTTTACAGGTAATACCTAATTACCCAACCTATATTGTCAACACAAACCCAATCATAATCATCAATATGTGCCTCTAGCACTGCGCCACTGCGCCCACACACTTATGTGGAAGATCACGGCATCCACGCCAACAGGACCATGGGGCCACTCTCCCCACGTCCCGCTCCTAATAGGTCGTTTGCCCGCCCCGGCCACCTTGGCTCCCAATTATACCTCAACCCAACGGGGGTGTGAATCAAGCCGTCCCATATACGGCGTGTGGTTGTATGAAATATCGCACTAGGTAGAAGGTCTATGAACCGGTCCTTAGGGAGGCGAGTATCTCTCCGCAGGAATCCCTCACGGCAATTCCCGTAGCAATCCATCTCATAATGAACTACTATCACCCACCTCTTTTGTTGGTTAGGGTTCATTAAACGATCTTAGGTTATACTTGATTACAACGTATGAGCGTAGATAACGTGGATGATTACGTCATCCGGCTTAGCTCCATAGCTACGTTATCAGGCTCATACCACTATATACTAGTCCGATTATCATCATCATCATCATCATCATATCATCACATTATTAAGGTCATGATAGGGGGGTAAGGACTTGCCTGGGATGTTCTTACTGATCGGCACTGGCGTCGAACGTCTCTAACGTACTCCGGGAGAAACCTCTAATCCGATCGTCGAAACTACCTCGCGTCGGGCGATAAAACCTAGCTTGAACTATAGCACACAAAGCAAGCATAGAACATTATGGTAGTAATAGGTTAGTTGCATAGATCTAGAATTTAGATAAATTATGGAAGTCGTTTCACGCGAAACGGAATTAAAATGCATGAGTTATGGAATTTATAATATTAATCCCTAATTTATTAATTAGGGTAATATTATAATATAATTTTATCATGTAATAAATTTGGATTTAATTATATGATAAAATTCCATAAATCGAATAATGAATTTACAAATTTTTCGGGAATTTTTTCGATATGGGAAATAGTATTTTTAATACTGCGGTGCATTCTAGGGTGGCTCTAGCATTTACCCCTAGTGTACCTAGATCGTTCTCCATGGACGCGCGTGTGACATGTGGGCCCCAAAGGTCGCCAGCGTGGCCTCCACGTGAGCGCCACGTGGGTCACTTCGGCCACCATGGCTCGTGGGCCACGCCCACGTGGACGGGTATGGGGCGAACGGCATGGCCGTTCCGTTTCACCGGGCCCGCATGGCGAGGGAGAGGGGAGGGGCGATATAATGACGGGATGGTGACGCCGCCGGCAGCGACGGTGAATCCGGGCTCGCTTTCCGCGTCGGCCGTCTTTGCCACGGGCGGAGGTTCGCCGAACTCCGGCGGAATGGCGCCGGCTTCATCTACGGCTCGCCAAGGGGCGGGGTTCGAGGCTCCCTACCCTCGTCCCGGGCCTCGTCGGAAGGGAACAGAGCGAGGAGAGGGGTCAGCCCCCACGGCGGCGATGGTTGCGGCGGCCTCCGACGGCTCGCCGGTGGCGTGGCGCTACGAGGGGGAAACGGGGCACTAGCTACGTAAAACGAAAAGGAGAACTTCCACCGCCTAACCCGCACTCCAATCCGCCAACGACGTAGCAAGGGGGGAGAAGGAGGGAGCAGCTCAATGGCGACGGCGGACACCCGATTTGGGGGTAACTTCGGATTCCGCGACCGAGAAGGGAGGAGAGGGGTGAAGAGGGGGAGCACCACGTGTTCGAGCACGCGGAGCCGATGGTGGGAGGGGCGGGTCGATTGGGGCCGGAGGTGGCTATTTATAGCCTCGCCGCCGGGGTGCTCGTTGCCATGATATTTTGATCCGCCATCGATCTTTTCCGGCGCTCTCCTCTCAGGCGCGGTGACTCGGCGATTTGCCACGGCCGGGGCTCGCGCACTCCTCGGTCTCCGGCGAGGTTGCCATCGTCGGGTCTCCCAGCGGGCGCGCGTTTGCCGGCCGCGGCGGCGGCAACGCTCGCGGCCACGGCTTCCGATGTCGCTGTTGGCGTTGGCCTTCGCCGCCGTGCCCGCGGGCTTCGCCTCGGCGGCTCATCGAGTTATGGACCTCGGCTTGAGCGGGTCGTCGTCTCGGCTCCGGCGGATCGAGTGGCATCTTCTTGGCGCCCGCTATTATCGTTGACATCGCCTTTGTACCCATGGATCGGAGCGGGTGGCCATGGCGGCTCCTCGGGAGGATGGACGTGCGTGTCGTGCGTGCATCTCCTCCTACGTGACGAGGCTCGATGCGGCGTGGATGCGCGGCGGGGCCGGGCGGCGCGTCCGCGTGCTCAAGGAAGGCGGCGGCTTCCGTCGTTCTTGCCGATCCTCGAGGCGGGAGGAGGGACGGGCCGGGCTGGTTTGCGGCCTCGTCGAGGGGCTGGGCTCGACGATCGGGCCGGCCCACTCGGCGTATTGGTGGAAAGAGGAGAGGGAGAGGTGGTGGCCGGGCGGTGGAGGTTCCGGGGCGAAAGTGAAAGGGAAATGAGCCCAACCGCTTTTCCATGTCTCTATCTCTTTTCTATTTCTCTTCCTTCCACATTTTCATGTATACTTAACGTATCTATCTTCCAT
The DNA here is from genome assembly GCA_015847255.1 of Hyparrhenia diplandra. Lineage (NCBI taxonomy): Eukaryota > Viridiplantae > Streptophyta > Magnoliopsida > Poales > Poaceae > Hyparrhenia > Hyparrhenia diplandra. The sequence continues at coordinate 193,004 of JADLZK010013134.1, forward strand.
TTCATTTATGCAAGTGAATATATATTATTGGGACCCTTTATTGAGTACTAAAAATATATACTCTCTCTTGGAAGAAATACATTGTAGCACACATGTTTTATAATTCCTCTTTTTATTCTCCTTCTCATTTCTATGTATACTCTTACTCACATGTAGGTATATGCCTTCCACTTGTATTTATTCAAGTACATATATGTTCTTTAGGATTTATCATTATAGGCACTCACATATGTACTTGTTGGAAGGGCATACACATAGATGCATGCATTAATATACTTGCCCCTAATATTTCCCTTTTGTTTCCTAGGGTCTACACATGGGTGAGGTGCATAGATAATCCAGGAATTTTAGAGATACTTGGAATACATATCTCCCTACTCATGGAGTCTAGGGTTTGCGGATTTATTCCTAGAGAAAATGTAAACCATGCTCATGCATAAATACTTCCATAATTTAAAGTCTAGATCGAGAGTACATACCTTGGCCACCATAAGCTCAACAAGCAACAAACAAAAAGGGAGTCTAATTTCTATATGGTGGATTTTGATGTAAGGTTTTCGAAAACAGGGGGTTTGGTTTGGCGGAAAATAAATCAAGTTTTAGTTGTAATTCGAAAAGTTCAAATTTTTAGTGAATTTTAAAATAATGCAAAAACACGGGTGTTACACGCCTTTGCTTCAAACTTGCTTCGCTTCTTGCCATATGTTGCCAACACGTCCAAGATGATCACTTTATCATGCATGTTAGCTCGTCGAAAAGTTAGGCAAGATCGAAGTTAGTGCTCTCATTGTCCTAAATGCAATATGCAAGTCAATTGGACCTAGAAGCACTTCACCAAAGGATTGTCGCAGCATTCCCTCTTGATAGTCGGCTATCTATCCTATAATGTGATCACACGCTCTATCGTGTCTTGATCACCGAAAGGAAAACCCTATCAAGTATACCTTTGTCTTGATCTCCCGGGTTCCTCTCAAGCCGATCACCGAGCTTGACGATCCACCATGTCCATCATCATCGTCCATGTTCATGATCATCATGCTCCTTGTTATCAACCTAATCTTTTCTCAAATCATACACTTAGAGCAAAGGATTAGTCCACAAGTGTGTCATCAATTTCCAAAACCAAACATGAGATTTCAATGGTGAGCGGGAGCGAGTAGGCGAGGATCGCCGGACTCATGATACCAGGTTGTCATGAACCTAGGATCAATGACGATAGTGTCTTCTCCGGTGAGGTTATACCCCTCAACCGTAGGCTTAGTTCTAGGGTAGCAACCTTAGGCGCTTGAGAGTCATTGGGAGAGAGGGGATTAAAGATAACTGATTCTTGCTTAATTCCTCCAATGTGCGGTACATGGTAATATATGGCCCTTGGCCAACAACCGAGTCCTAGACTTAAGGACTTAATTTAGAAAGTAACTAATCAAATATCTATCTTCCTAATTTAGCCACTGGTGCCGGCTCGCCCAGCTCAACCGCTGGCTCGCCATGCGCACATGCAGCCCTTCCTTCGCCATGCGCGCTTGCAGCCCTTCCTTCTAACTTTCCTTCTTAGCCACTCAACGCCCCAACACGAGTAGCGCACACCACCATGCCCATGACAAGCAAGTAGATGAATCCATTTTTTTTACATCCCAGTCATACTTGGCAGAGAAAGAAGTTTCAGTGGTTATATATCCCGTAGGAGATTGTGTTAATACATTTGCTAACGCAACGGTTTTTCCTTGCAATTACAGGTAAATAACCCAATCGCATGTAAATCACCAAACAAGGCATTTTCAATAGTTTAAATCACACTCAATTATATATAATAAACCAGGTATAGTCTTTGCAATCAAAACAAAGTAAAATATAACGTATCTTACACATAACAAGCCTTAACAAAGTCACGTGTGACATAGTATTGACACAAGACATTTTATTAGAAGGCCTCCATTTTCCTTCTGTTGAGTGGATTTGTGATTTACCCATCTAATATCCCTCAAAACTGGAAGTGGCTAGTGCTGAACTGTTGACAGGTTAATATATGCTGAACTGTTGATAGGTGTTTCAGGAAAACCTTGGGTCCCTTATAATTATCTAATTGATATTCGTAAACAAGATATAGTTTTTGCAAATCAGTCAATCTGTGCCAAGAGATAAATAAAAACAAAAAGGGCGCCGGGCGGCAAGTGGACCGCCGGGGTTTGGGCGGCGGTAGCGGTTCCAACCCACCATCGTCGGGGTGGGCGGTAGGATGAGTTGCGGCGGGCGGCGGATGGCTGTCCACTCGGGCGTCGTGGCGCCCCCCCCCTTGGCGTTCAAATGTTGCATCCGGAACGCGGTGAGAGGAACAAGCCCCTCGCGCCCCCTCCCCGGCGGCGGCGCCCGTCCTCCCCACCGGCGGTGGTGGGTGGAAGGACGTGGCGGATGGCCGTGCCACCTTACCTTGCCGGTGGTGCCTTTGGTGGGCAGCGGTCCCGGTCCCGAGCAGCGGCGTGGCCCGCGCGCGGCGAGGCCCGCGTCTTCAGGCTGCCCGGACCTCGGTTGGCGGTGGCGGATGGCGGCGACCCTAGTGCGCGGGCGGCCCTCGTCTCGGGCTGCGGTGCGACGGTGGAATGTCCGGCGTGCTTTGGCGGTTGCGGCGGCGGCATCGGGTGAAAACCCTCTCCCCAAGTTGTGCCTTGGGCGGCAGCGGTGGCGCCCGCGCCATTACCTTCTTGAAGGCGTCGTCCTCTTCGTGCCGTCGGCAGCCGCTGCCGGGCTACGTGAACGAAAGTTCCATGGGTCTTTCAACGCAGCGGTTGGCGCCCCGCGGCGTCATTCCCTTCCCGAAGGCTCCGTTGAACCCTTCGAGCTCCGGCGTCGCCATGCGGTTACGCCCCAATCTTCATCGTCGCCTCCTCGTCTTCCGCTACGCCCGTTGCTCGCCCGCCTTGCTCCGGGGTTGACGCCATTTCGCCAATGTCGCGTGCCGAAACCGTGGGCCACCGGCGTCGCGTTCGGCGACCGAGATCTTCACCGCTATTCTAGTTGCGTCCCCTCATCTTCGGCCAGTGATGTTGCAGCTCGCCAAACGAGACGGCGTTGTACCTTCGGCGCTTCACGCGCTCGCGCCTCGCTTGGATGTCGACGCGCCCCGTTGTCGCCGCCGTCGTTGCTTGGTCGCAGCCACCGACGCCGCGCCGGCTTGCGATCGTCTCGGGGGGTTGACGCCATTGTTTTGCCGTCGTCGTTGCTTGGCGTGGGCCATCGATGTGGCACTCGGATCCGCCTCGGGCAGTCGCTGCCGAGTGTGTGACGCCCCCTTGATACTCTTCTGTGTGGGTGCTGGCGACCAAGACTTCCATTCCAGTTGGCACCTTCCAAGTTTCGGCCTAGCGATGTTGCATATCGCCTCTAGTGGTTGAGTTGTGTGGCTCGGTTGGGTGCTCCTCTCCTTCTTGCTTTCGGCAATTGTTTTTGCCCTTGTTTGTTTGTGGCCACTTTCTCCGTGGTTGTGTTGTGTTTGTGGTGTGGTGTGGTGTTGTTCTGTGTTGTTCAGCCGATCTCGGCTTCTCCTCTTAATGAAAATGACACGTGAAGTCGTGTTCGAGAAAAAATGATAGCTTCAGAGATTTAGTTACTGTAGCAAAACTTTAACTATACTTGCCTGTGCGTACCTGAAAGTTTTGGCCAAGCTCTGAACCTGCAACATGCTCAGAGAAACATATAGAGCAGACAGAAAGATAGCAGGTGAATTGAAATTCAGGTTGAAGCAATCGGCATACAAATAGAGCAACGGATCAAAACAAGCCAAGGCTAAACGAGAGAAGCTGCATGACCTGAAGAAATTAGAGACAAGATGTGCTCAAGCTAACTGAATACGAAGTGCTTCTGCTCATGCCTATGAACTGAAGGTCGCAGGAGCAGACTACTGGAACACTGAAAATTCAGAACAACTACAGGAACACTGCAGCAAACTGAGATGCATCAAATGGGTGCAGCCGAATAGACTCTTAAATCTTAATTTGCAGAAATAATGCAGATATCATGTATCAATTCTCACAGAAATAAAAAAACAAAAGGTCCTCACGCGCAGCAATTTTAGTGGACATGGTGCATACACATCGCGCTCATGCACGATCGAGACTGAACATGCATCCCACTCCCACACGGGCCACCATGGCTCTTGTATTGGAGCTGCCTGTAGAGAATTGAAAACATGCATGTACACATGCACACACTGCATATGTACCTGAATTGGTATTGCCAAGATCGACGCCGGGGAAGTGAAGGACGCCGCCTCAATGCTGCTCGCCAAGATCGTACGTGCCGCCGCGGGCGGGACTCCGCCTCGCCGATGGTCGCCGAGACCGCCGCGCCGCCGCCGTCGTCCGCACCGCTGCTCGTCCGCGTGCCGCCGTCGCACGGGACTCAGCGCCGCCGCTGCTCTCTCAGATCGCAGCGCCGCCGCCGCCAAGACCGCTGCTCGTCCGCACCGCCGCTCGTCCGTGTGCCGCTGTCGCCGTCCGTGCGCCGTCGCGCGGGACTCTGACTCGCCGCTGCTCGCCAAGACCGCCGCGCCCGCGCTCCGTGGTCCGCATGCTGGCGTGGGCGCACGGGGATGGCAGAGATCGAAAGTGGCGTCATTGGAATCTATAGGAGGAAACGGAGGAAACGAAGGAATGCGGGAAAGGAAGGACTGCGTGAATTTTGGGGAGAAATTGATTAGCGCGGGTAAGAGGAGTTAGGCTGCGGGTACGGGATTTGTCACGAGTAAGGCCCATACACTTAATCCTGATCGTCGGATGATGTTTGAGTATGAGAGAGAAGATTAAGAAGTAATCTGGAACGTGTATTTGAATAGATTTGACCGAAGCGAAGTTGGTGCATTAGTAGGGTAGATAGATCCATCTCGGTTGCTAGAAAATTGTTGTAATGGGCATACATAAATACAGTAGTTAATAGTTGTACACCATAGAGATTAGCTTAAATGGCACGCTGCGGGCATCCATGAGGTAAAACATGAATAATAAAAAGAATTGCACTAAGGAATACTTACTAACCTGATGATTTATATCATTGACTGTAAACAATTATAAGGAATTTATGTTTCAAAGCTTTGAGCTGCAATTTAGATTCAACATCAGCCTGTATGGAAACATCTCCTACCAAGCTAATGGATTGGTCTGATGCTCTGAGTAACCAAATATCACTCCTTCAGGCCACGAAAATAAAACACAAACTCACAGGCCAAACCATGATACGGTCAGCTAATGGATTGGCCTATAGATGCTCTGAGTAACCAATGTCACTCCTTCAGGCCACGAAAATAAAACACAAACTCACAGGCCAAACCATGATACGGTCAATCAGGTACCTGACCCACTAATTGACGTACGAATGCAAAATTGAACAGATAAATTAATTCGAAACCCATCATTTAGGGTTTGCACCCCTCGAGCTAGTCGCGCCGAAGTCCTGAACGGCCGCCTGTGCCTGAGGTGACGCGTGTGGCTTGCTGGTGCAGTTGCTGCCAGCCGCCTCAGCGCGTGAAGGCGTCTGCACCGGCGGCCTCCACGGCGGGCGCCGGAGGGAGCTCTCGCCGGCCGTGCCGCGTCGGGGTCCGCTCCACCCGTACCCGCAGCCAGCAACGGGGCCCACCCTAGCCGGCGCTGCACCATGGATGCCGTCGACCTATGTCCGTCCTGAGAGATAGTGAGAGAGAGTGTCGGGATCTAGAGATGAAGGGGAGAGTAGAGGAGTGGGGAAGGGAAGGCGCGGGCGGAGGCGGAGGCGGAGGGGCGGGCGTGAGCGGTGGCGGCGGGCGTCGTGGAAGGAGCGACGAAGGAGAAGAGATGAGGCCGATTTTTTGGTTTTTTTAGTCTCTGGAAGTTGCGTGAGAATTGGAAGCCAGAGTATATATTCGATGGGCTGAGACCGGAGCAGAAGCCGCACGGATTCGGCCAGAAGCTAGACCTTTGAGCGAGAAGCAGAAAGCCGGCAAAAACGAGGAGAAGCTAACTCTAGTAGAAGCTGATTCAATAAATCTTGACCGTCCGCTGGAGGATCTGACGGCCAGGAGCATTTCGGGGAGACGTGGCCATTGACAGTTCTATCGTCTTAATTCAACAAATCTTGACCGTCTGTTGCTGACGGCCAGGAGCATTTCGGGGAGACGTGGCTATGGTTTCTGGCCAGGAAGCCATTGCCAGTTCTATGGTCTTAATAAAAACGTCCGGTAGAGCTTCTCTAAAGAGTTGGAGCTAGAAAGGAACCCTACGAAACATAAGCAAAATCAAAGTCCGCGGAAGAAATCAAACGACAAGCTACGTAGAATAGTACTACAGGGGCCTGAATTCCACCTCATCTTTTTCTTGGAAGTTCAGTAGTCATATACTCGCACGTACTACGAAGTACCGACTAAGACACGGCAGTGTACCTAGCGCACGTTGCAAAACTCAATATGTGGGGCACTGCAACCGCATCAACGACCGTCCATCACCATGAACTGTTAAAGCACTTTCTTGGTTGATCGCACCGAAATCCCGGTCGATTCACGATGACCATAACATCGATCTAAGCCTTCCCTAAGACGAAGCAAAATCGAAGTAGAGCACCACGGGAATCGCCAGTTTGCAGGAAAATCTAGCTTAGCTAGCAGGTCAGGTCATCTGCGTGTTTTGGTCTGTTAATAACGCGCGTTTGCCACTGAGACTACCTATATATGCTCCTGCTTAGCTCGTTGGGGCCAACGAAGAAACATACACAGACAGACAGACACAGAGAGAGAGATGGAGGCGACGGCCGTGAGCTTGGCGAGGTCTGTTCTAGACGGCGTCTTAAGCAGCGCCGGTTCAGCCATCGCTGATGAGGTCGCGATCCTCATCGGCGTACCCAAGGAGGTGGAGTTCATCCGCAACGAGATGGAGATGATGCAGGCCTTCCTCAAGGTGGCGTCCGCCCAACCCGAGGCCTCCGACATCGCGAAGACTTGGGTGAAGCAGGTGCGCGACCTCGCGTACGACGTCGAGGACTGCCTCCTCGACTTCGCGCACTACGCGGACAGGACGTCGTCGTCGCGGGTCGGCTCCTGGCTCCCCGGCGCTATCGCCGAGCGCCGCCGCATCGCCGAGCGGATCCGGGACCTCAAGGCCCGCGTGGAGGCGATGAACAAGCGCCACAAGAGGTACCTGCAGATCGCCGTCGGCCCCACCGCTGGCGGCGTACCGGATGCTCAGTCGTCGTCGGCGCTGCACGAACACGACGAGCACCCGTCGGAGCTGGCGGCGTTCCAGGTGTCGGACATCATCGGCCGGAACGCCGAGATTAAGGCGGTCACCAAGCTGCTCTAGCCTACAACGGCGCGCTGCGCCTGCGCGTCGTGTCGGTGTGGGGATGGGCGGCATGGGCAAGTCGTCGCTGGTGCGCATGGTGCACAACGACCCGGACGTCCTCGCCGAGTTCGACTGCCGCGCGTGGATCACGGTGAAGCACCCGCTGGACAACCCCGACGTGTTCAAGCGGCGGCTCAACAAGGAGCTCGCCGTGCCACACGACCAGACGGTCGAGGATTACCTGCGGGAGAAGCGATTCCTAGTTGTCGTGGACGATGTACTTAGCCAGGACGAGTGGGCAAATATATGGCAGGCTTTTCAATTCGACAACAAAATGGACAGCCGAATCATCGTGACGACGCGGCGGGAGGACGTCGCCCGGCACTGCCACTCCGCTGCAGCGCCAGATGTGGAGGCAAAAGAGCTTATCTACCAGCTCAAGCCACTGGATAGTAAGGAGTCTCAAAGACTCCTCTGCCAGAAGGTGCGTCCTCACTCCTTACTAGCTCCAATACGGTTTACTACCTTCATATCCCAAAAATAATACACTTATAAAATTTAGTCTAAGTCAAATTATTCTAAATTTAAATATAAAAAATAATAAATTCATTGCAAAAATATCATTTTAAATAGATTTTTTAAATATAAAAAGTAATAATGGCTCCTAGCTGCTTAAAGTTGCTTTAAGCAACGTGCTGGTCAGGCCCAAAACACACGTTCTGGGCCTGGCTCGCCCCCTTGTCAAGGCAAACAGCCCATATATGTGTGTTGTGTGGTGGTGTCATGTGCTCCGATCAACCGAGACGGAAGGTATGACGGTATGATGGCCAGGGCACTCGTGGTCAAATGGCGATGGAACTGTCCACGGTGGCCGGTGGCCGGTGTGGCGACGTCTCTGTTGGAGGCCAAACCGGAGCGCCCTGCGCCCTGCCACTGTGCCCTGTGTAGTGATCAGCTTAAGTTTTGCACGGGTCTACACACGTCAACAGCTCATGCCCTCTTCATGTTCGACGAAATGCATAGCCTGGAATCCCAGCACCTTTGAAGTTTTCTTTTGTGCACAGCATCTAAGGATATGTCGTGCTTGTGCTGCTGGGTAAGAGCAAGATTGATAAGTGGAGCTGGTAGAAAACATCAAAACACATGATTTTTGCGATAGTGTGCAGTATAGCTTGGGCCTTTAGCTAGCATAGTTCAATCAGTGGATGAGCTTGTTCAATTACAGTACTTTTTTGTTTGGGGTATATAGTATTTAAACTTATGAGAATTGCCATGACACAGCCTGCTACATTCCTATTTTTTTAAGGCTTGTCTGCTATATTCTCATTGGTCTGTTTTATTCTCTAGGATATTCATTTAGTTGTCTCATTCCATCTTTTGTAGGTCTACAAGACGACTGATTATGTTTTGCCAAAGGATATGAAGGAGCAAGCCGGACATATATTGAGGAGATGTCGTGGGCTCCCACTTGCCATATCTACCATCGGAGGTCTCCTAGCCAGCAGGCCAAAAACAAGCATAGAATGGAGGAACCTGCACGAACATCTTGGTGCAGAGTTGGAGTCTGACCTCCGCAATATCACCAAGGTGATCGTCTCAAGTTATGATGGCTTGCCGTATCACCTGAAATCCATCTTCTTGTACCTCAGTATCTTCCCCGAGAACCATGAGATCAGACGCACCCGCTTGCTCAGGCGGTGGATGGCAGAAGGTTACATAGCAAAGAACCGTGACATGCCTGCAGGGGTTGTAGGAGAGCGTTTCTACAACGATCTCATTAACAGAAGCATGATTCAAGGTTCCAAGGCCAGCTGTGGAGTTAGAGATGATCGCTGCCGGGTTCACAGCATGGTGCTCAAGATCATCTTGTCCAAGTTCATCGAAGAGAACCAACTATTGCTCATTGAGAAACACTTCAATGAGTTTCCACAAAATAAGATACGCCACCTGGTGGTATCGAGATGGAAAGGGTGGGATGAGGAGCTGCAAAGAATTAACTTGTCATATGTCCGATCGTTGACAATCTTTGGGGATTACCCTGCATCTCTCATCTCTCCAAAACTGCGGCTGTTGCGAGTGCTTGATCTGGAGGACACGGTCAATCTGAAGAATGATGACCTCAATCATATAGGGGAGCTACGACACCTGAGATATCTGAGCCTGCGAGGAACGGATGTTTCTAAGCTTCCGTCTTCCTTGCAGAACCTTCGATATCTGGAGACATTAGACATCCAAGACACACAGGTGACACAACTCCCTAGAGGCATTGCCAAACTTGAGAAGCTCTGTTATCTTCTAGCTGGAGTCAACTTTTCGAAAGATTTGCTGCGGAAGATGGAATCAGGGAAGGATAAACATAAAGTTGGCCTTTTATCCTGTCTATGCTGCAACCAAGGTCAGTGCTGCAAGGTTTTCAACGCGAGTGTAAGAGCTCCTGAAGGAATCGAGAAGTTACAGAACCTGCACATGTTGGGGGTGGTCAATGTTGGCAATGGCAATGGTGTGGCAGGGAGGCTCAAGAAGCTGACGAACTTGACGAATTTGAGAAGGTTAGGGGTCGAAGGGCTTACTGAGAAACAAGGGCACGATCTGTGCCAATCGATAGGTGAACTCAGGCGGTTGCAACGGCTTGAAGTGCGCTCTGGTTCACTTACATTTCTTGCTCAAATGGATAAACTGCAAGTACCACCACATCTTGTTTCCCTGAGGCTGTGTGGGAATCTGAGCAGTCTACCTGAATGGATCGGTTCACTCAATGATCTAGGAAAGGTGAAGCTGCTGGGGACACAACTGAAGCACGAAGACATTGAGCTCTTTCAGAATCTGCGCAACCTCACTTTGCTAGGCCTATGGGAGAAGTCCTACATAGGTGACTCCTTGCATTTCTGTACTGGTACATTCCCAAAGCTCAAGTTCCTTGATATTGATGGTCTAGAGAAACTAGAGAAAGTATCAATCGAGAAAGGCGCCATGCCTAAGCTTAAGAAACTTTGGATGAACAAGTGCCCAAAGCTGCAGGACAACGGTTCTGGCTTGTCTGGAGTGCCAGACCTGGGGAACCTGAATGAGCTTCTTCTTAAGAAATGCGGCGAGAAAGAGAATCTGACGAAGATACTGCAAAGGCAGATCAGTGGTCACCTTAACCGCCCTAGGTTCCTCATTGGCAAGTCAATTGTGCCTACTAGCCCATCCACTCCACACACTGACAGCTGAGCAATGTACATGCGCCATGCCAAATTATTTCATATATTATGTATTTTTTTCTTTTTTTCGCGATCGGGTCTTTTACCCGTTTTTTATATATGTATGTATTTGTATAAGTTGTGTATGTTCTTGTTAATGTTCAAATGTAAATATCTGCATTAATACAACATTGGCTTTCATTACATTGAATTTCGGAATCAGGTGTGTTGTGGATTAAGATGCTGTTGTAATTCAGAATACCATGTTAGACGCAACTACTGATCGAACTCGATAGATACAGTTAGAATCCACATGAAACAATGCATGGACAACAGCAATGAAGTCGAATCTTACATACTTGGATTGCATAGGTTTATCATCAACTATACTCAAACTGTGAAGAGTAATTCTGTGTATCAGTGGGTATCTTCCAGGCTTCCAGCCACAACGAGGCTGCTGACTCTAGTCTTTCACTTATCAAGCGGCTTCCCTTTCTATCACAACTCGGTTGCCTCCTAATCCCTCTGGCAAAAAGTCAGCAAGAGAAACCCAAGCCTATTTTTTAAAATTTTTTAATAATGCAGACCTGTTTAAATTCGCTCCCATGAGGAGTAGAACCGCTCCCACGAGGAGTCGAACCCAGGTCTGTTCGGTGCTACTTAGGTGCTCTAACCATTAGGCTCTGGCAAAGACTTTAACCTACACACCGGCTAATATTTGGTCATTCTTCTCCTCCATCAGAGACCGATGGCATGCAGAGACCGTGTCGTGGAATCAGCATAAACTTCGACAATGTCGGGGTAGCATTCTGTCAACAAAAGCAGCAATCAAGCAACATAAAAATGGTAATGCAATAAAGACGATGAGTTGTACTCCCTCAGTTCCAAAAATTCAAAATGACTTATAATTTGGAATGGGCAGAGTAACCGACAAGGAAATCACTCAGAATGGAAAGGACAAATATGTGTAATTGTCTGTACTTTTTTTAAAAAAAACACGTCTGTTAATATGTGTTTCATTAAGAGGATTAAAAAAAATGTTTCAATACAACACAGGGTCCCAAGTGCACGAACACGTGTAATCACATTGAAGAGCACATAGATGGTCCTATGAAATTTCACGTTATTTTCTCCGAAGTTCACTAATGACTAATGAGTAATCGCACCTACCAGCACTCGGCTGAACTTTTCCCGCTCCTTGCATAAAAGTATTCTCTCTGAACAACGCGGTTGTGCAAAAGACAGCGTCGGCGTGCGCGTCTATAAACTGGCAAAGTCAGAAACCAATCCCCCAACACAGAACATCATCAGTCCAACACCACTTATCAAGACCAACACCAGTTCAAAACACGGAATAATCCTGGCTCAACAGTAGTAATTCAGACAAGGGTAAGCCCAATCGACTCGCAGCTTACGCTCGCCGACTTCACAGCAGTTGAAAAAAAAAGTCATTTCCAAACTATAATGTGTACTAGTATTCTCAGTGTCACTCTGATCTCGTTCCCATTTCCTTGTCACAGATAACGTGTTGCGGCAAGAAGGATTTTCTAAGAAAAAAGAACACATGACCTCTTGGGACATACTCCACTTTATAAGACTCCCTCCGTCTTAAAGTACAGTTTGTTTAAGTAGTTTTTTACCTCATTTAAAAAATTTATGTAAACATAATCAAATTTATGTTATTTTTAAAGAACTTCTATTAATAAAGTATACATCAACAAAAGAAATAACATTTTGCATAAATTTTTGAAATAACACGAGACAAGTTAGGGTTGAAAAAGTAAAAAAAAAAAACTATAATTTGGAACGGATTTAATATCTGCTAACTTTTGTAGAGAAAAATGAATGGTCGAAATGCTACAGATACAGTAATCTACTACACCTATAAGAGGATCCCCACTAGAGGCTAATTTAAGAGTTCTCAGGGCTGTGATTGGTCCACGTCATTAGTAATCGCAACATAGTAGCGCTCCTTGCCATGCATGACCGAACTGAACAGTCGCTCCGCGCCATCCGTTCTGCTCCTGCATGCGTGCGCCGTTCCTCGATCGTCCGCCTCCATCCCCTGCTGAAACAGGTCACCCATGCGAAACAGTAGTCCCTTGCGCTTCACCTGCTGCAGCCACAAATGCTCATCCACTCAATGCTGCACCATGCGCCTCGGCTTTTTAAAATGCACGACCCAGTCATGCTTCTATAAAATCAAAGACATGCACCAAGCTCGGCCCCAAATCCTTCCTAGCTCCGGCTGCATCACTTCGACGTCGAGCTGGCATGAGGACCGCCCACCATCTGAAGAACGACGCAGGCAGAGGGGCGTGGAGGGTGGATGGCGAATTGGCGATGCTGCAGAGGCAGTGCTAGCGACCGATTCATCATCAGCAAACCGATTTCACACCGTGACCCCGTGTGGTGATTTTTTTGCAGGACGGGGACGTGGATGAGAGTGATGACCACGAGATGAAGGTCGAGGCGAAGGTTGCGGTCGGGGGACGCCGGGGGCGTCATCGCCATATGGCGGACAAGCTCGGTGCCGACGCCCCGGTGATGGGGAGCCATGGCTACGGTTTCTTCAAGAGGTAAATCGACACTGTAGTAGTTTTTATGAAGAATTTTTTACTTTTTAAATTCCTGTCAGTCGGTTGCGATTACGAAGAGCGAGGTTAAAAGGCTGTGGTTACTTTTGGGAGTAATAGGAAATGTTTGTGTATGCGGTGATAATTAACCGTTTGCTTTGCGTTTTGCAGGGCCCTCCTCGGAAGTGTCAGTGATTACTGCCTCAGGAATGCGAGCTGCCCCGTTGTCATCGTGAAGCCGTAGCACGAACCAAATGTTTCGTTATCGCAAAACCACGGGTCCACGGCTGCTAGCTGCTGCTCTGCTTTCCCCTTCTTATTTTCCATGTGTTGTTGGAGTAATTTTGCTTGAATGTTTTTGCCAGATAGGAAGATGTGTGCACAACCTATATTGTACAGAGCAACGGAGCAGCCTGTATATATATTATACTTTATATAGGGCCGAATGGTTTGCGCCAACCCAATAAACAACATTACAGTTTTTCTTTTTCTTTACGAATTTCACAAGCTGGCTGTGTTTGGCTTGCTGGGCCATGCGCAGCTATGGGCCTCGGTACTTTTTATCCATTGTTTCAATTTATCTCTGAAATTTCAAGGCAACACACTATGTTGTTGATACATAGTATTATAATAAATTGTTGAATAAGTTCTAATATACCACAACATGTAATTATGATTAAAATCTTAACATCTATAAATTCTATTCATACCCGCAAAGAACGCTACGAGGAATCCTTCTAGTATACATATACTTACACGCACATGCATTGTGTTTTTGTGTTGTAGTATAATTATTGATGACAGCGCAGCTAACTCAAACACTGAGCTTATAAATTGATTAATGGATAAAAGCAACAAAGGCAGCTGTTGGCGTACAATTACTGGCTACTGCCATTCAGAAGCAGGGTTGAAACAGCCATGGTTTATGAAGCATCAGGGCCAACGCAAAAACATCTCAACCATGGCCATGACATTTTTGAAATATAATAGTTAGTCTTACTAAGTGCGAGATAGATCATAGAATGAACATGTTTTTTTAATCTGTGCTCTGATATGCTACTGCTGAGGAGGACATTGAGGCACTCAACTGCTGAGGAGGACATTGATCGTGTGCCCATGGCTACGTTCTAGGCTGCCGCCGGCGTCCCTTCTCCTCACCGTGGCAATCTGCTGCTGCTGAGTCCGCCGGCCAAGGTGGATTGGGAGTGGAGCGACGTTGCTACGCCCATCTGCTGCATCGACATGGCGCTGGCGATCTGATGGCGACGCCCCGCCCACCCACCGGCAGCCACAACCTCTTCGCATCCCACCTCCCTGGGATGGAGATCCGCGCTCTTCGCCGTGGGCATTCCACGTCCCCAGCGGCCGGCACCCATGGCGGTCGCCGACGCGGTCGTGGGCGCATCCAAGGCCTCGCCGCTGTCGGTTCAGCTGGAGGGCCCGATCGCGCGCCACGGCCAAGGCGCCGCCGATATACCTATGCCTCGCCAGCTGTGGGTCGGCGGCGCGGGCGTGGCCGCGCGGCCTTCATTAACATGGCCATGGCAGGGAGCGCCTATGGCATAGCCTTCCGGGTGTTCGGCGCGCTGCTCCTCAAGGTCTCCACCGACGCCGTCCTCTTCGGTGGGCTCCTCGCGGTCCTCGCCTTCCCCGACGGCCACGAGCTTCTCTGCGTGAGGCGGAGTTCGGCGGCCCGGTGTCGCCCTCGCCGCGTCGGATCCGCATGTCGGATCGTGGCTCCACGACTTGGTGACCGACCCTCTCCCCGCCCCTTGTGTTCAGCGCGCCGGTGGCGCGGATCCAGCCCCAATGACTGATCTTGGTCGGCGGCGGCGGCACAAACCGCGCAGCTACCCCCAGATCGCCCTCGCGATTCGACGCGGGGTACGGATGAGAGCGTTTTGGCGCTGGTGGAGCGGATCCAGGCCCCAACGACCTGATCTGGGTCGGCGGCGGCGGCACAATCCGCGCAGCTGCTCCGCATCGTCCACGCATCCGACGCGGGGTATGCATGCGAGTGCACAGAGTCGGCGGATCGATCAAGGTGGAGGAGCAACGGTAAGGGCACACGATTTCAAGCGTGAGCCGATTTGCCAGCTTCAGTGGGGCGATCTACATCCAATAAGTTTCTTTCAAGTTCATTTTGGTGCACGTTGTTCAAGGCGTGATGGTTGATTCGATAGACCGCCATGAAACGACATTGATATCTTTAGCACTATCCTTGAGTAGTAAACTCAATTCTTTTTTTGGATGTAGTAGATCTTTAGTACATATATCTTCATGTACTAAAGTTTTTTTATTCTTATCTTTTGTAATAAGTTTGGCCGTGTGTGGTCACGCAGAGGCTTTAAGCTGTGTGTGTTACCGCAGAGACCGGAATTTTAATTCCATTATCTAAAAAAAAAAAAAAAAACTGCTGTGAAGTCGGTGAGTGTAAGCTACGAGTCGATTGGGCTTACCCTTGTCTAAATTACTGTTGAGCAAGGATTATACCATGTTGTGAACTGGTGTTGGTTTTGGTGTTTGGTTTGTTGAATAAAAAAATGGTGTAGAAATAATGATGTCTGCTTTGAGGTATTGCTTCTGACTTTGCCCATTTATGGACGTCCAACACAACAACAGACGCTCCAAATGAGCTTCCGATAGTGGCAACCAAGTCAGTCACTTTTTTGTTTTTTGAGATCGGGCCATTCACCCGTAGATAGTCAGCCTGCCTAATCTTGCTTGCTAGCATAGCGTGGTGCACTGAAGATCTCTAGTTTGGTTTTGGCTAATTGATGACATCCTAGGACTAATCTCTCATGCTAAACGTTTGTTTAGATTGAAGATTGGTCTAACCAAGTGTGAAGCATGGTGGTTATGGTGGATGGATTGAGGTTATCCGAAAGATGATCAAGTGTTTGTTTGACGTGGATTTGAGAGGTTCAAAATGGGCTCAAGGCAAATGTATTTTGATAGGGTCATTTTGATTTCACACTCCAGACACCATAGAGGGTGTGAGTGATTTAGGATTGATAGCCGAACTATAAAGAGGGAAAAACATCGGGAAGATCGATCCTCATGTGTCTCTAGGTTCAACAATCATGTGCATTAATTCTTAACCTAGAGAGCTAACAAAACCTTTGAAATTGATTATGAAAATGCTAACACACAAGCACATGGTGATGTTGGCACATTTGCAAAGGTTGTGG
Source organism: Hyparrhenia diplandra (assembly GCA_015847255.1). Lineage (NCBI taxonomy): Eukaryota > Viridiplantae > Streptophyta > Magnoliopsida > Poales > Poaceae > Hyparrhenia > Hyparrhenia diplandra. The sequence continues at coordinate 209,251 of JADLZK010013134.1, forward strand.
TGTTTGCGGGGGTTAAGATTGGTTTGGGTCCCTTGGAAAAATGAAACGCTTATTTTCTATTGCGCCGGATACAATTTGTTGGTGAAAACAAGCTATCTTTGGAGCACAAGTTGGTTTACGCATTGGCTAGCATATATGTGCAGAGGTGGAGAAGTTTGCGTCGACAACGGATTGTAAAACGAGGTTTTACATGCATCGGGCGCTAAGGTCGTGGGTGTCGGCGTTGGTGGTGCGTCCGCGCGTGGTGGCGCTAAGCGGGTCGGCTGGTGCCGCGTCGGAGCGCCCGGACGGTTTTGCCTCGGACGCAAGATGGCGCGCGCCAGCATCCGACGCTGCTGGAGGAGTTGGACGGCCGGCGAGTGCTGAACGCGTCGGACGCCGAGGTGGCACGCCCGATGGTCCGGCTCGCGCGTCCGACGGTGGCGTTGTTTGACAACGTCTCGGACTGCATCGGACGCAGAGGAGCTGCATCCAACGCATGGCGTAGGACGCGTCCGACGCGTGGTTACTAAGTGCGCGACAACGGTTGATTCAAACAGTTAGTGACACGTGGCGCGTGGAGGAGCGTCGGTCACCACTGTGCAGTGTCCGACGGTGGTTCTACTAGCGCGTTCGACGCTCACTTTGCCAGCATTGTGTGAGGTAACGGTTGGGGGAGGTTTCCCCTCCCCTATTTAAGTGTTGGGCTGGTCTCGGGGCTCTCTCCCTTGGACATTTGAATCATTAGCATCCCCTAGAGCTAGGCCAACTCCTCTCCCTCTCTCCCCACTTGTTTGAGAGCACAACTTTGAGAGATTGGGTGAGATTCAAGTGCATTGCTTTGAGAGTTGCATTTAGAGGCACTGGAGGGTCAACAATGCCGGTGGTTTATTGTTGCTCTTGGAGAGCACCACCCCTAGACCGGCTCAGTGATTGTTGGAGGCGTTGGGAAGAGAAGGTGATTGTTCTTGCCCACCTCTCGGTGATTTGTGGGGGGTTTGTGATCTTTCCCGGCAGAGTGCTGAATTGATAGTCTAATACATTGCGTGTGTCGTTGAGTTACCCCTCAATTATGTGGTGTTAAGAGGGCCTAGTCAGGCAAGGTGTGCGCACCACCTTGATCCACCATTGAGACGGTCGACACAACCAGAGACTGGCTTGAGGGTGCTCAAGTGAACTCCGGGTGAACAAATCAACTGTCTCCATCTTGTGTGATTGATTGTCTTTCGGTGATTGGCATAAAGAGAGATTAGTCCTAAGGATGTCACTAATTAGCCAAAACCAAACTAGAGATCTTCAGCCGTCCTCGTCAAATCCGCGGAGCTTTGGAACAAGGTGGAAGGGGTGGTGCTTCAACCTGGCGTCCCGGATCGGTTCATGAAGTGGATAGCCAACGGAGAGTACTCAAGCTCGTCCGCTTATAGTGCCTTCTTCATCGGCTCTACTGAGCTCCTAGGTGCTAGGGAGGTTTGGCGGACCTCGGCACCTCCCAAGGTAAAGTTATTCATCTGGCTTTCCCTCCATGGTCGATTGTGTACCGCTGAACGCCGGATGCCGCATGGCTACAGGCAATGTCAGACTGTGTGCTCTGCTCCTAGAAGGTTGAATCTTCCGATCACATCTTTGCCTCGTGCATATTCACAAGGGAGCTTTGGTTCCATCTACTCCGGATGGCCGGACTGCAGTAGCTGTGCCCGTCAACCACCCCTCGCTCGTCGACAGGTGCCTTCAATCTAGGTGCAGGTACCGAACCTCTTCAAAAGAGGGTTTGATTCCCTAGTGTTGCTTGTCAGCTGGGAAATTTAGAAAAAGCGCAACCGCAGGACGTTTGACGGCGCCAACAACTCGCCTCTGCAGCTGCTCGTCAAAATTTGGGCCGAGGCCGACGAGTGGTGTGCATCAATCCTTGCTCCGCTGCTCGCCGCGTTTCGGTAGGCGTTCTTAGATCTGATTAGTAGCACAATTGTTGTTTGTTTAGTACACCTTCCTATCTCCGTCGTTCCAAATGCAGCCGGCACTTATTTAAGTGTTAGCTTGTAGTGTCCTTTGGCATATTGCTATCGTTCGCTACGGGTTGGGTATGAACTCTAACTTCCCTTAACGTAGAACACTTTTAGAAAAAAAATACATATCATTGTATTAAGAAGAATAGTTGTAACATACAAACGACGAATGTCCACGGAGGTCTGGACCATCATCATAGCAAACAAATCCAAGCTACGGTATTACATAAAGAGGTACAACCATCATCTTCACTCTTCTATTGTTGTGATCGTAGGTTGCGTCGGACTAGCCAGTGTAATCGATTTGCCAATGAGGAATTTGGGACGTCTGGCGTGGCTATTGACTTGTGCTTGCAATATATTAATCAAGTTCTCTTTCTCACCACAATTCTTCAGAACAAGCTCATTAAGCCTCGGAAGGTGTGGCACTCCAGACAAACCAGAACTGTCATCGCGAAGTGATGGGCACTTGTTCACCCAAAGTTGTTCAAGTTCAGGCATCGCACCATCCACTACTGTCACTGTTTCAATCTCCTTTAATCCGTCAATGTCGAGGAACTTGAGTTTTGGGAATGTTCCGGTGTCGAAATGCAATGAATTGCCCATGTAGGAGTTCTCCCATAGACCTAGCAAAGACAGATTACGCAAGTTCTGCAGGTGCTGAATGTCTCCCTGCTTCAGTTGTGTTCCCATCAGCTTCACCCTAGCTAGATCGGTAAGTGAACTAATCCAGCTAGGCATACTGCTGAGAACACCACACAACCTCAGTGAAACTAAATGTCTCGGCACTCTGAGTGGGGTTGATGATTCTTGATCCATTTTGGCAAGAAATTTAAGTGAATCGGAGCGCACTTCAAGCCGTTGCAATCGCCTGAGCTCACCTAATGATTTACACAGCTCCTGCCCTTCTTTCTCAGAAAGCCCCGTGATCCCTAACCTTCGCAAATTGGTCAAGTTTGTCAGATTCTTGAGTCTCCCTACCACTCCGTTGCCCTTGCCAACATTGACCACCCCCAACATGTGTAAGTTCTTCAAGTTCTCAATACCTTCAGGAGCTCTTAAACTGAATTGATCCACACTGGAAACCTCACAGCACGCACTGCTGCTGCAGAATAGACAGGATTTTATGTGCCCAAAAAGGCTTGTATCATAATTGGCCTTCCCTGATTCCCCCATCTTCTGCAGCAATTCTTTCGTGAAGCTGACGCCAGAAAGAAGATAGCGCAGCTTCTCAAGTTTGGCAACACCACCAGGAAGTTCCCTCACCTGTGTGTCTTGGATGTCCAATGTCTCCAGATATCGAAGGTTCTGCAAGGAAGAAGGAAGTCTACAAATATCCGTTCCTCGAAGGCACAGATACCTTAGGTGCAGTAGCTCCCCTATGTGCTTGAGGTCATCATTTTTCAGATTGCTTGTGTCCTCCAGGTCCAACACTCGTAGCAGCCGCATTTTTGGAGAGATGAGAGATGCAGGACACTCCCCGAAAATTGTCAAAGATCTCATGTATGATAGGTTTATGTTTTGCAGCCTCTCATCTCTCCTCTTCCATCTGGACACCACCAGGTGGCGTACCTTACTTTGTGGAACCTCACTGGATTGCTTCTCGATGAGAAATAGTTGGTTCTCCTCAATGGATTTGGATAGGATGATTTGTAGCACCATGCTATGAACCCGACAGCGATCAGCTTTAACTCCAGGGCTGGCCTTGGAAGGTTGAATCATGCTTCTATTAATGAGCTCGTTGTACAAACGCTCTCCTACATCCTCCACAGGCATGTCACGGTTCTTTGCTATGTAGCCTTCCGCCATCCATCGCCTTGCCAAGCGGGTGCGTCTGATCTCATGGTTCTCAGGGAAGATACTAAGGTACAAGAAGATTGACTTCAGGTGATACGGCAAGCCATCATAACTTGAGACGATCACCTTGGTGATATTGCGGAGGTCAGACTCCAACTCTGCCCCAAGATGTTCGTGCAAGTTCCTCCATTCTGTGCTTGTTTTCGGCCTGTTGGCTAGGAGACCTCCGATGGTAGATATGGCAAGTGGAAGCCCACGACATCTTCTCAATATATGGCTAGTTTCCTCTTCCATATGCGTTGGCAGAACATAATTAGTTGTCTTGTAGACCTACAAATGATGGAACTGATGGATGATTTTCTTCAAAAAAAAAAAAGATAAAGAATGGTAAATGAGAAAAATTGATACGTAGGACTAGATCATTGTTTCAACATTTAATTTATCAAAGGCACAAGCAATGTGGCAAATATCATACAAGCATATAAAAGGCACGGGCCATGCATGTGGCAAATATCATACAAGCATATCAAAGGTACAAGCATTTCTTCGGTCAAAAAAAGGTACAAGCATTTGCCATCATACAAGCATAGTGTTTCACAGGCATACCACGAGATGCCGAACGCCCGGACCCGGAGATCAGCTTGACTTGAGGGCTGCTTGGATTGATTAGGAAATGGCAAGCTACAGATTGGTTACAAACCATGTACGATTGTCTCTGAGCAGAAGCGATCACTACTGGTAGCATATATTTGCATAAAGCAAAGATGCCTTAGGCTCTTCGGCCACCAAGGTTCCTAGCCAACTTGGAAGGCAAGGTAACTACTAAATGCAGTAAAAGTAAATTACATAAAGTAAGACATACTAGTAGTAGGCTTGCCACTATCACACAAGAGCAAAAGAAAGCCTCAAAGGTCATTTTGAAAGAAGCTCCACCAAATCTTGAGATAAACACATTGTTCTAAATATAATGTGTGCTACTCCCTCTATCCTAAATGCAAGACTTCAACAATTGTTCTAAATTATATAATCCTTATAAATCATGAGATACTCTGAACTGCTTAACTCGATCCATGTATGTGTCAGTCTTTAATTAAATCCTATCCATATATGGTTTTAAACAACATCTTGCATAAAATAAGTCATGTAATCGATAGCCCAAACACACAAAATGCACACAGGCCTTATCGATGACTAGAAGGGGGAAGGTTGTCAGGTTGAGGAGGACGTACCTTCTGACAGAGGAGATTCTTGGACTCAGCATCCCCCAATGGTTTCAGCCCGTAGACATGCTCCGCCACATACCCCGCGCAGTGCCGTGCCACGTCTAAACTCCGCGTCGTCACGATAATACGGCTGCCCTTGTTGTTTTGGAACTGGAAAACCTGCCATATATAGTCCCACTCGTCCTGGCTAAGCACGTCGTCCACTATCACCAGGTACCGCTTCTCCTCCAGGTGCGCGCCGAGGTTCTGGTCGCGAGGCAAGCCGAACTCCTTCCTCAGCCGCTTCCTGAACGCGTCGGCGCTGTCCAGTGGGTGCGGCACGGTGATCCACGTGTCGCAATCGAACTCATCGAGTAGGTTCGGGTCGTTGTGCACCGTCCGCACCAGGGACGATTTCCCCATGCCGCCCATCCCCACACCGACACCACGCTCACGGCGCCGTTTCGGCCAGAGATGAGTTTGGTCAGCTCCTCCTTCTCGCGGTCCCGACCGATGATGTCCGACGCCTGGAACGCGAGCTCGGCCGAGTTCACGTCGTGGTCCGGGAGCATGGACTGCTCCTCGGCACGGGGCACCGCGGGGCTGTCCACCACGATGTGGTACCGCAGGTTGCGCTGGTTGAGCTCCTCGACGCTGGCCTTGAGGTCCCGGATGCGCGCAGCGATGCGGTGGCGCTCGGCGACGGCGCGCGGGAGCCAGGACCCGGCCCGCGACGAGGATGTCCTGGCCGCGTAGAGCGCGAAGTCGAGGAGGCAGTCCTCGACGTCGTACGCGAGGTCGCGCACCTGCTTCACCCAAGTCTTCACGGTGTCGTTGCGCACCGTGGCCTCGGGATGGACCGATGCCACCTTGAGGAACGCCTGCATCATCTCCAGCTCGTTGCGGATGAACTCCACCTCCTTGGGCACGCCGAGAAGGCGTGCCACCCGTCGTCGGCGACGGCGGCACCAGCGCCGCTCAGGACGCCGTCCAGCACCGACCTTGCCAAGCTCACGGCCGTCGCCTCCATCTCTTTCTCTAGTCCGTAACCGATGAAATGAACTGTATAAGTTCTAGCTAAGGAGATTGCTTTTTTGCTATATATATTGATGAAAACTTACCAAGCAAGCTAGTGGATGCACGTCCGAACTGTACGTACCGCGTTGTCCATTTGAAAGGTGCTCAATTTGGACTTTTCTTCATTCCAGAAATAATACTTGAAACGTTGTACTGTCGTGTAGTTAAGTATTGGGGGGAAGTTTATTTAGTTCTTAACTACGAAGTATACTCCTAGTGGTGGTGGATGATTGGTGCAAGATGGCGTTGACGCACACGGTTCGGTAGGTGTAACCTGCCGATGCTTGTAGGTATGACTACTGAACTTCGGAGAAAATGGTGTGAAATTTCGTGGGCTATTCTATATTATTATAGAAAGATATTTGGTGCAAACCATATCTTGGGGGCTGCTATGCGCCGGCCGGGCGATCAGACAACAGCAACGCGCCGGCAGATTAAAATCTTCTCACGGTTGTATTCGATTAAAACGGTAGTGATGAGTTAGAATGTAGTGGGCTCTAGGTCAAATATAGAGTAAAATGCACTTTGGGTCTTCAAACTTTTGGCGACCTCTCATCTATGCTCTCGAACTATAGAAGCGACTATCTAGGTCGCTGGTCTATTACTGGCGCGCACCAGAGGTCCAAAACTAGCCACGCTAGTGCCAACAGCCGACGTCGCCATGCCATGTTGGCAACCGGTCAACATGGCCATGGAAATTTTTCAGACAAAGCCCTGTCCCATTTATCTTTCTCATGCCTGGCTCCTTCCTCTTCATGAACAAACAAAGCAGGGTCGTAGGGGAGCGCTAAGCCGGCGCCTCGGCGGCAACCGGCCGCCGGCGAGATGCACAGGCCCAGTGCGGACCAGGACCCGGCTCATGCTTCATGAGGCAAAGGCCGCAACAGGCCACCACGGGAGCAGGGTGGTGAAGATCTCTAGTTTGGTTTTGGATAATTTGTGACACCTAAGGACTAATATCTCGATGCTAAGTGTTCGATTAGATTGGAGATTGGTCGTGCTGGAGTTGGTGCATGGTGATCATGGATGATGGATCGAGGTGATCCAAAAGGTGATCAAGCATCCAACTCGGAGGGTTTGAAGATCAATTGAGCCCAAGGCAAAGGTATAACCATAGGGCTTTTGATTTCACAGTCAAGACACCATAGAGGGTGTGAGTGATTATAGGATCGATAAACCGTACTATAAAGAGGGGAAACTTATCGTACATATCGGTCCTCACGTGCCTTTAGGTTCAAAATTCATATGCATGCATTCTAACCTAAAGAGCTAACTCCGCACTTGACGAAAATGTTTTCAAAATGCTAACACATGGTGTCGAGGTGTTCTTCGACGTGTCGGCAACAAGAAACAAATGACGGAAGTCGGTTTGGAGCAAAGGCGAAGGAACGGCAACACAACGACGGATTTTCGCAGCTCAAAGGGCGACCGGACTCACCGACCGGAAGCACGAAGAAGTGACCGGACACACCGTGAGTGCGTCCGCGAGAGAGCTTGTTTTTGGAGTTTCGGTCGAGGGCCGACCGGACGCGCCGACCGGATGCATCCGGTGCTGACCGGAAGCACCGAACGGACGCGCGACCGGACGCTCCATGGCAGGGGGTCAGCAGCTGGTTTGGGATTGTCGGTTCTGACCGGACCCATCGACCGGACTAACTGGTGAGTCCGGTCGGCGCGTCCGGTCGGGCTGCAGAAATCATGGATTTCCCCCAACGGCCACATTTCATGGTGTGGCCTATTTATACCCCTTTGGCCGGCCATTGCTCTCTCTCTTGGTCATTTGAATCACTCCTAACATGCTAGAGCTGAGCAACAACCCTCTCTCTCTCTCATTCTTGCTTGTGAGTGGGTACATACAGATGTTCTTCAAAAGTTTGGAATACTTGTACCTAGGGATGAATTAGAGAGCAATAATATCTTAGGCTCATAATTATTTTTTTAATAGGTGGATCCCACTAGAAAAGTAGATTTCAAATCTAGGATCACATGATTTTTGAGACAAAATTTAAATGCTAGAATTACATCTTTTTGAGATAGAGGAAGTATATGTATGGATGTAAAAGAAAATTGTAAAAGGAAATAGCCTACGGGCTCAAATCTCTCTCCTTCCTTTTCTCACCTGGCCCAGCCGGCTCGCCACCCTCTTTGGGCAGCGATCCGACACCGGTACACTGTTAATGTGAACATCGCTAACGGGTTTACTGTTTATGTCTATAACGGATCTTATTGTTCACGGAACCCAATCCGCTACTGTTTATAGAACCCGGTATTGTCTCTTATCAGGTGGCACTGTAGTTTGAACAGTGATCAGTGTCTATGCTGCAAACGGGTTCACTGTAGATCCCTTCACCAGGATTAAAGAGATAGTAGGATGAGAGCTCCTACTAGCAAACAAGTACCAAAATGATCCTCGCAAAAAAAAAAAAGGACCAAAATGAATCCATCAAGCTTCAAACAGTTTCTATCTATACACCATAAGATAGAGCATGCTTTTACAATGAAACTAGTTTCACCATTTCCTAAGCTAGAACAATTTTTCTAAGATTAAACCTGAGTTTATGATTTTTAACTGCATTATTTTTATTGTAAAAAAATATTTGGATAATTATTAAAAGATTAATTTATGAATTTTTGGATATTTCAAAAAATATTGTTAGTCTGATTTATCTCGCTGAACTTTCAGCTTAGTCCAATTTGCTCTTTCGACGTAACAGCACATCAGTAAAAATGCTTAGGGTTCTAAAACAAATGATTTCAAAAGTGAGGTGAGGAGAGGGCAAAAAATTAGTTTTTTTTATCGATAAAGAAGGTAAATGATTGACCACAAAAGTTGTTTATAACTACAACCATTGAGCCGCGGTATTTTTTAGCACTACTAACAGAAAAATATTCATTCTCCCCTTCTCAACTCTAACTATAATTAGCAATATTATAGTGGCACACGGCTATTTAGAGCTATGTGAAAACCAAATGTCTCTAATCTCCATTTCTCCGTAGTCCATATGCACACACAACACATTTCAGATTAATTCCCTACTATTAATCACAGTAGCATCAAACAATAATGGAGGAAAAACATACATAAAGGGAATTTGGAGATCTATGCTGAAAAACAAAGGTTCGTTGAGTTGCCAAGCTACGTATTGGGTCAAAAAATCGATCCCGTTCTCAACCAAAAACCGGGAACGGAGTGCGCCCAAGGTTGAGCCTTTATGTTGGCTGTGCCAGGCGGCCCATGGTCCCGGATCCGAATTGCACCTTGGCTGTTGGCACCTTGCACGCTCAGTCGCTCACGCATGAGCTTGCTTGGTTTCCTCTCTTCCAGGCTAGATCCCCATTTTTCTCATCCACTCATGGTTGAGCAATGCCAGCCAGCGAGCGGTAAGGCATAATCGAGAGTGCAGGGCCAACTGGACCGTCGTTGGAAGGCAGATACACAAGCGCGTGCCTCTCTCTCTAACTTGCATCCCTGGGCTCTACTCCAATGCGCTCCTAGTGTTCGACGAAATGTTTAAACATCGGCCACCACTAACACCCAATTCCATCCTCGATAAAGCAGCACTGTAAGTTAATTAATATAAGTTCTCCGAGCCTTTCCTTCTTCAATAGCATCTGCTGTTGCATATGGCATGCTTGTGCTGTTGGGCAAGGGAAAATGCAGATAACTGGGAGCCTAGAACAGTACTACAAAATTGGGATGAACTTGTATGATGGTTTGCGACATGATATGTGCATTTTAAGAACCTTTTGATTAATTAGGAGATGACTGGAAGTATGCCATGGTTTTGAAGTGAAAATCAATTGCATTGTTTTTCAGCTACTCCTTTATTAAGCAGTATGCTGGATGAGTATGACTGTATGAGTACTTAAGCAGTAGCAGAAAGCTACAAGAACATTCCCATTGAGTCTACGATGTCAAATTATGGTTGCCTAGAGTCATAGAGTAGACATAGGTCTCATTTTTGTGGGTGCATAAAGAAATCAATAATCATTTACAGCTGCCTTTTCTATTGGTCAGTAATTGATTCCCTTTTTTCAAGAGGTTATATATTGCAATTCCATCATTTGTAGATCTTCGGAACAACCAAGATCACTTTAGCAAAGGACATGATGGAGCAAGCCAAACATATCTTGAGGAGATGCCGTGGGTTTCCACTAGCCATATCTACAATAGGAGGGCTCCTCGCAAACAAGCCTAAAACAAGCATAGAATGGAGCAATCTGCACGAACACCTTGGAGCAGTGCTGGAGTCTGACCTCCCCAGTATCAATAAGGTGATTGGCTCAAGTTTTGATGGCTTGCCATATTACCTGAAACAGATCTTCTTGTATCTCAGCATCTTTCCTGAGAACTATGACATCAGACGCACCCGTTTGATCAGGCGGTGGATGGCAGAAGGCTACATAACAAACCACCAAAACATGCAAGTGGAAGATGTAGGAGAGCGTTACTACAATCAGCTCATTAACAGAAGCATGATTCAAGGTTCCAAGGCCAGTCGTGGAGTAGGAGCTGGTCGTTGTTGGGTTCATAGCATGGTGCTCCAGGTCATCTTGCCCAAGTTCATTGAGGAGAACCAACTATTCCGCGTCGAGAGGCCTTTCAATGACATTCCACAAAGTAAGATACGACACCTGGTGGTATCTGGATGGAGAGTGAGGGATGAGAACCTGCATAGAATTAATCTGGCATATATCCGATCACTGACAGTCTTTGGGAAGTACCCTTCATCTCTTATCTCTCCAAAAATGCGACAGTTGCGAGTGCTAGACCTTGAGGATCGACACTCTAAATATGAAGAGTGATGACCTGAAGCACATAGGGGATCTACAACACCTAAGGTACTTGAGCCTGAGAGGAACTGGTATTTCTAAACTTCCTTCATCCTTGCAGAATCTTCGGTACCTAGAGACATTAGACATCCAAGACACATATGTGACACATCTCCCTGGTGGCATTGCCAAACTTGAGAAACTGCGAAATCTTGTTGCTGGTGTCAACTTCACGAAAGATTTGTTGGAGAAGATGAGGGGTCCAGGGGAAAGAAACCATGAAGCCCGCATTTTTGGAGAATCGTATCTATGCTGCAACCGCAGTGAGTGCTGTGAGGTTCTCAACGTGAATCATATAGGTGTAAGAGCTCCTGAAGGAATCGAGAAATTAAAGAACTTAAACATGTTGGGGGTGGTCAATGTTGCCAAGAGAAATGGTGTGTCAGGAAGGCTCAAGAAATTGATGAGCTTGACAAATCTGCAACGGTTAGGGATCTCAGGGCTCACGGAGGAAGAAGGCGAGGAGTTGTGCAGGTCAATAGGAGGGATGAGCCGATTGCAACGGCTTGAAGTGCGCTCTGTCTCAATTAAGTTTCTTAACAGTCTGGAAGAATCAGAAATACCAAGGCATCTAGTTTCACTCAGGATTTGTGGTAAACTTAGTGGGATTCCTGAATGGGCCAGTTCACTCAACAATCTAGTGAAGGTAAAGCTTCTGGGGACACAGCTGCATCAGGAAGACATCGAGAGCCTTCAGAATGTGAGCAACGTATCTGTGCTCGGCCTATGGGAGAACTCCTATATAGAGCAGTCGTTGCGTTTTTCTGCTAGTACATTCCCAAAGCTCAAAATTCTTGATATAGACGGGCTAGATAAGATTAAAAATGTGACAATCAGGGATGGCGCTATGCCACAGCTTGAGGAACTTTCGCTAAACAAGTGCCCTTCACTTCAGGACAACAATTTTGGCTTGTCTGGGGTGCAATATCTGCCGAGCCTTAAGGAACTTCTTCTTAAGAATTGTGGTGAGAAACAAAATCTGATTGACGTATTGCAAGGACATGTCACTAATCATTCCAGACGTCCTAAATTCCTCATCGGCAAGTCGAGGATTGTTTTGTAAATACATGTCAATAATAGTAGTATGCATTTTTTTCTTCATTGATAAGCATATATTAATAAATATATATATGTTACTGCATCCTTACAGCAATGTCTTTCGGTGCCTTCGTTTGCTGAGAGAGATTATACTTTAGACAACTAACGACATCTTACCATACTATCAGTCGCAAATACTTAGCCGCCTAATTCCTGTAGTTGAGTTCACATGGTGCAAGCGCAAGCGATAGCAGCAAGACTGATTGTCACACCCTAAAGGATGGGGCCCAGGGGACCCGGCCCAAGAGGCCGGCGGGGTGGCGCCCCTGGCGCCGCGATGCCGCCGCCCCCGCACTCCGCGACTTCTTCGCAATTAAAGTAAAAGTTTGATTAGGATAAGATTATGACTTTTTGTGTAAAGGAGATATTTCACTCTATAATATTAGGAAAAGAATAAAGACTTGCTTGTAAAAGGTATTCTAAATCTATAAAAAAAAACTTTAGAGATTGCTTGAGTTACAGGTCCTATAGGAGGGCTATACAAACAAGGAGAATGTAATCTCTTAGGGACAAACAATAAAGAAATATTTCCCTGCCTCTTGCTCTCCGGTCGCCACCACCCCCTACCCCCACGCACGCGCCGCCCAACCCTAGTCGTGTTGGCGCCCACGCCGCCCCGCCGCCCTCGCGCCGCCGGCCGGTGCCGCCGTTGTCCCCTAGGCGGTGACACTGATACTTTGATCAAGCTGCAACAACATCCACTACGCCAGAACATGCAATGCAATAACTGCTAAGTAAGTGAGGATAACTCACCGTTGTATGTACATGAAGTGATCTGGCGGATGGTCCAGGAGTGCAGTCCCCGGTGTTGGAATGTAACTGGGCTCGTGGGCCTGTCTATCATGACTCCCCACCTAGCTTATATATGTACACTGACTATGCCTGAGTAATACAATTGAGCATTCCTCTATTCACTCTTTCATGGTATCATGGGAGGTTACGATCCCGTAATTACCGCTTCCATCTAAGCCTACCCTAGTCGTCGTCGTTCCCCACGAATGGCGCCGCCGCCGACGCTGGGCTCCCTGCTCGTCGGCCTCTCCTCCCCGCATGTGCGCCATCGCGTCGTGCCCTCCTCTCCCGCGGACGCCACTGACCTCTCTCCAGTTCGTGATCCTACCCCGTCCTCGGCCGCCGCCACATGATCCGTGCCCGTCACCCCGATGCACGTGATCCCGACCAGCCGCCGCAACGCAATATGTGCCCGTCCCCGACACACGTGATCTCGACGGTCCCCCGCCCTAGCCCGGTTCTTGCCTCTACATCGCCGATGGCGTAAAACCGAGCGAGCGCCAGCCTGCGAGGCGGCGCGAGGTCGAGGGCTGCCCGCCTCCGCTAGATCGCCGCCGACCGTGCTAAGGCCCTCGATGAGTACGAGGCCAAGCACGGCGACGCCCGCTCTGCCGCCATTGCCGTCATGAACATTAAGGTGCTCGTTCCGGTGGTCCTGACCGCCCCGTGAACAACTACAACCGCTGGCGCTCCATCTTCCTCATCGTCCTCGGTAAGTACACCCTCACCGATCACGTTCTCACCGACGTGGTCAACGCCGATCAGCCGGTGTGGGTGCAGATGTACTGCACCGTCCTCACGTGGATCTACGGGACGATTAACGTAGACCTCCAGCAGTCCACCATGTTCAAGAACCCCAACGCCCGCACTGCTAGCTCCACCTCGAGGACGAGTTCCTCGGCCAGCGTAAGTCACGCGCGCTGCTGCTGTTCGTCGAGTTCCGCACGGTGAAGCAAGGGTCGTCGTCCATCACCGACTTCTGTCGCAAGGGGGAGACGATGTCGACTACTCTCAACGACTTCGGTGACCCCGTTGGCAACCGCACCCTTGTCCTCATGCTCCTCCGTGGCTTCAGCGACAAGTTTCACCTCATGGTCACGAACTTCAAGCCGCGGGCGAGACGTTCCCCCACATTCGCCGAGGCGCCGCGACGCTGCTTCGCTCGAGGAGATCAACATCAACGACGTCGTCGGTGGCACCCCCACCCCGCCACCTCCAGCACCGCCCGCCCTCTTCACCGACTCATCGTCCGGTAGATTTTGCCCTCTGGTTGCGCCCTGGTGGCGCTCAAGGGTGTGGCTAGGGCGGTGGTCACGGGGCAGCCAAGGAGGCGGCTCCGGTGGTGGCTAGGGCAACCGCAACGGGCATCAGCGTGGTCGCGGAGGCAACAAGCAGCAGCAAGAGGCTCCACTGCCGGGCATTCCGTCCCTCCCCGTCCGTCGTCCATGTTCTACAACCCGTGGGCGGGGACGCTGTAGTTTGGCCGCACCAGCCGCCCTCGGGTCCCGTGCTAGAGGCGCCTCACTGTCCGTCGGCCGTCTCCGTCGTCATGCCACCATAGTCCTACCTCACGCCATGCGGCTGTGGCACATCTCCGTGGTTCGAGTACAGGCACCCGGATCCTATGCTCTGCCTCCGCAACAGCAGGGCGCCCAAGAACCATGGACTCCCATGCACGGGGGACCGTTCGACACGATGTCGCTCGCCAGCAACTTCAACACTATGTCGCTGACTCCACCGGGCCCTAGCGATTGGTACGTCGACTCTGGTGTCGGCGCTCATATGGTCAACAACGCTGGTATAATTTCATCTTCTCACTCTCTGTCATCAAGTTCTTCATCTATCATTGTTGGTAATGGGGCTACGCTTCCTGTTACTTCCGTCGGATCTCACTCTTTTTCCACTTCGCGATGATTCTTTCTAATGTTTTAGTTTCACCTAGCATTATTAAGAACTTAATTTCCGTCCGCCGCTTGACCACCGACAACAATTGTTCCATAAACTTTGATCCTTTCGGCCTTTCGCGAAGGACCTTTCAGACACGGAGCGTGATCACCAAGTGCAATAGCACGGTGACCTCTACCTATTCTTCCCACCAGCACCTACCAACATCACCAGTGCCACCGCCCTCACTGCTGCAGCATCCACCACCCTCTGGCATCGCCGCCTCGGTCATGTCGGTCATGAGGCTTTGTCCAAGCTCATTAGTTCCAATCCTATTTCATGTAATAAGCGCCACGACACTCTTGTTTTCCATGGTTGCCAGCTTGTTCTCCATGTGCGCTTCCCATTTAGCTTCTCAAACTCACATGTGTCTCGCCCATCTGATTTAATACATTGTAATCTTTGGACATCTGCAGTTGTTAGTGTTTCTGGGTACAAATATTATCTTGTCATTCTTGATGATTGCACTCACTACAGCTAGACTTTCCAGTTACGCTTCAAATCCGACACCTTTACCACTCCTACTATTTTTTTTCTCCCATGTGTGCACACAATTCGACTCCTCCATCAAGGCCGTTCAGTGCGACAATGGCCATGAATTTGATCATTCCTCGTCCCGCACGTTCTTCCTCACTCATGGCGTCGTCTTCTGTCTGTTATGCCCATACACCTCTCAACAAAATGGGCGGGTTGAGTGCGACAATGGCAATGAATTTGATCATTCCTCGTCCCGCAAGTTCTTCCTCACTCATGGTGTCGTCTTCTGTCTGTTATGCCCATACACCTCTCAGCAAAATGGGCGGGTTGAGCGCACCCTTCGCACCATAAATAAGATTGTGCGCTCTCTCCTATTTCAGGCCAGTCTCGCTCCGGTTTATTGGGCGGACTCACTCCACACTGCCACCTACCTCCTCAACGACCGCCACACCAAAGCCCTGGACGACCGCACCACCACTTCGCTCTACATGGTGTGCAACCCTCCTACACTCATCTCCATGTTTTCAGTTGCGCCTGCTATCAAAACCTGTCATCCACAACTCCACATAAACTATCACCTCGCTCCACCTTGTGTGTGTTTCTAGGGTACTCATCTGATCTCAAGGGCTATCGGTGCCTTGACCTTCATACCAATTGCATTCTTATCTCTAGACATGTCGTCTTTGATGAGGCGGTGTTTCTCTTCCCGACATGTTCACCTCACCCCAGGATCCCACCACACTTGATTCTTTGGACAACGCTAATGATTCCTCTTTTCCCCATGGGTCAAGAGTTGTGTATGTAGGTTCACGACTTCCCAGCGGCATGGATGCCACCCCTGGCAGCCCCGGCGGTAGCGACGGCACCCAGCCCCCCATCGGCTAGTGCCTCGGCAGTGCCCTCTCCCGCGTCGGCCACGGCTGCACCTGACGGCGTGCCCTCCACCGGTCTAGCTGGCTCTGCTGCCCCTGCGGACGCCTCATCCCAGGTTGTTGCCAGCGTTGCCGGCCATCCCTCCGGTCGCACCACCGCCATGGAACCTCGGCGATCCCTCCCGTCACCAATGTCCACGGCATGCACACACGTGGCAAGGACGACACACGGCACCCCATTGACCACCTAAACCTTTAGGCGACCACACTCTTTCCAGTGCCATCTTCGGTTTGCTCTGCGTTGGCGGATCCGGTGTGGCGTCAGGCTATGCAGGGGAGTTTGATGCCCTGCAAGCCAATGACACTTGGTCCCTGGTTCCTCAGCCCTCTAGTGTCAACCTTATTACAGGCAAGTGGGTTTTTCATCAAAAGTTCAAGTTAGATGGCTCTCTTGGCCGCTATAAGGCTCGCTGGGTCCTTTGTGGTTTCACACAGCGTCCGGGCATTGACTATGATGAAACCTTCAATCCTGTGGTCAAGCCAGCAACTGTTCGAGTTGTTCTCACCCTAGCACTCTCTCATTCATGGCCTATTCACCAGCCTTATGTGAAGAATGTATTCCTCATGGCACCTTGAATGAGCCCGTCTACTGTGCACAGCCAACTGGTTTTGCTGACACCTACAGACCTGACTTTGCTTACCGCTTGAACAAGTCTCTGTATGGATTGAAGCAAGCTCCCTGCTCCTGGCATCATTGGTTTGCCTCTCACCTCATCTCTCTTGGTTTCGTTGAGGCAAAGTCAGATACTTGAGTTTTCATATATCATCATGGCTCCGATATGGTTATCTTGCTTCTCTATGTTGATGACATCATTTTGACGGCCTCCTTTATGAGTCTTCTTTAGCGGATTATTGCAGCTCAACGTCAGGAATTCTCTATGATGGATATGGGATCTCTTCATTTTTTTGGAGTTAGTGTTCAGCGCCAACATGACAATCTATTCCTCTCACACCGTCAGTATATACTGGATATTCTGGACCGTGCTAGTATGCTCAACTACAAGCCTTGCAGTACCCCTGTGGATACTCACACCAAGTTGTCTGCTGATGGTGTCGCCATGGCCGACCCCACCTCCTACCACAGCATCGTTGGCGCCCTACAGTACCTCACCTTCACCCGTCCGGATATCGCCTACGCTGTTCAACAGGTCTGCTTGTATATGCATGATCCTCGGGAGCCTCATCTTGGTGCTATGAAGCGGATTCTTCGCTATCTTTAGGGTACTTTGGACCTCGGTCTCCACCTTCACCGACCACACCGGCTGATCTTATTGTCTACACGGATGTTGATTGGGCGGGATGTCCTGAGACGCGCAAGTCCACCTCTAGTTATGCCATGTTCCTCGAGGACAACCTCATCTCCTGGTCATCCAAGCCTCAGCCGACTGTGTCCAGGTCTAGTGCAGAAGTGGAGTATAGAGCAGTGGCGAACGGTGTTGTCGAAGCCTGCTGGTTGCGCCAACTTCTGCAGGAGCTTCATCATCCTCTTCGCCGTGCCACCGTGGTTTATTGTGATAATGTCAGTGCAGTCTACACCGACTATGCCTGAGTAATACAATTGAGCATTCCCCTATTCACTCTTTCACCCGGGAGCACTGAGGTCGTAAAAACTGTAAAGTCTGTGGACATGTTCTCGTGAACAGCCCGAGGGTGCACCGAATGGTCCACAACGACCGGGGTGGGGGAGGAAGATGTCGATGTGGGGGAGGGCGTTGCCGGCGGCGCACACGATGGAGAGGAGCGGGGCGCTGGCGAGCGACATATCACACACGCAACGGAGAGGAGGAGCAGGCGCACGCGATGGAGAGGAGCGGTGTCGGCCGGGAGGAATAGAAATGCGTCTGTTCTCAACGATGGAGAGTTGGTGATGTATCGCATGGCCACTTGCATGAGTGATTGTTGGGTAGTTTCTAATCGGTTTTGTGTGCAAGTATAGGTTACGAAGTGGCCCATTTTATATAAAGTTAAAAAAAGAAGTGGCGTTCAACTCATCATTATCGTTAATCCAATAGAACCTACAACCGTGACACGATTTTAATCTGCCGGCGAGTTGCTGTTGTCTGATCGCCCGGCCGGCGCATCGCAGCCCCCAATACATTGTTTTTACCAAATATCATTCTATATATAGATGGGCCCACGAAATTTCACACCATTTTCTTCAAAGTTCAGTAGTCATACCTACGAGCATTCGGCAGGTTATACCTACCGCACGGCGTTCGTGTTACAACGCCATCTTTGCACCAATCATGGACATCTATTGTACTAGTTAAGAACTACATTTTCCGCAATACTTACATAATAAAACTACAAGTCAACGTACAACGCTTCAAGTATTCTTTCTGGAATGAAGAAAAATCCAAATTGAGCAGCTTTGAAATGGACAACGCGCTTACACTTCGAACGTGCATCCACTTCTTTCTTTCAGCCTTTGGACAGCACAAATGGAGAAAATGACATTGAACATGATACGATGGTAGAACATGGCAGGTCTTGTCCCTAGGCGTATGCGTATCAGGTTTTCTTCTTATAAACCTCATGGAACATATCTAATTTGCATGTCTTCAACGGATAACGCATCACCTGTTTTGAACCCACAATTTTGCTGCAATTTCAGGTGGTGACACTAGTGGGGCTACGAGAAGGTTCACCGCTAGCAGAACTATGGCCTTCATCGCCCTGCGCCATGTAAGCGTTGACTATGTATGCTCCATATCCGTTCGACGACGTTATACATAGTTTTAACTTTACTAATAATTATTACATAGCTTTTGCTGTGAACGACCTTGGATGTATATATAATATAAAACTATGTATAAACAAAGTTGGGAGTAGTTGGCAAGTCGTGGTATATACACAAAAGTTTATTGTGGTAAGCTTTACCGTAAGCATCAGCTAGCAGAACATATGCCGCATGGTTTCAATTTTGTTTGCCTTGCAGTGGAAGTAGCATATCTTCCTGAAAATGCTTGATATATAGATCTTGAACTCCTATTCCTATGTCTGATCGATCTCATTTTTTTAAAGGGCACGAAATTTCATGTGAATTGCAGTTAACGGTGACACCAAATTAATTACGTCCAGGACAAATAGCAATTTTGCATATAAGTTCCAGATCAACTGGTGTTGGGACACATGGAGATTTTTTTGAGTTCCAATGGACCTACGAAATTTCTCCTCAGTTTTCTTCGAAGTTCAGTAGTCATTTTGCCTCAGAAAAAGGTCAAAGTTTGGATAAGGTTCAGTAGTCATGCCTCCCATATCACCTGGCCGATTATACATTTATATACCTGTATAATAGCATCTTCATGCATCACTCGCACCCCACTTCCATTATTGTGGTTAAAAACGCCTTCTCATCCTTTCGATGACTCATTGTTATGTCTTTAAACTTATTTAAGATCTCATTAGCCTAACATATGAATTATACCTGGTGTACGATTTGTATTTAATTGTACTTAGTCTAAAAGGAAAGCTTTATTAATTTGAAGAATGTTACATTAAAATATAGGAAAAAGTCTAGATAACCCCCTGTACTTTGGGCACTGGAATACATAGTAACCCATTCTACAAAACCGGTTTTCCTACACATTAAACTTTGAAATCGGTTTAATTAACCCCCGAGCTGTTTTGGAGGGCGGTTTTGGCCTACGTGGCATCCCTCGTGGCAGCCGCGGCCAGCGTGGGCAGTGTGGCCTCGCCAGATGGCCCGGCCCGCGCTCGTCAGGAAGGCTCAGGGGTAAAAATATGCCTTCCCCTGCTCGTTTCCGTCTCTCTCCCCCGACTCCTCGTCTTCCCGCGAACACTCCGCCTCTCCTCATTCTCTTCTCCCCTACGGCGACACGGGGGGCGCAGTTGATGATCGACGGCACTTCACGCCGACCGACATCTCGACATCGATCGATCGGTGCGCTGTTCCCTTGAACCCGATTGGATTATGCATTTGAGTTTGGAGTGATCTAGGGTCATGGGGTTAGGGCGGGGATTGGGGTTTTCTTAGCCGGCGGCGATTAGGGTTTCATGTGCGTTTCTTGGTGTGTTTGGGGCCTTGTTGATGTAGTGGTTTGCCGCTGTGTGGTTATCTTTGATGAAGTGCACCCAGTTCGTAGTTGTGTTAGGGTTACGAAATTTTGGTTTTTGAAGTAGTGCTCTCTGTCAATGGCAGGATGGATGAACACATGTGCATAAGATTCCACTATGCTGGTACTTTCACCAAGGTTGGGAATGCTCAGTATTATGTTGGGGGAGACATTGCTGAATCATGGATAGACATGGACAAGTTGTCATATTTCGAGATCAAGGGTTGCCTAGCTGACCACTACAATGCAACAGGGGTCATTAGGTTGTTCTGGTTGGAGCCTGGTAAGCATGAAAACAATGGTCTTAGGTTGTTGGTTGATGATGCTGGATGCAATGTTATGGCTGCCTATCATGCTGGGGGTAAATGTGTTGACATGTATGTGGAGAAGGTTGCAATGGAGATCAATCCTGGTAATGAGGACATATGGGTTGGTGATGATGAGGCTGTGGAGCAAGGTAATGCTGCAGAAATGGGTGCTGCTGATGATGGAGGTGTACAAGCAGATGGTAATAGTGAGGTGGGTGAACAAGGAAGTGATGAAGAGCTGGTTGCAGATGATGAGGGAGGTGAAGAGCTGCTTGAGGAAACTGATGATGAACCTGTGCAAAGCCCACAGAAGGTTGACAGAGATATGGAATCCTTTATGGCATTCTACAGGTCACCTTCAAAGGATTCAGACAAACGGAAAGCAAAAATGGTGCAAGAAGATGAAGAAGAGTCAGTGGATGGTGGATCTGAATCTGAGGACTCATCTGATGAAGACTACAAGCAACCACCAGATGAAGACAGCTCAGCAGAGGATGAAGAAGCAATTGAGTTGAGAAATTATGCAAGGCAGATTAGGAAAGATATCAGAGCCAAGAAATTAGGTGTGCATGCCAGTGGTCTTGGTGAGATTAGAATGGAGGACTTGGTTGATGAAGTACCTAACTTGGATGAACCTGGGAGTCCTTACCTTGATTCCAGTGATGAGTACTCATATGAGGAAAACAGTGATGGGGAGACTGAAAGGTGGAAGTCAGTGGAGAACAAATTTGACAGTAAGGCAGAGGTGCCTGTTTTCTCACTTGGTATGGCCTTCAGGGACAGCAGGCAGTTCAAGAAAGCTCTAGTGAAATATGGACTCAAGGAGCACAGGTCACTGAAATTTGTGAAAGATGAGAAGACTAGGGTCAGGGCTTATTGTGACTGGGGTGGGTGCAATTGGATGATCTATGGGTCATAGACCACTAGATCTAAATGGTTCAAGGTGGTTACTTATCAAGATGTGCACACTTGCCCAGCAAGGAGGGACAACAAGCTTGTCACCTCAACTGTCATTGCTAAACACTTCTACCACCAGATCAAAGACAACCCCACTTGGAGTATTGGACTCATGTAGCAAGCTGTGCTTAGGGAGCTGTTCTGTGATGTCTCCAATTCAAAGTGCAAGAGTGCTAAGTCTATAGTGCTCTAGAAAGCACTAGATGCTATGAAGGGGGAGTACAGTAGAGTGTATGATTATCAGCTAGAGCTTGAAAGGTCAAATCCTGGGACCACAGTAGCTGTTTGCCTTGATCCTGAGATTGAAACAGAGAAAGTGTTTGAGAAATTTTATATGTGCTTTGATGCTCTGAAGAAAGGTTTGCTGGCAGGATGTAGGAAGATCATTGGCTTGGATGGTTGTTGGTTCAAAGGGGCAAACAATGGTAACTTACTTTGTGCTATTGGAAGGGATGCCAACAACCAAATGTACCCTGTGGCTTGGGCAGCAGTTCCAACAGAGAACTATGACACTTGGTACTGGTTCTTGTCACTGCTGCAAAAAGATCTGAAAATAGCTAATGGAGGAGAAGAGTGGGTCATCATTTCAGACCAGCAAAAGGGGCTGTTGAAGGCAGTAGCAGAGTTGGTGCCAAATGCAGAGCACAGGATGTGTGCAAGGCACATTTATGCCAACTGGAGGAAGAAGTATACTGACAAGAAGCTGCAGAAGAAGTGGTGGAGGTGTGCCAAGGCACCATGCAGGCCTTTGTTCAATCTGTACAGGGCTTATCTTGCTCAAGACTGTCCAGATGGTGCCAAGGACATGATGAACACCTCTCCAGAGCACTGGAGCAGGGCATTTTTCAGGTTAGGAAACAACTGTGACTCAGTTGACAATAACATGTGTGAGAGCTTCAATCACAGTATCATGGAAGCTAGGTTCTATCCTGTCATCTCTATGTGTGAGACAATTAGAAAGAAGATCATGGTGAGGATTCAGGAGAACAGAGCAAAAGCAGACAAGTGGACAGGACACATCTGTCCAAATATTTTCAAGAAACTGAAGATGAACATTCAACTTTCTGGTAGATGTCATGTTCTTTGGAATGGACAAGATGGCTTTGAAGTGCAGGAGAAAGAAGACAGGAAATACATTGTCAAGTTACAATCCAGAGAGTGCACATGTAGATATTGGCAGCTGTCAGGTCTTCCATGCTGTCATGCAATTGCTGCTATCTACAAAGCTTCACATAAGCTGGATGACTACATTGCCTCATGCTACACCAAAGCTGCATTCATGAAGACATATGAACATGTCTTGCAACCAGTGGAGGGTGCAGGTAATTGGCCCATATCTGACATGCCAAGACCAGTGGCACCAGCATATGTAAAGATGCCTGGTAGGCCAAAAACAGCAAGAAGGAGGGAGGAGTGGGAGGAACCAAAAGGAACCAAGCTGAGCAAGGTAGGGGTTAAGATGAAGTGCAGGTTGTGTGGCAAAACTGGTCACAACTCAAGAGGTTGTGCAAAGAACAAAGAAGCTGGGAACAAGAACAATGCTCACATTATAAGAGAGAAGACTAGGAAGAGGAAGCAGGCTGAGGCAAGTGCTGGAACCCATCATGGTGCCCAAAGCAGTGCAAAGAGGGTGAGAAATACATTTAGTATTAGATTTTTCATTGTCACATGTTTGCTTTATTATCCACTAACACATATGCTTGTAGGTTCAATTTGACACACCAACTGCTTCTAGCCAGCCAAGTGGAAGTCAAGCTCCACCTCCTGTTTCAAGCCAAGCAAGTGGAAGTCAAGCTCCACCACCTGTTCCAAGCCAGCCAACTGGGAGGACAAGGGCATCCAATACAAGAGCAAGGCAGCTTGGGATGCCAGCAAGAGGAAGAGGAGGAAGAGCACATCAGGCATCTACAAGGACAACTGCAGGAAGAGGAGCAAGAGGAGGCCATGTGTCTACAAGCACAGGAAGAGGAAGTGGAGGAAGAGGCCATGGTCGACCGGCTCATCTCCTCTTTGGAGAAAACATCTGAGCACATGTGTGTGCCTCTACTTTTGTGTTTGTAAAATACCTTGTGGTTCATGGTCACTGGATGACAAACACTGGATGTGCCTCCATGTGGGTGAACATGCTATGTCTTTTGGGTGTAAGATAGTGGCAGTGATGGGTGAACATTGCTGATGCTCTTTTGGGTGTAAAATAGGACCTAGTGGCTGAGAGGATGAACATGGCCTCACTTTTGGATGTTAACTACCATTGGATGACATGTAGTTTAAGCAAATGAGACATGCTTATCATGTTTTCATTCTTCGGATGACACTAGTTTAATCAAACCGATCAGTGGATGTTTTATAATATTTTCGTCGGGTTTCTTGTTTTGTACATGTTTTACGTCATTTGTTTTCATTTAGATGTTTTAGTCTCTTTCCCACAAAATAACTGGACTCAAACAGGGACATCATGTCACAATTACCACAAACATGCACTGCATTCATACTTTCCAAAGTGCACAAACAGGGTTACATAAACTGGATTCAAACAGGGACATCAAAAGTGCACATGTACCACAGATTCATACATTCAAAATACAGTGCATTGCTCTCACACCACTCTCACAATCCTACATTGACACACCTTTCATCAATAGGGCAACCAACAAGCCCAGCACAAACACAAACATGAAAGCACAGCAGCTACTGCCTCTAGTCTTCTGGAATTTCACCAGATCAGCATTGCTCTTGACCAAAGCATCTTGCTTCTTCCTCAGCTCCAAATTCATGGCTTCCAACTCCTGCTCTTTCTTGACCATCTCATCTTGAATCCTGAGCACCTCCAAATTCTTGGCTTCCAGCTCCTGCTCTTTCTTGACCATTTCATCTTGAATCTTGAGCACCTCCAAATTCTTGGCTTCCAACTCTTCTTCTTTCTTTACCAGCAACCTCTGCAGGGACTGGTTCATCTGCTCCACCTCACCAAAATGCACAAGCTGCTCTTCATCAGCAACAGGTTCTCCCCTTTCCCTCTTCAACCTGAAAACTGCATTTTTCAGGTCCAGGAGTAGTTCCCTCAGAAACTTTGAAGGACGTGGATCCATCCATTCAAAGAAGCCACATCCATCCACCGTCTGCATCGATTGGGTGCTGTTAGCTGACCAAAATTGTTAAAAACTGCAACTTGGAAAGGAAACAGAAGAGCAGCTCACATTAGCATCGATGCACCTGTAATACCTATGGCCAGGGTTGTCCACACTCCACGAGATCCATCTTGCCGCCTTCTTCATCTCCGTCTTGCACTTGCAGTACACTGGGGGCACATAATCAAGGGGACCAATGCGGTATGGCACCGGCGAGCCACTTACCTCGACCGGGCCTCCGCCGCCTCCCCCACCACTTGAAGCTGAAACCCTAGAAGAGCGCGAGCTTGATTCAGCCATGGCGCGAGCTTGAGTTGCAGAAGCTGGATCCACCGCGTGCGCCCTCCACGACTCGCCGGAACCCTAACTCTCCGGTGCGGCGGCGGGATACGGCTTGGGGAAGGACGAGGAGTCAGGGGGAGAGAGACGGAAACGAGCAGGGGAAGGCGTATTTTTACCCCTGAGCCTTCCTGACGAGCGGGCCCGGGCCATGCTGGCGAGGCCACACTGCCCACGCTGGCCGCGGCTGCCACGAGGGATGCCACGTAGGCCAAAACCGCCCTCCAAAACAGCCCAGGGGGTTAATTAAACCGATTTCAAAGTTTAATGTGTAGGAAACTAGTTTTGTAGAATGGGTTACTATGTATTCCAGTGCCCAAAGTACAGGGGGTTATCTAGACTTTTTCCTTAAAATATACCTCCCAGCCTCTCTGCCTGAAAGGCACACAAACCCAAAACAAGAAACAAAAAGAAAATAAAACCGGGGCATGGTGTCGATTTTTATTTAATTGTACCTAATCTACTGACATGGAAAATATTTGGTATGGTGTCTATCAGTTTATGATGACTTGTGGATCTCGGGGATTGTCAGATTCCTGAATGACCATCCATGTAGGACTGTAGGAGCAAGGCCATACAAGGTGCCGACGGTCTTCAGCGTTACTCTTGATCGAGCTAACCTTGATCGGTAGGTTTAGGATAAAGAAGCTAATTCATGTTATGCACTGAGAGAAGCGGTGATTCCATCTTATTGCTCGCGTGGCTTGCATTGGGGCTAGACCCTTTGTATATAGTTATAGCCTTGTAGGTGTGTTGTGGCTCAATGCTAAGCCTTCCATATAAAACCAGGTCAATTTCTTGACTAGACAAGATCAACTCCAACAAATTAGCAATCATGAAGATTGGGAATAATGTAACTTGGCAAGATTGTGTAAGCAAAAAGCGAAATGATTGCGTTATAACGCGTGCATGCAACCTGCTTTCGCACAAAATACGAATATAATGGTTGTACAAACCTCAAAGTCTTCTCTACAAAACGGAGCAGAAGTCCAAATTGAGCACTTTAGAAGCTCAATTTTCCAAGACAAGTGGCTTAATTAGCTAGGTCAACTTATTTTCCAAAAATCGAAATGATCGACTGTGGATGGCTATGCGACCTTATTTTTTTCTCAAATACGCAAAAGATTTGCGCATCATTGTATTTAAGAGAGAGTTTTTACAACACGCCAAGTGCACGGAACCGAGGAGAAGATTTACAATAAGCCTGTCTTCCTAGTTTGATGCTCTAAGCTGATTACTTGCGAATTAGACAACTGAGTTTGCGCGCTCTGGCGTCGATCGGTGGTGCACTTGATGAGGGAGAGGAGCTGGCTGGTAGTGGCGGCTTCATTGCGGAAACATCCGGCGTTCCTTTCCTTCCAAATGAGCCAAACCCCAAGCCTGAATAGGGTGTCGGCCCCCTTTCTTTTGTCTCAATGCCATCTCCACCACCAACGATCCCACCAATCAAGCATCGTGACGTCCCCCACCTGAGATGAGTCCACTCCAAGAACCGCGAGGATTGTCCACCATATTTGCCTGGAAAAGGAGCAGGTGGCGATGATGTGATCAATGCGAACTTATTATAAATCTTAGCTTTAGAAAGAAGAAGCCCAACACCATTGGAGGCTTAAGTCTGCAGGACAATAGCTCAGTCCGCGTGATTGCTCTAGGAACCACCATGCAAAAATAATTAAATAGTGACTGGCTTTAAAGCTCAAAGGTGATGTACATTTTGTTTGTCACTCACGATTGAGCGTGTCACTGTTGACATAGAGTAACAGTAGCCGTTCATATATGCCC
Organism: Hyparrhenia diplandra; assembly: GCA_015847255.1. NCBI lineage: Eukaryota > Viridiplantae > Streptophyta > Magnoliopsida > Poales > Poaceae > Hyparrhenia > Hyparrhenia diplandra. Next base: position 235,975 of record JADLZK010013134.1, read on the forward strand.
GCAGAAGCTATAAAAGCGACGACAATGCCCTCCTGATTGATTGAGCCCTCATTACAACTCGGCCACACGAGATGGAGGCCACCGCCCTGAGCTTGGCGAGGTCCGTTCTGGACGGCGTCATAAGCAGCGCCGGCTCGGCCATCGCCGATGAGGTCGCGCGCCTCATCGGGGTCCCCAAGGAGGTAGACTTCATCCGCCACGAGCTGGAGATGATGCAGGCCTTCCTCAAGGTGGCGTCTGCCCATCCCGAGGCCACCGTGCGCAACGACATCGTCAAGACTTGGGTGAAGCAGGTGCGCGACCTCGCGTACGACGTCGAGGACTGCCTGCTCGACTTCGCGCTCTACGCGGTCAGGACCTCCTCGTCGTGGGCCGGCACCTGGGTCCCCGGCGCCGTCGCCGAGCGACACCGAATCGCGCAAAGGATACGGGACCTCAAGGCCAGCGTCGAGGAGCTGAACCAGCGCAACCAGCGCTACCACATCGTCATCGACAAAAATCGGGCGGCTCGCGTCGAGGAACAGCCCGTGCTGCCCGACTACGACATGCACTCGGACATGCTCGCGTTCCAAGTGTCGGAAATCATCGGCCGCGAGGAAGAGAAGCAGGCGCTGATCCAGAGCATCCCCGGCGGAAATGCCGAGCTGAGACTGGTGTCCGTGTGGGGCATGGGAGGCATGGGGAAGTCATCGCTGGTGCGCATGGCGAACAACCACCCTGCCCTCCTCGACGAGTTCGACTGCGGCGCGTGGGTCACCGTGCCGCACCCGCTCGACAACCCCGACGTGTTCGCGCAGCGGCTCAAGAGGGAGCTCGGCGTGGCGGATCTGCGGGAGTTCCTGCGGGTGAAACGCTACCGGGTCATAGTAGACGACCTACATAGCCAGGAGGAGTGGGAGCACGTATGGAAGGTTTTTCAAGCCGCCGGCAACAAGCAGGGAAGCCTTATCATCGTGACGACGCGCCGGCAGGACGTCGCTGACTACTGCGCGGGTTATGCCGCCGAGGGGCATGGGCATGTCTACGAGCTGAAGCGACTAGGGAAAGAGAAATCCATGGAGCTCCTGTGTCGGAAGGTACGCTGTCTTGGCACCATTCTCTTATGGAACTGTGTAATTTTTATTTTTACCGATTAATTTGCGTACATGTCTATTCATTCATAGTTCTGAGCGTGCGTGCATGTACCGTGTAATTGTTAAAAAAACTTTGTTTATTATCTAGATAAACTCCACTAAGGTGTTTCTCCCAATATGGAAAACATCCACATGAACATCCACTAGAAGTTACAATTATATTCAATTAGCATATGTAATTCATTATCTAAAAAAAAATTAGCATATGTAATTATGATAGTTTCTCTTCATCCACTAACATGTGTTTAGTTGTCCACAAAATTAATTTAAGATAATTCCATTCATATAACTATAGACAAAAATAGTCTATTTCAAAAAAAAATTTATTATAATTCCCGCAGCAACGTGCGAGATATTCACTTAGTTTATAATACAAAATAGCTATATAAACACTATAATCTCAACCCAGTTAATTACTAGTCTGTTTTTGTTTTTTTCGCTTTGCATGACACACCTCTAAATCTTCAACATGCATTTAGTTGAAATCTTAGCTTAAAGCCTTAAACTATAGCAAATCTCGTTGCAACCCATATCTCGTGGCATCATGATCTGGAATGTGATGTTATTAGTTGCTACATATATTTTTTTTTATTCTCATGCTAGCTTAAGTCTTAGGCTATACTCTCAGTAACTACAATGGAATAAACAATTGTTTTATTAGCCTGCACCGTGACCCTCAAGGTGTTGAAGTTATATCAAAGGATTATATTTGTAAAACAAATCACATATCAATAACACTGACAATTCACTTAAAATTATATTGATATACTCCATGGAAATAAATTATGTAAGTTGTTTAAAATAGGTTTGCACACTTTGAGGAAAACATGATGTCATATTAGTACTATAATAGTGTCGATTCGGCTAGATTGGGCCGGAATTAACACCTGATTGCTGATCGTCGGGCGGTGAAGATGACGAGGGAGGCGGTGGCGGGCGCTGGCTGCGGGCAGCAGCGTGGTCGCGCCGGGGACGGCGGCGCGTTGGCCGCGGCCTGGCGGCGCGCTTCGTGGGCGGGCGGGCGGCGGCGGCGGCGGGCGTGCGTGCGTAGGGGTTAGGGTTTGAGAGCTGAAGATAGAAGCTGTTGAGGGAGCTACCCTTTTAATTTTTCTCGCTTAAGATTCAACCGACATGTGCCCCTTGTATTTATAGTCCGAGGGAGACTTGCATGCTAAGAAATCTCTAGGAGGTTTCCTTATAGATCGGAATACCTCTTGACAAAGTAATTTATTTCTTTCCCTAAATATTTATTTGCTAAATAATTATTACTTAACGACGGAGCGAAGGATGACGACGGACCGCGGCAGGCGGCGGCTGGCCGGCCAGGCGCGCGCGCGCGCATGCACCCTGGCGGCAGGGTGTCCCTTGCATGCGCCACATATGGCCCATGGCCCCCCCTCTAAATTGGTTCATGACAAGTAGTTTAATTCTTAGTGGGTTGCAGTGTCCTCGGTAGCACCCTAGGTTCTAGATTTGAATCCCCACGTGAGTGAATTTTAGATTGGGTAAAACAGGTCATTTGCTGGTTCCTTTTGATACCTATGGTGGGTGGGCCTTCCATTCTTCTTGTCACAATTTATATCTCTCTTTTCTCTAGGGGAATAGGGATGTAGTTTTCCTGCTCCACTCTACAAATTCAGTTCCAGGTGCGAGAAGGTTTTAAATAGCGGGCTAAGATGTTTAACGGTTTGTCTCAGAAACACCTAATAGCGGAGCTATATCGGGCTATAGCGGCTAAACTGTACATGAACACAAATAGCGACACTCTGCTTTATAAGGCTATAGCGGGCTATAGCGGCAGTCATAGCGGGCAATTCAAGAGTCTCAAATAACATACTGGTCCATCGAACTTGTGATTTGTACAATCGCGACCCACGTTTCCAATATCCTCATGGAGTTTAGAAGATAGGTCGACTTGTGCTATTTGTGTCATATATTGTCTTGTTTATCCTTTTAGCTAGTTTAGTTTCTAAGTTATTTTTGTACAAGACCAGAAAGGTTGAAATTTTCCCCGTCTCCCCCCGAGCGCCCTCTCCCGTGGGCGACTTCGGGGCGCCCCGCCGCCCGCCCGAGGCCCCCTCCGCCACTCCCATCTCGGCCGCCGTCGCCGCCATTTCGCCGCGGCGGCGGCGGCGGCCGGCGGGGCCGACCTCAACAAGGGGCGCCGCGCGTGCGCGCCCCGTCCCCCACCTCCCCAACCCCCTCCGCCTTCCCTCCTCCCGGCTTCACCCGCCGGCGGCCATGGTGGCCGGGGATGGCCGGCCCGGCCGGCCTCGCGCTCCTCCTTGCCGGATCGGCCCTTGGCGGCGGTGGCCCGGTTCTCCCTAGCGGCGCCCCCCCCCCACCTTCTTCTACGCCGGCGTGGACCGGGCGGCGCTGGGACGTTCTCCGGCTTGGGCCGGCGGTGGTTGGCGGATCCGGGCCCTCGGGCCCCCGGATCCTGGCGTCGGGCTGCCTTCCCCGCCCCCCACGCCGGCGGCGCACCTTCCTCGGGCTGGCCGGGCGGCGGCCGGCCGGGCTCGCCGCTCCCCCGTGTGGGCGCTGGCATGTTCGCCCGGTGGCAACGTGCGGTGTCGGTTCTGGCCGGGTCGCGCCCCCTCGGGGGCCTCGCGGGCCGGCAACTCCGGTTCTCATGCGGCGTCGCCTCCGGCGCCCATATGGAATGGGCGAAAAGCTCAGCCCGCCTCGCCGGGCGGACGACGGTGACGCCATTTGCGGGCGTCATTCACCTCCCCGGGGGGCGTCTCTCTTCCAATTGCAGCAAAGACGGTGGTGTGTGCGGCGACCTCGTTCGTCTGCGTCTTTGTGGTGGTGGCGTCGCCGTGGTGGCGGGGCCGAGGTGTTGCGCCGCGCGCGCTCGCGTGGCATCGTGGTGGCGCTTCAGGCAGGCCGGACCTCCTCACCGGCGCAGACGTTGGTTGTTGTCTACCGCCGCTCGTCGGGGTTGGTGCTCACCGAGGGCCGGGCGGTCCGCTTCGCCCGTCACTTCCCCTCCCCGGTTGGTTTGGTCGATCCTGGCGATCCCGTTTGTGCTTAATGTTTACCCTCACCCGGGTGTGTCTAGCTTACCGTGTCCCGGCGGATGCTTTGCCGCCGTGTTGCTCTTCGTCGCTTGGGTGGATGCTTTGCCGCCGTGTTTCTGGTATCTCTAGTCGTTGTCGTCTCCGGCGGATGCTTGCCGCCGTGGTGCTCTCTCCTTCACGAGCTTGCGTTTCCGGTGGGCGCATGCTATTGAGGTCGTGGTCGTTACGAGCCTGCGTTTCCGGCTTGTGTGCCGAGGTCGCGGTCAGCATGAGCGGCGTTACCCGGTATGCGCGTGCGTGCCGCCGAGGTCGCGGTCGTATGGTCCGGACGGATGCTTGGCCGTCAATTTTCTTTTTTTCTAGCGGATGCTATGCCGCCGTTGTTGGTCCGGGACGGATGCTTGGCCGTCGGTTTCTAGCGGATGCTTTGCCGCTGTTGTCACGTTTGGCTCTGTTCGCCGCTAGCTACCCGGGTGTGAAGTGTTTTATTGTAATAGGTTCAGCTGTCGGGGTTGTTAGTTGGAGGGTCTGCCCCATCCCTCCCCTCTCGTTTCTTGCTGTTTGTTTGTGTCGGGGATTTCGTGGGTAACCCGAGGGTTACTCGCGACTCCTCTTGTATCCGGTTACTGGCCGTTCTTTCGGCCCTTCTCTTAATGCAAGACGGGTGAAGTCATGGTTTCGAAAAGTTATTTTTGTAAATTATATTGGATACTAAAAGAAATATTTAGCACTAGTTGCCTTCTTAGTTTTCCAAAAATGACAGGCACTAGTTTTGCGTTCATGTTATTCTCCGTTCGTCATTAACAAAATACACAAAAATATTCCAGATTCTCTTTTGCACATGTAGTTAATTAACTAGTCATTGACAAAAGCTTACCTCCAAAATAGCATTAATAAAAAGCATAAGGACACAGTAGACCATTCCCCGCGCGCGCACACACACAAAAGAATAACTAATAATAATAATAATAAAATAATAGTACTACTACTACTACAACAACAAGAACTCCTTCCGTCGCTCTAATCAAACTCCTTTATGGAGCAAAGGAGTTTTTAGAGTGGACCTAAAACTGGTGAAATGGAGCAATCCAAAAGGGCCCTAAAAGACACTCTAAGGAACTCTTTTATTTTTTCTAATTTATAGAAATGAATATTTTGGTGAAAAAATACCCTTCAACAATATATTTTAATTGGATCTCAAAATATAGAATGATGTGTATTCAAGATTTCTCACTAGTCAAAGATGAAGAGCAATGATGGCTTTGTAGAATATGCACAAGATATATATATAAAAAGATGTTGGAAGGATACAAAGATATAGAAAATGATTTGTACTAAAAATACTCATGACGATTTAGAGAGTAAATTTTAGAAAGACTAATGCTCTAAGTACAAAGAATTTCACAATCACCTTGCCAAGGGCATTCGCAATGGCTGGCTCATAAGCTAGCTCTTAGCATTATTTTCATATTGAAATAAAAGGGAGAAAACAGCTAGCTCTTGATTAAGAGTTAGGCTTATACACATATTCTAAGATCATGTGAGTGTCAGATGAGCCTAATCATGCTATGAGTCGTTGCTAAGAGCTAACACTGTTGAGAAATTGGCTTACCGCTAGCATCTAACTTATACCATTGTGGGTACCCTATTGCCTCAGTTGCACTTAAAAATGGCTTATATTTTTGCGGGACACTTATTTATCTATTTCATTTCAATCATTTGTAGGTCTACAAAACTGCTAAGGACAAATTACCAGAGAAAGTACCAGAGGACATGGTGGAGCAAGCCAACCAAATTTTAACAGTATGCAACGGGCTTCCCCTTGCCATATCTACAATCGGAGGCCTCCTAGCCAACAGGCCTAAAACAAGTTTAGAATGGAGGAGAATGCTCGAACACCTTGGGGCCGAGTTGGGTTCTGATCTTCGCGAAATCCCAAATGTGATTGAATCAAGTTATAATGGCTTGCCATATCACCTGAAATCTATCTTCTTGTACCTCAGTATATTCCCTGTGAACCATGAGATGAGACGCACCCGCTTGGTAAGGCGGTGGATGGCAGAAGGTCACATAGCAAGGAACCGTGACATGCCCACGGAGGATGTAGGAGAGCGTTTCTTCAGCGAGCTCATTAATAGAAGCATGATCCAACCTTCCAAGGTTAGCCATGGATCAGTAAAAGCTAACCGCTGCCGGGTTCACAGCATTCTGTTGCAGATCATTGAGGCTCCACAGAGTAAGATACGTCACCTGGTGGTGTCAAGATGGAAGACGAGTCACGAGAAATTGGAAAACATAAACTTTTCATATATCCGATCATTGACAATCTTCGGTGAGTGCCCTGCGTCTCTCATTTCTCCCAAGATGCAGCTGTTGCGAGTGCTGGACCTGGAGGACACAGAAAATTTGAAGAATGGTGACCTCAAGCACATTGGGGAGCTACAGCACCTCAGGTATCTGTCCCTGCGACGAACAAAGATTTCGAAACTTCCATCTTCCTTGCAGAAGCTTCGATACCTGGAGACATTAGACATCCAAGACACACAAGTGACACAACTCCCAGGAGGAATTGCCAAACTGGAAAAGCTGCGTTATCTTCTTTCTGGCGTCAAGTTCAAAAAGTTGCATAAGAAGATGGCGTCATGGATAGAGAACCAAAACGGTCGCATTTTCAATGTGGACCAGTTTAATGTGAGAGTCCCCAAAGGGATCGAGAAGCTGAAGAACTTGCACGTGCTAGGGGTGGTCAATGTTGGCAAGGGAAATGGTATTTCAAGGAGGCTTGCGAAGCTGACAAACTTGATGAATTTGCGAAGGTTAGGTGCCGGGGTCACAGGGCTTACCGAGAAAGAAGGAGATGAGCTGTGCAATTCGATAGGAGAGCTCGATGGACTGCAAAGCCTCGAGCTGCGCTCTGATGACTCACTTAATTTTCTTGACAGAATGCAGGAATCAGCAGCACCAACACATCTAATTTCACTGAGGCTGTGTGGTAACCTTACCAGGCTGCCTAAATGGATCAGTTCACTCAACAATTTAGCCAAGGTGAAGCTGCTAGGGACACAGCTGAAGCAGGAACACATTCAGCACCTTGGAAAGTTGCGCAACCTGGCTTTGCTAGGTCTGTGGGAGAACTCATATGCAGATGACTCGTTGGAGTTCTTTGCTAATACATTCTTAAAGCTCAAGTTCCTTGACATTGGTGGGCTACGGAAGACTGAAAAAGTGACAATCCAGCAAAACGCAATGCCTCAGCTGGAACAACTTCGGCTGCAAAGGTGCCCATCACTGCAAAACAATGAGCATGGGTTGTCTGGTGTGAAACATCTGCAGAACCTTATGGAGCTTGTTCTTATGAATTGTGGTGACAAGGGGGCTCTGATTAGCATATTGCAGGATCAAATCGATGAGCGTCCGCAACCTAGACCGCCCAAATTCCTCATTGGGAAGTCCAAGATGCCGACAAGAACAACAACTGAGTAATGAAGATGGTGGTTGGAGGATTGTTCTAAGAATGAATGTGTTTTTTTTCATAGTAATTTGTCCATTTATTTTGTTATAAACATATTAACCTATGTTATTGTGTTCATACAACATATTTTGTCAACACCTGTCTGTTGCAGTTCATGTAGAAAAATACACAAACACCACCACGTTGACTATGTATATGATTTTATTATGCGGTCAAATGGACGATTTGTCCACAATCATGCCATCGGTTCTAATATGTTGTGGAATCTGACTCTATCATCCACTCTACCATTGGACATGTTTTGGCATCTTTGTGTGTGGATAGCAGGGGCCAAACCAGGAGGTGGCATGAAAGGATACAAGCTGCTACTGCCATGGTATTTGGTTGTATGTATTAGAAAGAACATGTGCCTATGACATGTGGATCCCTTTTACACTGTGCAGCTATAGTTGTGGTGTGGCCGGAGCTATAGCGTGAAAGCCTGCTGTAGTAAACCAAACAGGCCCTATAGGTGACCAAGGGATGAGGAACGACCCCCGGCGCCTCATCAATCAAAGATGGACATAGAACCCTAGAAACCCTCCAGAATCTTACTTCTTGTACTCCCATCACCCTCCGCTTTGGCTCCTGTACAAGGGACCAAACCAATTGGAACTCACCAATCCCTTACATATTGCTTCGACACCCAAACCAGGATAATGTTGTGTCTTAGGTGCTAAACTACCAACGGCCCACGTAGTGACCCACGTCTAGATCATTAGACTACTACCATGGAATCCAACCCACCACAAGAATCGAAAAAAAAAACTTCCCACATTAGATTTGTAAATTTTTGGAGGTAGCCCAAGGTCCCTTTTCTTTCCTCTTTGCATTACTACACAAATGATTTTGCAAGACACACCTTAAACCCTAACCGAGGTGGACGCCTATTTGACCCATCATGGTTAATGGCTGTGATTCATGGAGACAGACACTTGTCCCTAATTGTCACTATTGATGGTAATCCAAGTATTGTCAAACCCTAATACTCTCTCATGGTATCACAGACAGGATCACGATCCTCTACCTTCCGCTAGAGCCGTCGCTGCAGCGGATCTCACCGACCTCCCGCGCCGTCGCCGGGATCCACTCGCCGGCTCCCCTCCCCTTCACCACGTTCTCCCATGGCGCCCGATCCCGATGCTGCCACTAAAGAAGAGCGCCGCTAGCGCTAGGCGGCAGAGGCCTCCGCCGCCAAGGCTGCGGCCGATCGTGAGGCCACCCTTGACACGTTCGACGCCAAGCACGCCGCTGTCCACGCCCAGGTCCTAGCGGTCGTCATCATCAAGGTGTTGGTCCTCATCACCCTTGATCGCATCGCCAACAACTACGACCGGTGGCGCAAGGTGTTCCTCGTCACGCTCGGCAAATACGTCCTCACCGACCATGTGCTCCGACGACGCGCATCCGATGCGCTCGACATGGTAGCAGATGGACTGCACCGTGCTGTCATGGATCTACGACACCATCAAGGACGATCTGCAGCAGCAGGTCATGCTCAAGAAGCCCACCGCTCGCACCGCATGGCTCACCCTCGACAACGAGTTAGCGAGAGTCCCGCACTGTCTTGCTATTCGCCGAGTTTCGTCAGTTCAAGCAGGGCGCCCTCAAAATCACCAACTACTGCCGGCGGTTGGAGACGATGGCGAGCGCCCTCGCTGAATTTGGCGATCCCGTCGGCGATCGGACCTTGGTGCTGACGTTGATCCGCGGCCTCAACGGGAAGTTCCGCCACATGATGTCGCACTTGAAGCTCCACCGCCCCTTCCCCACGTTCGATGAGGCGCGCACCCTCCTTCTTCTTGAGGAGATCAACCTCTAGGATGCTACCGGTGCCGAACCGCCGAACCCAACCGCCCTCTTCGCCTCTGGCGGACCTGGTGGCGCCCCTCAGCGCCCTCCCTAGCGGTCGGGCAAACCCGGGGGCTATGGCGGCCCCTCCCGGTGGTCACGCGTCCGGGGGCTATGGTGGCCCTCCCGGTGGCCACGCGGGCAACCCAACGGCGGCAACGGTGGTCACAACAACCGTCGTCGCGGCAAGAACAAGAAACAACGGCGTCGGTGGCGTTCTGGCGGTCGGGGGGCGGTCGGGGGGGGTGGCTACCGGCCTGGACCTCCACCACCGCTGGCTCCCATCCCTAACCCGTGGGCGGGCACCCTCCGGCTCTGGCCGCACCCCCACGGCCCGGGAGGCGGCATGCATCGACCCTCGACGGCGCCGCCGCCGTTTCAGCAACCTCTGGTCATGTTCCACGCGCAGGCGCAGCAGCAGCCCTACTTCACGTCGCCGCAGGTGCCCTACCTGCAGCCGCATGGGGCAATCAGTGCCCCTGGCTTTGGCTATGGGGGTGTGCCCTCTTCACCAACGACGCAGCAGCAGGCTCCCTGGACTCCTATGGCTGGCAGGTCTTGGCATCAAGGCTCACTGATCGACAACTTCAACACCATGTCGCTCAATGTGCCTCCACCTTCGGCTAAGTGGTACCTCAACTCGGGGGGCCGGCTCCCACATGTCCAACATCGCTGGTATACTCACCTCCTCCTTTTCTCCACCCTCCTATCCATCATCCATCATTGTCGGTAACGGGGCGACACTTCCTGTTACATCCGTTGGGTCTACTTATTTTATCACGTTGTGTCGGTCACTAGTCCTTTCTAATGTTCTTGTTGCTCCTGGCATTATGAAGAATTTGATTTCCGTTCACCGCTTTACCACTGATAACAATTGTTCTATCGAGTTTGACCCGTTCGGTCTTTCTGTGAAGGATCTTCAAACCAGGAGCCTAATCGCCAAGTGCAATAGTTCGGGTGATCTCTACCCGTTCTTTGATGCACCCACCACTAGCACCACCGTCCTCATAGCCACTGCCGCCACATCCACCCTATGGCATCGTCGTCTCAGTCACCTAGGGTCTGATGCTTTGTCCAAGCTTCTTAGTTCCAAAGTCATGCCTGTCAATTAGGTCATCATGTACGCCTACCTTTCAGCTTGTCTACCAGTCGTGCATCAAAACCTTTTGATCTTATTCATTGTGATCTTTGGACGTCTCCTATAATTAGTGCACTGTGGTATAAATATTATCTTGTCATTTTGGATGATTGCACTCACTATACCTGGACATTTCCTCTCCGTCTCAAGTTTGAGACGTTTGAGACGCTGTCCCATTTTTTCGCCTATGCACGCACACAGTTTGGCGCCCCCATCAAGGTCGTCCAGTGCGACAATGGTCGTGAGTTTGATCACTCAGCCCGCACGTTCCTCCTCACCCATGGCGCCATTCTCCGTATGTCGTGTCCTTACACCTTGTAGCAAAACGGCCATGCCGAGCACATTCTTCAAATGATTAATAATATTGTTCGCTCCCTCCTATTCCAGGCTAGCCTACCTCCCGCCTACTGGGATGACACCCTTCACACTGCCACATATCTTCTCAACCGTCATCCCACTAAAACCTTGGCTGGTCGAACCCCATACCTCGCGCTCCTCGGCACACCTCCCACCTATGATCATCTTCGCATGTTTGGATGTGCTTGTTACCCTAACTTGTCATCCACCGCCACCCACAAATTTTCACCTTGCTCCACACTATGTGTCTTCCTTGGTTATTCCGCTGATCACAAAGGTTATCGGTGCCTGAATCTTCACTCTAATAGGATTATTGTATCCCAACCTGTCGTGTTCGATGTGTCATCCTTTCCCTTCGCCGACATGTCCACAACTCCAATTGATCCTGGCACTCTAACTTTTTTGAGCGATGATGATACCACCTCTTTGCCCATTGGGCCTGGTGTTGCTCCTATAGGTCCTTCGAACGTCAATGCGCCTGCTCCACCGTCCGGCGATGCTGCCCCTGCCGACACACCGTAGTAGGTTCTTTGCCCGTAAGCGCCAATGCGGGCGATTCGGATTCTGCGGCGGTCTGCCCCTCACGGACACTGTTGTCCCGGGATCTTTGCCCGATGGCGCCACCAGCTCACACAATATCGCTGCCCCTGCTCCATAGGTCGCTGCCAGCGGTACATGGTGCACTGTCTCCACCACACCGGTCGCCGTCTCGCCGGTGACCAACGCCCACAGCATGCGTACGAGGGGCAAGTCCGGGTTCATTCAGCCAATTGACAGACTCAACCTCAGTGTTGTTGTCCTCTCTCCGTTGCCAGCGTCTGTTCGGTCTGCTCTTGTTGACCCAAACTGACGTGCCGTCATGCAGTCTGAGTTCGACGCTTTCAAGGCCAACGACACCTGGACCTTGGTGCCTTGGCCTCCCGGCGTCAACATTATTGCCGGTAAATGGGTTTTTTGGCACAAATTTCTGTCAGATGGTTCTCTCGACTATTACAAGACTCGTTGGGTTTTGTGTGGCTTTACTCAGCGTCCTGGCATTGATTATGATGAGACTTTCAGTCCGGTTGTGAAGCCTGCTATAGTTCGTTTGGTTCTCAGCTTGGCTCTCTCTCGGTCTTGGCCTATGCATCAGCTTGACGTCAAGAATGCTTTTCTTCATGGTCGCCTGACAGAGACAGTATATTGTGCTCAGCCCTCTGTTTTTGTCGATGCATCACATCCTGATCATGTCTGCCGCCTCAACCGGTCACTATATGGGCTCAAGCAGGCGCCGCGCGCTTGGCACACTCAGTTTGCCTCCTTTCTTACTTCGATTGGATTTGTTGAGTCGAAGTCAGATACCTCTTTATTCACCTTTCACCGTGGCAGTGAAGTGGCTTATCTCCTCCTATATGTTGATGATATTATGCTCACAGCTTCATCACAAAGTTTTCTTCACCGGATTATTTCTGCTCTCCGTCAGGAATTCTCTATGACTGACATGGGTCCACTTCATCATTTCTTGGGGATTTCAGTTGAGCGTCGTGGTGATGGTTTGTTTCTTTCACAGCGACAATATCTCTTGGACATTCTGGACAGGGCGGGCATGCGTGACTGCAAGCCGTGCTCCACTCCTGTGGAGACCCACTCCAAGTTGTCAGCTGACGGTACGCCTGTGATAGATCCTGCTCACTATCGTAGTATTGCTCAAGCCTTGCAATACCTCACCTTCACTCATCCAGACATCGCCTTCGTTGTTCAGCAAGTGTGCCTGTTCATGCATGACCTCAGAGAACCTCACCTCACTTCTATGAAGCGGATCCTCCGATACTTGCAGGGCAGACATGACCTCGGTCTTCACCTTTCTCGGAGTGCACCTCTTGACCTTATAGTGTACTCTGATCCAGACTGGGCAGGATGTCCAGACACTCGCCACACCACCTCTGGGTATGTTGTGTTCCTTGGTGACAACCTTGTTTCGTGGTCTTCCAAGCGTCAGGCAACAGTGTCCCGTTCGAGGGCTGAGGCCGAGTATCGAGGCGTGGCAAAGGGCGTCTCTGAAGCTTGTTGGCTGCGACAGCTTCTTGGTGAGCTTCGCTGCCCTCTTCGCCGTGCCACCATTGTTTATTGTGACAACGTCAGCGCCGTTTACCTCTCCACCAACCCAGTCCAGCACCAGCGCACTAAACATGTGGAGATTGACCTACACTTCGTTCGTGAGTGTGTCGCCCTTGGAGAAGTTTGTGTTTTGCATGTTCCCACTTCTTCGCAATATGCTGATATCTTCACCAAAGGGCTTCCGACATCAGTGTTTACAGAGTTTAGGTCCGCTCTTAATGTTCGCGGTGCTCCTAGTTCTGACTGGGGGGGGTGTTAGAATGTAAACGTGTGGCCCATGGGCCTGCCCCTAGTGGCTCCCCTAATGGCCTATATGTGCTCCCTAATTGTCAATATTGATGGTAATCCAAGTATTGTCAAACCCTAATACTCTCTCAGATTTGTCCACAATCATGCCATCGGTTCCAATATGTTGTGGAATCTGACTCTATCATCCACTCTACCATTGGACATATTTTGGAATCTTTATGTGTGGATAGTAGGGGCCAAACCAGGAGGTGGCATGAAAAGATACAAGATGCTACTGCCATGGTGTTTGGTTGTATGTATTAGAAAGAACATGTGCCTATGACGTGTGGATCCCTTTTACACTGTGCAGCTATAGTTGTGATGTGGTCGGAGCTATGGCGTGAAAGCCTACTGTAGTAAGGGCATGTTTGGCAGAGCTCCAGCTCTGGAAAAATAGCTCTAGAGCCGTAGATCCACGCTGCTCCACCGTAGAGCTGCTCCACTGTGGATCTGACATCCCAAAAAGTGTTTGGTATAGCTCCACATTTTTCACTATCCCAGTGACGCTTGGGTCCCGCATGTCAGATGAAAAAAATCTTCTTCCAAATTTCCGTCGGCGCTCGCGCACGACCCATGGGCTCGGTGGGCGGGTCGCCCCACGCTCGCCGGAGCCCGTGGCGGGAAAGGCACGGCGCGCTTCGTCGGAGCTCGTCGCGGGGCGGGGCGGCCGGGATGGCCGCCTTCGTTGGGCGGGATGGCGGGCGGCGGCGCTCGCCCGGCTCGTCACGGGCGGGGCGGCCGCGCTTCGCCGAAGGTCTGGCGGGGGCGGCGTGGGTCGCTGAGCGGGATGGCGGGGTGGCGGGATGGCCGCGGCTGAGCAGCAGCATGGCGGGGCGGGTGGCGCTCGCCGGAGCTTGTCGCGAGTCGGGGTGGCTCTTGTGGTGGGGCGGCCGCTACCGGAGGTTGTGGCGGGACGGGGGCGCTCGCCCGGAGCTTGTCGCGAGTCGGGGTGGCTCTTGTGGCGGGGGGCGGGCGGCACTCGCCGGAGCTTGTCGCGAGTCGGGGTGGCTCTTGTGGCGGGGGGCCGCGCCGGAGGTTGTGGCGGGACGGGCGCTTCGCCGGAGCTCGTGGCGGGCGGCCCGAGATGGTGTGAGCGGTGCGGCACGGGAGGTACGGCGGCGCACGGAGGAAATTTCGCGAGAAGAGGGAAACAAATAGAATGAACCGATCATTTTCCACTAATGAGTGGCAGTGGTGGGTAAATTCTTTCAACTCCACCAAATCTGTTTTCGTGGATTTCGTGGAGCACCCCTTGAGGTACTCCACCGAATCCACGGATTTGGGGCCTGCTCCACCATTTTTTGGAGCAGATCCTCGGTAGAGTTGGTGGAGCTGGAACCGTTTGGCTGGGCAAAGTCCGCAATTTCGCAGTTGTTATAGTACAACAAAAGACACACCTTTTTTCTATCTTTTTTACTTTGTTATGGGTTTCGCATACGAATGGAAAGTTAGTACACCATCAACTCCCTCCGTCTCCGCTTTCTCTATCTCTGGATCCGGGCTCGCCTCCACTATCGTTCCGGGTTGATGAAAGCTAGAACCTACTTCCTACAATGCTGGCTTTCCCTTCTAGGCATTTGTCCAACCCTCTGGTCAATATATCTGATCTTAGGCAATCCTGTAATGAAATCCATTGTAACAGTTTTTCCAATGCACAATTAGTAATTGGTAAACGCTCTAATAACACAGGAATCTTTCTATCCATTGTTCAGCTTCCAAGCGAAAGAACTACTCGAAAATATGGAGCGGAGCTGGTTTTTTGGATCTGGAGCTGCATGGAGCTGTACCAAACACGCCCTAAGACAAATAGGCCCTATAGGTGACCAAGGGATGAGGGACCACGCCCGGCGCCTCATCAATCAAAGATGGACATAGAACCCTAGAAACCCTCCAGAATCTTGCTTCTTTGTACTCCTATCACCCTCCGATTTGGCTCCTGTACAAGGGACCAAACCAATTGGAACTCACCAATCCCTTACATATTGCTTCGACACCCAAACCAGGATAATGTTGTGTCTTAGGTGCTAAACTACCAACGGCCCACGTAGTGACCCACGTCTAGATCATTAGACTACTACCATGGAATCCAACCCACCACAAGAATCGAAAAAAAAAAATTCCCACATTAGATTTGTAAATTTTTGGAGGTAGGCCAAGGTCCCTTTTCTTTCCTCTTTGCATTACTACACAAATGATTTTGCAAGACACACCTTAAACCCTAACCGAGGTGGACGCCTATTTGACCCATCATGGTTAATGGCTGTGATTCATGGAGACAGACACTTGTGCCTGCCATGGAAAATAGATTTACCGAGGGAGGTAGGAAAATCGATCTTGCCCTCCTCCAAAAAGCTTGAAGCCCGTCTGGCCCAAACAAGGCCCGATAATCGGATCCACTGTAAATACGCACAGTTAGGGATTCACCTTAACTTTCTTAGGCCACCTCCTCCCGCTAAGCCTGAGCCCGAGCCCAAGCGGTGCCCCCCCCTCCCTCTTCGTGCGATCCGGCGCTCCCTCCTCCATCCTCCCGGTGGCAGTGAAGCGTCGCCGGGTTCCTCCTCCTCCTCCCTATTGGTATTTTTATAATCACACTAAAAAGATAGATTATTCACAAGCGTATAGAAAGAATATCGTTGTAGAACTTCGCCAAGATTAACCCAGTTTTAATATCGAACTATAACTAAGAGCTTCTGTACTTAATCCAACTTTACAAGCAGCTTCTATACTAAACCCAACTTTACAATCAAGGTCAGAAGACCAAAAGGGTACGGGGATTTCTCTTAATGCAAGACGGGCAATGACCCGGTTTCAAAAAAAGGGTACGTGGATTTATTCAAGATATCTAGCTCAGACTTCAACAAGCTTTGATTTAACTGTTCTAAGGTCGCCAACTCTTAAAGAAAAAAAGGTGAATTTTATTCTATAAGAGCATACAAAAGACCACTGGTTCTTACTTGGCGGGAGGTGGCCTACAAAGTACTCAACAGGTCTTGTCCACCTACGAACTACCACACGTTTCCTAGCTAATAAGGGGGCATCCACAAGTAACCCTAGTCTAAGCACCACGCTTACACTAAGAATTACTACCTCAATCAAGAATAACAAAGATGAAAGTAATCAAAAGAATTGTAAACTTAAGAACAATAAGAACAAGTTACTTATCTCAATAAGAAGTTGATTGCCAAGAAAATCTCAAAGGCAAGAGGCAAGCTCTTCTCGCGAAAAACTTGATCCCATCGAGTACAGAAGTAGAGGTAGATCCGACAGGTCGGAACTCCTCTAAAACTCCACTTTCTGCAAGATCTCTCTATCTCTAATCTATACTAATTCTTTAAATTAGTCTAATCTTGATTGTTGGCTATGAGGTAGATCCATTCAAAGCACCCCTCTTGATCCTCAATAGAGAATAATGAATTAGGGTTTCAGGATGGCTCTGAGAAGGGGTCTGTCCCTTTTTTGTAGTCCCATAGGGTGAATCTTTTCCGAGTTCCACTCACCATTGGAAAGCTAAAGACGCCTTTTTTGTAGTCCCATAGGGTCGTATCCCTCCAATCAAACCGATCTTCTTCTACGGTCCAGATCCACTTCTATAGGTCAGTGGAGGAAGCTTCTAGAAGATGGGCCCAATTCGTGGACCTAGCGCACTATCTCGGTATAGGGTGGGACCGGCCAATCTCACAACTCCACCTTTTGGGCCAAAATTTGCTGAGTGTGTAGGTCTCGCCTTTAACTTTCCAATGGTGAGTGGAACTCGGAAAACGGAGTACGGACAAGGAAGTTATGACAATTTTACTAGACACGCTCCTCGGGCCTGATATCTTTTGTTTCTGGACTCCGAAAATACCAAATAATATGTCTATTTTGATCGTCTTAATGCGCCCATCGCAATGGTGCACTCCAAATCATCATTTCATATATTTTTATTCAGTGAAAAATCAATAAACCTGCAAGACAAGTGAGAAAATTAGCTTTTGATGTCCCTTGGCGCCTTCCAGTGCAGATTATGTCACGTATTTCGCTTATTTCTTTGACGATTAAATCTTCTTTTGATGTTTATCAAGATATTTCCTGCAGAAGTAGTAATTCATCAAAATTCGTGGAATCCATTAGTTTTAACCATAATACTCTCTCATTAGCTCCATACTTCATGCTTATTTAAGTATATAAAGTTGACCCTACCAGGGGTCAACACCCCTTCCGCTTCCTCCATCTCCATGCCAGGTGATGCCTCTTTCTCTCCCTCCGATCAAGGCGCCATTGCATCCCTCCGGCCTCTTCAGGTGGCATGGTGCCGCACGGATGCGCGGGGCAAGGCGGTGTGGGGTATGTAGCAGGCGGTTGGTGGGGCGCCTCCTCCCTCGTCAGTGTTGGTATGCTCCACAGCGGCGGCATGTTCCTAAGCAGCTTGGAGATGAAGGCTTACGAGATCCACGCGCGAGGAAGCTTCCCTAGTGGTGGATCCCGGGCGGAAGTGGCCGTGCGCCTCTCAATCTAGGTGGTGGCCGGCGGCGTGGAGCGCCCGGTGCCCACAATCCGACGGCACGTCGTGTTCCCGCTCTGGGTGGTGGATCCGGTGGTGCAGCGGCCTAATCCTATGGCGCCACTCCTCACGGTGGTGACTCGGCGGTGGATCGACCGGATCCGGCGGCGGCATTTCGCCACCGTGGATGGGCTCGACGGGCCTCTCTAGTTTTTTTTTTCTTTCTTTTTTGTTTTTGAAACCATTAAGCGTGACGGGCACATCTAAGACGCCCTCCTTAGTTAATCTTAACCGTGGTGGGCAAAGGGGGCCACCGTGGTTAAGTCATGATTAATCGTGACCTTGTAACCATGACGGACCCATTTGCCTGCCATAGAAAATAAAAAATTTCCGATATGGTTAAGTTTCTATAATAGTTACATTAAATTTTCTGAGGAGAAAGAAAGAACTATTGTGTATACTGGAGCAACTATAAAGCCATCTGTTGAAAATGGCTAAGTCTAGCAAGGGGTAGTGAGAATACCAAGAGTCGCCTTGTATTAATGATTTCACCAACCAACTTACATGAGGGTCCAAGCCCCTATTTATAGCTCTTGATTACAACCAAAGTCGTTTTACAAGACTCCCCATGACATATTCTTGGAATATACACTTGTTGTAACATCTTGATGAGGGCAATATGGTCTTTCCTTCTTGCAAACCAGCTTTGCTTGCGGGCTCATGGCTCGGCCCATTAGGGCGTCGCCACACCGGGAGGATACGTGCTAGGGTCCTCTTCTCCCTTGAAACCTCCACTTGCTTCATCTGGTCTTGCGCCTTCGCCGCTAGCATGTTCTCTTCTGATATCTTCGCCTTCTGCGGAGTACGCCTCGAGAACCTTCGCCTGGTCCCCTAGCCAGGAGTTTGCACTCTTCGACTGGAGATCTGAGCGGAGGAGATAACCTCCTCCTACTATGACGACAGGCCTCACCTGGTCCTACAAGGAATACCTTAGTGCCAGGTTAATTTGTTAGCTTCGCCAGGTTGGCAAGAACCTCCGCCAAACCTCCACTGGATGTTGGGAGCACGCTGGCGAAAATCTCCGCCGGCTGCTGAGAAAACCTCCTCCAATTGCTAGGAGCGTGCCCCAACAATTAGAAATGAATGTCTTACCATTGGGCCAACTTGCAAGTTTTGTGATATCGGAAGCAACCTCCGCCTACTGTCGAGACCATGTCCCAATGCCATCTATATATACTCGTTTGTACAAATGATGATGTTTACATCCACCTTTAGAAATGAATCTTTTTTACGGCTGGCTTACCAGCCACCTCTTATGCATCTTCAGAGGCGGCTTGGTTCACCGGCCACTATAAGGCGGCTCCTGATTAATAAAGCCACCTTTGCTGAAAAAAAGAGCAGTGTTGCTGAAAATCGTTTCAGTATCAGTGTAAGAATCTTATATATATGCACACAAAATGCATATTAGTGTGGTCACTCATAGTTTACTAGCAAATCAAGTGGAAAATATAACCCTTGTTTACCACTTGACATAGAGACCTACTGTTCGTCACAAAGTCCACACCAAGTCAAACTTGTACTACTTCTGTCCTTCAAAGAGGGTGTTTCCGACTTGTCTCCGCGTTCGCTGAAGAAAACGATGTGTTTAGTTTCCCCAATTTTCTCTCCAAAATTCACTATTCATCTATCATATCAAATATTTTGCCTCATGCATTGAGCACTAAATGTAGGTAAATAAAAAAAACATAATTATATAGTTTTGATGTACACGACAAGACGAATCTTTTGAGCCTAGTTAAGTCATAGTAGGACAACAATTACCACAAACAAACAAAAAGTGTTACAGTGTCCGATGTGACATTTTTCCCCAAACTCAATAGAATAGCGGGTGTGTTTAGAGCCCAAACATTTGGGTAAACTTTGGCAATTCTGGCCAAAATTTGGCACTGTAGCGAACTAAAAAGACTGTAGCATGTTTCGTTTGTTTGTGGTAATATTTTTGTACCATGGTGTAACTAGGCTCAAAAGAATCGTCTCGCAATGTACATCTAAACTGTGTAATTAGTTTATTTTTTTACCTACATTTCATACTCGGACATGCGTCTTTTGGTGCATTTATTGTTTCAATGTGATGAGATGTGATGAGAGTGCAGAAAATTTTGGAGAGAAAATTAGGGCTCTAAACACACCCGTAGTAGTATAACAGGGGCCTGAAATATTCCACCTCATCTTTTCTTGGAAGCTCGGTACTCATATACTCGTGCCTTCTAGCACACGGCAGTGTACATAGCCTACGTTGCAAAACTTAAACATGTGGCATTGCATCATCAGCCTTCCATCAGTATGATGAACAATTGAACTGACAATGAAGTTTTTTGGATGATACTCGCACTGAGTCAAATCTAGGGTAACGTTTCTTTTATTGCAGGAGTGTTTGGTTGTAGGGGCTACTTAGAGGCTCCTCCTCCAAAATCACCATGTCTCCTCGTTTGTCTCGGATTGGAATAGCCCTAGGAACGTTTCAGGACGGGAATGAGCAAATCCAAGGGATTCACTTGATCTGGTTGTTTTTATTTCGGACCTTAGAAGGTGTGGAACAAATCTGAATCTCTTGGTATATAAAATGGGACGGATTCAAAATCAGGCAGATCAATCCGTCCGGAACCATTCCTTAACCGAACGACTATTTTAGCATAGACCGAATTTAAAACTAGGCGAAAACAGCCCGGAATGGAGCCAATCCGAGATAACTGAACAAGGCCTTAGTAGAGCTCCTTCAACGAAGACGGAGCTAAAGAGGAGCTAGCCTTACCAAACAGACCCTGACAGGAAGCAAAATGCTTGAAAAGTCCGTGTAAGAAAAAAAAACGGCAAGCTACGTACGAAGAATAGTACTACAGGGGCCTGAAATTCTACCTCATCTTTTTCTTGGAAGCTCAGAAGTCAGGTACTAGCACACGGCAGTGTACACAGTGCACGTTGCAAAACTTAATATGTGGCACTGCATCAGCAACCTTACGTCATTATGATTGAGATCGTACACGGCAGTGTACCTAACGCACGTTGCAAATATGTGGGGCACGGCACTACATCAACAACCATCCATCATCACCATGAACTGTTAAAGAACTTTCTTGGATGCTCGCACCGAAATCCCCGATCGATTCACGATGACCATAACACAGTGGCGGAGCCAGGATTTTGAACTTGGGTATTCCCACAAAAAAAAAAAATTCAATGCATAGCAACATAGATTTCAAGTATAGTTCGCAAAACTAGTGAAAGCGCCCATCTTAAGCGAGGATAAACGGGAATGCCAGGCGATACTGAAGAGGCGATGCGTGTTTAGATAGGACGGTGAACGTCGAATTACAATTAAAAGGATACAGATCAATGCGCGCATAAGGCCTTTGGATGTTGAGACAGGAAAATAGATCATTCTGAAATTAAGCTGCATATTACGAGTTCAACTGGAAGTGCAGCTCGTAGCTGAATGGTCGCGTACATATCGAAAATGATCTGGTGGATTTTGGTCTGATATCCAACAAAAGTCAACGCGCGTTTGCGGCAAACAACCGAATGCTGAATGAGTGAGCTACCCTGCGAGAAGAAGTGGATTTTGTTAAATCCAATGCTCCTGCTGAAGTCTCGTAGATTGGTAAAGAAGTTAGTGCTGTTGGCATAGTCGGTACAAATAATATGCACATTGGTCAGGATTTGCACTTAACCATGACAGACAGTCCCAACTGCACGTGTTGGAACAATAGCATTTCGCTCCCAGACGCGGTGGGATGAGAACTGTCATGGGCGACGGCCGTGAAGCATGTTGTCTACCACGAGCTCGTCTTCAAAAATCTCTGCGCCCATGCTTGGCGTGAGCCATGGCCAAAGCAAACATCGTCAATATAGATATAAGGTGTCCGGATATTAGATAATAATTATTACGCCGGATGTCTAGCCATCTAAATATTACAATAGAGATGCATTATATATATGAGATGTCGACATTTAACTAAATACTACAGGAGGCTAGGTAGATGTTCGGCGATATACTCTACATAAAAAGAGTGGAGCGATAGTTTATTGGAGGGGTGGTGTCCGAGAGGGCTTAAGATAACATAATTCATGCATCGCGGAGGAATGCATGTCTTCATATAAGATTGAAGGGTCATATAGGATTGAAGGGTAGTGGTGCGGCTTCAATCCCTCGTTGTCACCATGATACTCTGTAGAATCTGTCCCTTGCATATTCATGCTAGAGAATCTGTCCCTTGCATATTCATTCTGAGCCTTATAATTTTTATAGCATTCAAAAATGTAAACCCCATCTATTTAGCAAGGATTACTAATACAAAAAAATGGCTCAAGCAAATTTAAGCAAAAAGATAAAGGAAAATGTAGCAAAATTTATACTAACCTGCAGGAAATGTAGCTATATAATGGGGTTTATAATTTTCATCCTTTTAGAACATCGATCATGGATTTGGTAGAGACCATCACCTGTAGACCACCGGTACAAAGACCGGGGATGATGTTAGCAAAGCATGAAGCGGTAAGACGCGGACATGGACGTCGACCACTAAACTCCGTAGGCGCAATGGGTCGGTCTCTAGGGCCGGGAACTCCAACAAGGTTGATGAATGGGAAATGTTGATGCGCTGCACACCTTGCATATTAAGAGAAGAAAAGTGAATCAAGTGAATCACATTTCGAACTGAAACCAAAGAAAGCATCGTGACAACAGGGATAAATGAGACAATATGGAGTAGACAAAGAGCAACTAACATAATGCAGAGAGAGATAGAACTATCATTTCATTTATCTAAGGTGGCAAAGAAAGGCCCTACACTTCTTGTTGGAGTGCTGGTACTGCCCAACCAAAGTGAGGGACTGACCAACTCGAGGTGTCTCA
The DNA here is from genome assembly GCA_015847255.1 of Hyparrhenia diplandra. Lineage (NCBI taxonomy): Eukaryota > Viridiplantae > Streptophyta > Magnoliopsida > Poales > Poaceae > Hyparrhenia > Hyparrhenia diplandra. The sequence continues at coordinate 258,765 of JADLZK010013134.1, forward strand.
TGGTATCCTCAAGAGACTATATGCCTCATGTCCCCATAGTCTAACTTTAATAAAGCTCATCACTATATAGGCACAAAATATGGCAAGTTCAAAGATTAGAATATCAAATGACATCCTCTTAATGATTATATCTATTCTAGCTGTTTTTCTTCAACTGTGACCAGCTAACAATAGCAACCATGATTTCCCAAATTGAAAACTGGTAGCTAACCTTTGTTATAATCTGCGGTAGAGGCAATTTGCAGGCATTTGAACTCTGGTAGGCCGCTTCACAGTATCAGTCACTATCAGAGTTCAAATGCAGTCCTTGGAGCATCATCAACTACTTGATCTGTAAAAGAGAACACATGAAAGGCCATTCACTATGCTGCTTGACTTTGCATTCAGAACCTCAACCAAAAAGACACACAACCCTATTGGTTGCTAACTGCAACTTGATGTAGTCCATAATTCCCCAATGAGAAACCACAAATTTGCACATGACTTTCATCCAAGTTGGACTATAGGGATGACAACAGCGCACCACATCCATCACTGTGACCTGTGCAGTGCACACACCCATGGCAACATGAGATGAAAGATATGATGCAATAGTGACGCCGATAGCCAAATAGCATGCACCAAGTAAAAGAAATCATGAGGAACACGGGAAGATTTTTAGAAAATGAGATGGGTTTTAGCAAACATAGAGAACCAATGATAATGGTTACAATCTAAATAGCTAGAATGATTATCACTTGATCCGCTGGTGGCCTGTGCATCCAAAGAAAAGTGCCAGGGACAGGGAGGGGGGTCGAATCCGATTCAGTTCTGTACGTATGCATTGACAGTTCGCCAAACACCGCCAAGCATTACATTTGAGTTTGCAGTCATGTACACACTCTAGAAATTTAAATTTTAAATAGATACATATGATATGTAATGATAATGTAATTCATCCAAATGTCATTGTTTAGAATTTGATCAAAATTCCAATGATTACCGGCCATAATCATACAACAATTTGTATACTCTCAAATCGCAATGTGTAGAAACATGATTTACATCAAGCAACATGTATGAACTAAACCATAGATGGAATTTGCATGGAGAGTCAGGAACCTGACCGAAACAAAGATGATTTTTTTTGTTTTAAATGCTCATGAAATTCTGGGAAAAAAATAAATACGACACTCAAACAACCACACTTCCTGGAGATCTGAGAACTCCTGGAGTGACAAAACTAAACCCAACTCTTGAAATCACCATAGCATTGCTATGATTATACGCTCGATTTAGCATTCATATGTCAGCTGATATAATGGATATTAATTGTTATTCCTGAAAAGGTGAAAGTGCTATGTATCCAAGACAGGGTTTTCTTAATTTTTAAGAACTCAGCTCACAGAGCATAATAAAATGGGAAAGATATGGTACCCTCAAGCATATATCATGATACATGGCCATTTTTTTTTTTTGAAAATATTAATTACTTGGCAGGTGTTAGTGTTAAGGCAAAAAAAACTGAAACTCATTGCTTGATATAACAAATTTTACACAAGCAAACCTAGGGAAGTGACCAACAATGTGAACCTAGAAATCAGGCAACAAAAATATCTTTCGCATCTTGACATCACATAAGGCACTATTTTATTTCAGGGCCAGGCACACTTACTGCAGACCGGTAATTGCTGTAAATGAAACGCCTTTACTCTATGATATGAAGGGAAGTATTTTTATTGTGTGTAAAAATAACAAAGCAAGATGTACCATTTCAGTTTAGGTAAGCTGTACTTAATTATATAATGAGAGCTGGGATGAAGGAGCTGTGCAAGAGGGACACAAAAATGGTTGAAGCTAGATCACCTGTAGTAACCGTGTCACCAAGACTATTACTCATAAGCTCCTGCCCAGAATCGTCTATGCTTGGTCTGCCAGTAGGTGTTTCCTCTGAAACAAGACAGAACTGATGATTGGTAGCCAAATTGTTTATGAAGGTCTAGGAAACATAAATCATCAACGCACACAGGCTGTTACTGAACTATACAACTTAAAATCACCATATGGAGGCATATTCTAAATTTTTAAAGAAACGAACATAATCCTCTCACACATTGTAAAGAGGCATATGCATCTTTTCTGTAAACAGCAATTACCTTTTTTAGCCGTTCAACATTCTGTGAGGGAACCAAAAGCTATAACTCAATACATTAATATATAGGACTATTTTATTACAGAAAAAGAAGTCTTTACGAAATGGAAAAGGAATATGCATAAGGATTGATCAGGAAGGTTAATCAAGTTGCAATAGGAACTCCATTCAGCAATAATAACTTCATTCAAAAACTAAAAAATGGAAACTAAGTAACTAACCTACTAATCCGAGGTGATTTAAGCATGACAAATATAACTCTGAAACACGAGATCATCACTATTACAGGGGAATGGTAGAGTAGCACCTACTTTGATCTGCACAAAACCAAAAACATCATATAGGATATCTGGCCACCCAATAGAGATCTCATATAGCAGACCTTGTTAACATGTGAACAGCAGTCTTTACTGGCACAGGCACCCAGATACTCAGGATTCTTGTCATTGCCTTTGATTTGAATCTCTTGTAGACGTAAACGTGCCATACCACCAGTTTTCATGGCCCTCATTTCTCACGCTCATATGCAACTGATGTCTGGCACAATTTGGATTCCATGTCATCATGGCTTCATCACATATTAGTGGCTAATGTATGCTGCCATTAGACTGCAAAGGATATAACAAGGAGATGGGGCAGTTTAGGTGGGTAATTGTAGTCAGATCAAGGATGTAACACCAAAATGGAAACGAATTCAATTTCAAAACCAATTTGCTTTTCGCTACAACGCAACAAAATAAAAAGGGCATGCACCATTTGTGGCGGATCTGATTGTTAGTATGAAATATTAAGATTTAGACAACATAAGTACTATCTCTCAAATAACATGTCAATAAGGAGCATGTTGGTGCGATAGAAAAATATTAAAGAATTAGATTTTCCCTAAACCTAGCTAACAGATATGCGGTACATGAAGTTGTGGCAACTTGTTGTACTCAATCAAATACATATGTTTTATGGGAGGCAAAAGAACTGACCAGGATGTTATCTCTGCCGAACCCCTCTCCTTTCTTCAGAAACTCAGGATCTCAAACCTGCAATGGGATGATAAATAGCTAAGGTCAGTGCTCACATTAGTTGGCGACGTTTAATAGATATTCAGACATATGACAACAGATATATATACCAATATTCTTCTTTTTCATTTACAAATTAAGTATAGATTGGAATGAGCTATCATATTGGAGGAGAACCATGTGAGCTCAGTTAAGTTAAGGCAAAACAGGTGACCATGCCCATCAAAAGATGACTTAAACAGGGGAGCAATCAGATAACCCTTAAATATATAAATCTAGTTGACCTATCTCTCTGGAGCTTAAAACATAAAAAGATCAGGAAAAACAAAGGATTCTATTTTATCTGAAACAGCCCTGATTAGGGTTCTTAGAAACAACTGGTACCGCAAATTTATATCGGTTGAGAGGATCTGGGTGAGCAGCCTTGGGAAGGAGGAGGAGGAGAGACCGAATACCATGACGTTCAGCTGCCGAGGTTTGCCGCCGTAGCAGCAGCATAAGCACCTAGGGTTAGAGTTTGGTCGAGCAGAATAGAGAGTCCTCGGCGGGAGGAGATGTTGAGGATCCCGCCCGGAGTTAGAGGAAGAGGATGCCGCCTGCCACCGGTGCCGCCCGGGCGCCACGGCGCCACGGCCGCCACCCGCCGGTGTGTCCGCGGCGGGCGTGGCGCTCCCCCCGCTGGCTGGCCGCGCGCCAGCCGCGCCGCCCGCCGCGCAGCGCCGAGCCGCGCCGCCCGCCGCGCGGCTGGCCGCTCGTGCCGCCAGCCACGCAGAGGGAGAGAGGAGGGAGAGAGAGGCGGCTGCTGCCTGGGAGAGTGAGGGAGTGGTTAGGGTTAGGTTTGGAAACCGGTATATATACGATGCGGAGGAGGAAGGAGAACCGTTGGATCGAGGATCGGACGGTCAAAAATAATTGGAATGACGTGGATAGCCTGGCCGCCGGTTTCTCCACGGTAAATTTTTCTTTAAATTTTAGCATAATTAAAGTCATAAAAATAGTGCAGTACTGGAATTGCAAATTGTTCATACCTAAGGGGTCAGCCAGCTAGCATGAACGCCCAGCCGGCTAGCCGGCCGTGGCCGTTCTAGCACGCCACCGCCGGCCGCCCGCCCACCTGCCGCCCTCCCGGCCGCTGCGCGCAAGGCTAGCAGGCCCCGCTCCGGCCTCCGCAGCTCCGCTGCGCCCGCCCTGCCCCTGCCTGCTGTTGCCGCTAGCCGTGAGTGAGTTGCAGCCGAGCGCCGCCGCTAGCCGCTCACCGTCGCGGCCTCGCCCGGATTCAAGATCGGAGAAGAGGCACAGGTGAGCAAGACTAGGATTGGGGAATCGGGAATAGGGAGCTCCGAGCAGAGCACGCGCGTCTCACGGGGTTGGGCGTCTCCGCGTCCGCACCGAGAGCTCAGAGGGAATCAGGGATTCAGGGGAACGCTCTAGCTTACTGGGCCACTGGGCCTTGCGGCCTTGCCCCTTGCGGGCCAGCCTGGAAGCTGAAAACAGAACGAGGCCGCGGGAATCAGTTGTGGACTCAATTTGTGCTCGAAAATGATCAAATTAACACCAAATATACATTATACATATGTATACCTATATATATATTTATTGTTGTGCAAAAAAAGTTGGGTATTCCTGGGAATACCCAGGCATCAATGTAGCTCCGCCAGTGCCATAACATTGATCTAAGGCTTCCTTAAGACGAAGCAAAATCCAAGTAGAGCACCACGGGAATCGCCAGTTTGCAGGAAAATCTAGCTTAGCTAGCTGGTCAGGTCATCTGCGTGTTTTGGTCTGTTAATAACGCGCGTTTGCCACTGAGACTACCTATATATGCTCCTGCTTAGCTCGTTGGGGCCAACGAAGACACATACACAGACAGACAGACAGACACACAGAGAGAGATGGAGGCGACGGCCGTGAGCTTGGCGAGGTCTGTTCTAGACGGCGTCTTAAGCAGCGCCGGTTCAGCCATCGCCGATGAGGTCGCGATCCTCATCGGCGTACCCAAGGAGGTGGAGTTCATCCGCAATGAGATGGAGATGATGCAGGCCTTCCTCAAGGTGGCGTCCGCCCAACCCGAGGCCTCCGACATCGTCAAGACTTGGGTGAAGCAGGTGCGCGACCTCGCGTACGACGTCGAGGACTGCCTCCTCGACTTCGCGCACTACGCGGACAGGACGTCGTCGTCGCGGGTCGGCTCCTGGCTCCCCGGCGCTATCGCCGAGCGCCGCCGCATCGCCGAGCGGATCCGGGACCTCAAGGCCCGCGTCGAGGCGCTGAACAAGCGCCACAAGAGGTACCTGCAGATCGCCGTCGGCCCCACCGCTGGCGGCGTACCGGACGCTCAGTCGTCGTCGTCGTCGGCGCTGCACGAACACGACGAGCACCCGTCGGAGCTGGCGGCGTTCCAGGTGTCGGACATCATCGGCCGGAACGCCGAGATTAAGGCGGTGACCAAGCTGCTCTCAGCCTACAACGGCGCGCTGCGCCTGCGCGTCGTGTCGGTGTGGGGGATGGGCGGCATGGGCAAGTCGTCGCTGGTGCGCATGGTGCACAACGACCCGGACGTCCTCGCCGAGTTCGACTGCCGCGCGTGGATCACGGTGAAGCACCCGCTGGACAACCCCGACGTGTTCAGGCGGCGGCTCAAGAAGGAGCTCGCCGTGCCACACGACCAGACGGTCGAGGATTACCTGCGGGAGAAGCGATTCCTAGTTGTCGTGGACGATGTACTTAGCCAGGACGAGTGGGCAAATATATGGCAGGCTTTTCAATTCGACAACAAAATGGACAGCCGAATCATCGTGACGACGCGGCGGGAGGACGTCGCCCGGCACTGCCACTCCGCTGCAGCGCCAGATGTGGAGGCAAAGGAGCTTATCTACCACCTCAAGCCACTGGATAGTAAGGAGTCTCAAAGACTCCTCTGCCAGAAGGTGCGTCCTCTCCTTGCTAGCTCCAATACGGTCTACTACCTTACAACAACGACAACAATAACAACAATCTTTAGTCCCAAGCTACTTGGGTGGGCTAGAGATGAAACCCATATGAAACAGTATAAAAGAACATAAAAAGACAAAAAAATAAAAAGATAAAGATAGGATAGATAGAAAAAGAAACAAAGTCATGGTTCAGGCACGTTGATTGCGTTCCTGTCCAAAGCTAATCCTTGGAGATATTTCACTCCTTAAGGTCTCTCTTACCCGACTCGTCCCAAATCAGTCTAGGTCAACCTCTACCTCTCTTTACATTATCTACTTGCTCTAGAACTCCACTACGCACCGGCGCCTCAGGAGACCTCCGTTGAACATGTCCAAACCATCTCAACCGATGTTGAATCAATTTCTCCTCGATAGGAGCCACCCCGACTCTATCCCGAATATCTTCATTCTGAACTCTATCCCTTATAGTATGCCCGCAAAACCAACGCAACATACGCATCTCAGTCACGCTCAGCTATCGGACATGTCGCCTTTTGCAGGCCAACATTCAACACCATATAGCATCGCCGGGCGAATCGTTGTCCTATAAAACTTCCCTTTCAGCTTCTGTGGCATCCTCTTGTCACATAGGATGTCATAAGGTTGACGCCACTTCAGCCAACCTGCTGCGATTCTGTGTCTAACATCTTCATCAATGTCGCCATCCTTCTGTAGCATAGATCCTAAATACCGAAAAGTATCCTTCTTGGCCACCACTTGTCCATCTAGGGTAATATCCCCATCCTCGTGCTTACTCGGGCTAAAGTCGCACATCATATACTCGGTCTTGGTCCTACTCCCCGAACCCTTTTCGACTCTAGTGTGTGCCTCCCGGCTCCAACTTTCTATTTACCCCTGCTCTACTACTCGTCCACTAGCACCACATCATCGGCAAAGAAAGAGCATACACCAAGGCAATCTTTCGCGCCGACCAATCGGTCGCGAAGCTCGGCCGACCATGCTTAAAAGCCGCGGCCCATGGCCGAGGCGGCCTTCCCCCCCCCTTCCGTCCGCGAGCGACGACGACGCGAGGCGGGCGCCGCCGAGCGGCGTTCCCGGTGAAGTTAAAGGGCGTCCTTCCCCCCCCTACTCTTTCCCCGGCTGTAGAATCCGGCCGGCCGGGCCGTGGCCGTCGACACGGCGGTGGTCGGCGGTGAGCTCGGCGGCGGGCGCCTTTAGGCGGGCCAGGCCGGCCTCATCGTGGGTATGGGTAGGCGGAGGGGGGCAACGAGGTCATCCATGGTGGCGGGGTCGGAGCTCGGAGGCGACGGCGCCAATGGCGGCTAGGGTTAGGCCGACGGGCGGGAGAAGAAGGGGAGGGGAGGAGGCGGGCGCCGCCGCCGGCGCCCTAGGGCCCACCGGAGCTCCGGGCGAAGCCCTAGGGGCGCCCGGCGGTGGCGGAGGCGGAGGGGCGGGGGCGTCGGGCACGATGAAGAAACGGAGGAGGAAGACAAGCGGGCAGGCCTTATTGGGCCGCTAAGTGGGCGCCCTGGTCGGCGCCTAGCGCCCCCTACACCAAGCGATATCACCATGTATATCCCTTATGACCTCATCCATCACCAAAGTAAATAAATAAGGGCTCAAGGTCTTTGACCCTTGATGTAGTCCTACATATCCCATAAAATAATACACTTATAAAATATAGTCTAAGTCAAATTATTCTAAATTTAAATATAAAAATAATAATGGTTCTAAATAGATTTAAATATAAAAATTAATAATGGCTCCTAGCTGCTTAAAGTTGCTTTAAGCAACGTCTTTGGTCAGGCCCAAAACACGTTCTGGGCCTGGCTCGCCCCCTTGTCAAGGCAAACTAACGCCCATATATGTGTGTTGAGTGGTGGTGTCATGTGCTCGATCAACCGAGATGGAAGGTATGACGGCCAGGGCACTCGTGGTCAAATGGCGATGGAAGTGGCCACGGTGGCCGGTGGCCGGTGTGGCGACGTCTCTGTTGGAGGCCAAACCGGAGCGCCCTGCCACTGTGCCCTGTGTAGTGATCAACTTGAGTTTTGCACGGGTCACACGTCAACAGCTCATGCCCTCTTCTTGTTCGACGAAATGCATAGCCTGGAATCCCAGGGTCGGCACTAGCATTCTCTGTCCACCAAGCACCAAGGATGCATGACCTTTGAAGTTTTCTTTTGTGCACAGCATCTAAGGATATGTCGTGCTTGTGCTGCTGGGTAAGAGCAAGAATGATAAGTGGAGCTGGTAGAAAACATCGAAACACATGATTTTTGCGATAGTGTGCAGTATAGCTTGGGCCTTTAGCTAGCATAGTTCAGAATCAATCAGTGGATGAGCTTGTTCAATTACATTTACAGTACTTTTTTGTTTGGGGTATATAGTATTAAAACTTATGAGAATTGCCATGACACAGCCTGCTACATTTCTATTTTTTTAAGGCTTGTCTGCTATATTCTCAATGGTCTATTTTATTCTCTAGGATATTCATTTAGTTGTCTCATTCCATCATTTGTAGGTCTACAAGACGACTGATTATGTTTTGCCAAAGGATATGAAGGAGCAAGCCGGACATATATTGAGGAGATGTCGTGGCCTCCCACTTGCCATATCTACCATCGGAGGTCTCCTAGCCAGCAGGCCAAAAGCAAGCATAGAATGGAGGAACCTGCACGAACATCTTGGTGCAGAGTTGGAGTCTGACCTCCGCAATATCACCAAGGTGATCGTCTCAAGTTATGATGGCTTGCCGTATCACCTGAAATCCATCTTCTTGTACCTCAGTATCTTCCCCGAGAACCATGAGATCAGACGCACCCGCTTGCTCAGGCGGTGGATGGCAGAAGGTTACATTGCAAAGAACCGTGACATGCCTGCAGAAGCTGTAGGAGAGCGTTTCTACAACGAGCTCATTGACAGAAGCATGATTCAAGGTTCCAAGGCCAGCTGTGGAGTTAGAGATGATCGCTGCCGGGTTCACAGCATGGTGCTCAAGATCATCTTGTCCAAGTTCATCGAAGAGAACCAACTATTGCTCATTGAGAAACACTCCAATGAGTTTCCACAAAATAAGATACGCCACCTGGTGGTATCGAGATGGAAAGGGAGGGATGAGGAGCTGCAAAGAATTAACTTGTCATATGTCCGATCCTTGACAATCTTTGGGGATTACCCTGCATCTCTCATCTCTCCAAAACTGCGGCTGTTGCGAGTGCTTGATCTGGAGGACACGGTCAATCTGAAGAATGATGACCTCAATCATATAGGGGAGCTACGGCACCTGAGATATCTGAGCCTGCGAGGAACGGATGTTTCTAAGCTTCCGTCTTCCTTGCAGAACCTTCGATATCTGGAGACATTAGACATCCAAGACACACAGGTGACACAACTCCCTAGAGGCATTGCCAAACTTGAGAAGCTCTGTTATCTTCTAGCTGGAGTCAACTTTTCGAAAGATTTGCTGCGAAAGATGGAATCAGGGAAGGATAAACATAAAGTTGGCCTTTTATCCTGTCTATGCTGCAACCAAGGTGAGTGCTGCAAGGTTTTCAACGCGAGTGTAAGAGCTCCTGAAGGAATCGAGAAGTTACAGAACCTGCACATGTTGGGGGTGGTCAATGTTGGCAATGGCAATGGTGTGGCAGGGAGGCTCAAGAAGCTGACGAACTTGACGAATTTGAGAAGGTTAGGGGTCCAAGGGCTTACTGAGAAACAAGGGCACGATCTGTGCCAATCCATAGGTGAACTCAGGCGGTTGCAACGGCTTGAAGTGCGCTCTGATTCACTTACATTTCTTGCTCAAATGGATAAACTGCAAGTACCACCACATCTTGTTTCCCTGAGGCTGTGTGGGAATCTGAGCAGTCTACCTGAATGGATCGGTTCACTCAATGATCTAGGAAAGGTGAAGCTGCTGGGGACACAACTGAAGCACGAAGACATTGAGCTCTTTCAGAACCTGCGCAACCTGACTTTGCTAGGCCTATGGGAGAAGTCCTACATTGGTGACTCCTTGCATTTCTGTAGTGGTACATTTCCAAAGCTCAAGTTCCTTGATATTGATGGTCTAGAGAAACTAGAGAAAGTGTCAATCGAGAAAGGCGCCATGCCTAAGCTTAAGAAACTTTGGATGAACAAGTGCCCAAAGCTGCAGGACAACGGTTCTGGCTTGTCTGGAGTGCCAGACCTGTGGAACCTGAATGAGCTTCTTCTTAAGAAATGCGGCGAGAAAGAGAATCTGACGAAGATACTGCAAAGGCAGATCAGTGGTCACCTTAACCGCCCTAGGTTCCTCATTGGCAAGTCAATTGTGCCTACTAGCCCATCCACTCCACACACTGACAGCTGAGCACTGTACATGCGCCATGCCAAATTATTTTACCCGTTTTTCATATGTGTGTATTTGTATAAGTTGTGTATGTTCTTGTTAATGTTCAAATGTAAATATCTGCATTAATACAACATTGGCTTTCATTACATTGAATTTCGGAATCAGGTGTGTTGTGGATTAAGATGCTGCTGTAATTCAGAATACCATGTTAGACGCAACTACTGATCGAACTCGATAGATACAGTTAGAGTCCACATGAAACAATGCATGGACAACAGCAATGAAGTCGAATCTTACATACTTGGATTGCATAGGTTTATCATCAACTATACTCAAACTGTGAAGAGTAATTCTGTGTATCAGTGGGTATCTTCCAGCCACAACGAGGCTGCTGACTTATCAAGCAGCAATCAAGCAACATAAAAATGGCAATGCAATAAAGACGATGAGTTGTACTCCCTCAGTTTCAAAAATTCAAAATGACTTATAGTTTGGAATGGACAGAGTAACCGACAAGGAAATCACTCAGAATGGAAAGGACAAAAATGTGTAATTGTCTGTACTTTTTTTTAAAAAAAAAACACGTCTGTTAATATGTGTTTCATTAAGAGGATTAAAAAGGTTTCAATACAACACAAGGTCCCAAGTGCACGAACACGTGTAATCACAATGAAGAGCACATAGATGGTCCTATGAAATTTCACGTTATTTTCTCCGAAGTTCACTAATGAGTAATCGCACCTACCAGCACTCACTCGGCTGAACTTTTCCCGCTCCTTGCATAAAAGTATTCTCTCTGAACAACGCGGTTGTGCAAAAGACAGCGTCGGCGTGCGCGTCTATAAACTGGCAAAGTCAGAAACCAATCCCCCAACGCAGAACATCAGTCCAACACCACTTATCAAGACCAACACCAGTTCAAAACACGGAATAATCCTGGCTCAACAGTAATTTAGGGTCAAGAGAATATGGGTAATTTTTAGTACCATTTAGTCCCTAAATTAGGGAATATGAGGGCCTTAGACAAGGGTAAGCCCAATCGACTCGTAGCTTACGCTCGCCGACTTCACAGCAGTTGAAAAAAAAAAAGTCATTTCCAAACTACAATGTGTACTAGTATTCTCAGTGTCACTCTGATCTCGTTTCCATTTCCTTGTCACAGATAACGTGTTGCGGCAAGAAGGCTTTTCTAAGAAAAAAAGAACACGTGACCTCTTGGGACATACTCCACTTTATAGTACTCCATCCGTCTTAAAGTACAGTTCGTTTAAGTTTTTTTTACCTCATTTAAAAAATTTATATAAACATAATCAAATTTATGTTATTTTTAAAGAACTTCTATTAATAAAGTATGCATCAACAAAAGAAATAATATTTTGCATAAATTTTTTGAAAAATAATACGAATGGTCCAAGTTAGGGTTGAAAAAGTAAAAAAACTATAATTTAGAACAGATTTAATATTTGATAACTTTTGTAGGGAAAAATGAATGGTCCAAATGCTACAGTTACAGTAATTTAGTAATGACAAGTAATCTTAAAGCGGTTAAATTAGCACACTCTTTTTTTCATATATCTACCCTGGAGCCTGTAGACTGCATTCGTTTGTCGTACACAGCAGTTACCCAAACCTGCTTAAGAGATTATACAGCACTGAAGTAATTGGGGATGATGTGAGCTAAAATGGAGCCTTCTTGACCTCAAGCAAAGTAATAATGGATTGAACTAAAACTGAGAAAAGCATCGCTCTTTGGCAGGGATGGCATATACTGAATATGTTCCTCGTGCCTTATCTTGCCTGAAGCTTTTGCAACCAATGGTAAGGTGACATAACACCTTTTGTGGGGCCGTATCTATCACTTCTCTTGTTTCCATCTGCAGGAAGAAGCATCATCCATGCTAATGGCTACAGCACACGGTGGTGGTCCGATCCTTTCTGTTTCTGGAGGTACCAAGCACCAGGGCGGCAATGGCGCCTCACATGCCTCCCCTCTCAGCATCATCACAAAGCACAGTCATCACCATTCTCAAGATTTTTCCAAAACCTCCTGCTCCGGAGAGCAGCAGCAGCAATAATATTGCTTTTGGGGCCAAATTCGACAACAGGAGGTATCTCATCACATATTCAGTTAGGTTCCTCTTTATCTCCAGGATACCTCGCTGTGAGTTTGATAAATGTCTTGGTGTTCTAGGGCACTTGTATGCGGCTTGGTCGCTGCTGCTGGCACCATGCTGAGGCCTGACATCGCTGGTGCTGCATCCAAGAGGCGGCCTCCACCACCAGGGCCGGCAGAAGAGAAGAAAGACCCGAATGTTAGCGGTGTGCAGGCTAAAGTGCTTGCCAGCAGGAAGAGGAAGGAGGCCATGAAGGAAGCTGTGGCCAAGCTGAGGGAGAAAGGTAAGCCAGTTGATAAGTGAAGGCCAGAACCAGTAGCCTCATTATGGCTTTGACGAGAAATGTAACTTACTAATAAAAATTATAATTGTTACTCGCTTGATGTGTACAGTTGTTGAGACTTGACAATAAAATACAAACTATTTCGCTTGTATGCATTTCGTTCCAAATTATTTGTTGCGTGCATTCCTGTTCTTGCCACAGACTGATTTGGAAACTCAGAATAAGGGGATAGCAACGAAATAGCTCTAACAACCTCAATAGAACAAACTCAGGCCTTGATCCCATCTAATAGTGTTATGACTTATGAGACATGTTATTCACAGGGCAAATTAAACGCCAGGGCAGGCCCTTAACATATTGGACTCTTAAGTCTTTAAGAAGACAACTTACTAACTTGCACTAAATGCTACCTGCAAAAAATCTCAATTGGAGAACAGAGAACGAAGTCTGAACGTTTAAACTTGAGCTACACACAAGAAGGTTAAACCCAATCAACTCGCAGCTTCCGGCCACCAGCCTCATAGCCATTGAGCGTGGATGGCCCTCTCCCCATGCTCACGTCTCTTGAAGACGACAGCGCCGAAGCTCAGGCAGACTTCAGTCTTGCAGCCACAAATGTCATTCCTCAACCTGGGAAGATCCCACATCAGCAGTGGCCCGAACGGGCTGAAGAGGTTCTCGAGCTCCCACATCCTGAAGCCCGGCGGCAGGTTGCTCAGGCGTACGAAACGCCGTTCGAACTTGCGATGGTCCCTCGAGGTTACTCTGGGTGTGTTTGGTTGCCCGGCTTGGGCTGGCCATGGCCGGTTGGCGCCAAATTTGGTTGTTTGGTTTCCCTTGGCCAGCCTATTTACCGGGCAGGTCGGGCCACCGACCACCCCTTAGCCAGAGCTCCCCGAAAAAACGACCTCCTTGGTCGTTTTTTTGGAGCCTGGCTAGGCGGAGCGCGTGGCCCGCTTCCTCGCACCTCCCATGTCCTCACCTCCACCAACCTTCGGTTTTAGCGTCGGACTCCTCCGGCCGGCGAGCAACCCCACCGGAAGTCCGGCGGTCGCGACGGGGGGCTCGGCTTGGGGCGGAATCCGAGCGAGGCGGCGCCGGCGAGGGAGGGGGATAGGTGGAGGGTGCGCCGCCGGGGTAGGCGAAATCGGAGCGCGTGGATTTGCCGGAGCGAACCACCGCGTGATGCGCCGTGGTCATATGTCCGACCGCTGGAAGCCACGACGGGTCGGCCATCCGCTCGAGGGAGATGGGGCACCGAAGTCCAGCCGGGCGAGCCCGAGGTCCGTGATGGGGAGCGGTCGAGGAGCGTGGCGAGGTCGTCTTTGGAGCTCCCGCACGCGGGCCACCACCTCGTCCCGACCGAGCAAAGAAAGCGCGTGTGCGGCGGCGCCCTCGTGTGTGACGGGGAGCAGGTCGAGGAGCGCGGGCGGTGTCATGCAGCATGGCGGTCATGGCTCATTGCTCAGAAGGTGTTTGACGAATTGCTTGTATGGAGGTAGACTTACCGATGCAGAGACGTGGTGATTCTATCCTAGCAACACAGCGAACCAAACAAAAACTCGACTTAGGCGGCTAAAGTTTAAACGCAACACCACGCACACACTGGTTGACTCTCTGGAGCTAGGCCTAGGCTGTCCAGGCTATCTTTGTTGGCCAGGCTCCATCGGACCAACGAACCAAACACACCCTCTGTGTTCTCCGATAGGGCATTCTCCGCCGCAGGTAACACCGAAATACCTCCCGAAGATGTAGTTGAAAGGGCAGAAGTGCTCCATGTGGTTGGCGTCATCTCCGCAGATGTAACAGTCTAGCAGATGTCTTGCTCTGAGGACCTCTGGCAGGCCATACTTTACCCAGCCACGGATGCGCAGTGAGGGGGGGGGGTGGGGCTCTAGCCCCCCCCCCTAAATTTGGTAATCAAGGTTAATTACTATAGCAAAAACAAAAAAAATTATCATTAAATCTTCATGCAAATTAACATCTCCTTTGTTTCAGCCCCGCCTAAATTTTTTTCAGCCTTCGTCAGTGACTGAACCGAATCATGCAAGGTTCCATACTTCCACCCCTGTTTGTCAGCAAGAACAAACGCCGGCATATGTGTTAGATTTCGTCGCAATCAAGGTGGCTACATGTTAATAAAACAATTACCATGTGGATAGTCCGAAGCTCAAAGTGAAGGAAAATAATCAGTAGGTTTCGCTACTACTTAGCTTAATTTAGTGTTAGCGATCATTTAGAGCATCTCTAGTGGGCCCCTACTTGCCCCTACTCTAAATTCTAGGGTTTTTAACCAAAAAAATACAACTTCAATGGAGCCCGTAAATGGACCCATATTTTGTATGTCCTCTCACATTTTAATCTCAACCCCTCACGTTCAAGATCTCCTATCCGGTGGGTCCATCTAGGGGCAAAAGTCATATGGAAGAACAGGACATTCACTAGCTGAAAGTCGTAGGCCAGTGAATAGATAAGGAAGGACAGGGGCGGAGGGTAAAACGGAAATGAAAATAACCCTGGGACCTTGCAGGGCATATTTGGGTGCAACCCGCATTTGATAATAGCAAAATAGTGGATCCCAATTGCGGGATGACAAAGTTGCGAAGTCTAGTTTTAATAATGGCATATTTGCAAACAAATTATTGTAAATTAGCATTTTTCACTTTAAGATCAGTGTTTTTTTTTGAACACCACTTTAAGATCAGTGTTGATTTTACATTGATAATACTATCGAGGTTAATCAATTATACATTGATAATACTATTGAGGTTAATCAATTAATTAATCTTATCTCATCTAACGAAACAAAAATTGGCTCGTCTTATCCTCACAACCAAATAACTAAGGGAAAATTTTTTTATGCGGCCATGAAAAAAAATGTCTGATAACACGATGAATTAATAAAAGTTTAGACAACCAAAATTGTTTTTTTTTTTAAGATATAAACAAAAAGACAAAATGCTCAGAATGGAAGTTACAGGGAACCTGCAGGTGCTCACCCACAAAGGAACCGGCTTCGACTTTGCACCCCTTCCTTCCAGTCATCCACGGTCGCTGTCCAGTGTGTACAGTGCAGGCTGTAGAGTCAATCGGCGCAGCCGTCGTGGGATCGGACCAGCGTCCAAGTCCGTTATCTCCGGCCTCCGCCCAGGCCCCAGCCGTCCGATCCCACTGGACCCGGCGGCCTCTTCAGGGTGGCCCACCCACCACCCCGCGAGCCCGGCCGCTCCCACCTTCTCCGCGTCTCCGCCTCGTCGTCCCCCTTGCCTTGCATAACCACCACCTCCTGCCATTTTTCACCGCCCGGTCGCCGCTCGCCCCATGGCCATCGTGTGCGCGCCCACACCGCTGCCGAAACCCTAGGGCGCGGCACGCACCCTCCTCGTGGGCGCGCAGGCGGCATGGCGCCGCAGGCCGCGGGGTCGGCCCCGGCGGTGGCGGCGCTCGGCTTCCTCCTCCCGACCTGCTGGGAGATCGAGGTCACGTGCGCCGCCGCGATGATCCTCGTCGCGCTCTACGCTGCCTACGAGCTCCTCAACCCGCGCCCATCGCAGGCGGCAGCGGCGGGCGACGCCGACGAGCTCCTCGTGCGGGGACTGGACGGCGCCGACAAGGTATGTAACGGCTGCGGTCGGTTTGGGTTTCGGAGAATCTGGGTCGTATATATATAGTGCTGCCTGGTGATCACGGATGCTGATCCTTGATCTCCCCGTTTGATGGACGCGCTTGGCTTGGATTGGATGGGGGCAGCAGTTCAAGGGGGGTGCGAGCGGCCCTTCTGCGTATGTAGTGAAGGTGATCAGTGATCAGCTTTTGGCCTCTGTTCTTTTCTGTGTCGTGCTGCTGGCTGGCAGTTGCTCTGGATGGTTTATGACTTGGATTGGATGTGTCTCTTCAGCTTGAACTGTTGGCTGCAAAAAATTTGATGGCGGCGAACTTAAATGGGACATCTGACCCGTATGCATTGATCACTTGTGGCGCAGAGAAGCGTTTCAGGTGATCATATTGATTCAATACTTTGAACCTGTTATTTGGATGGTTTCAGTTGTTTTATTAACTGTACTGTATGTATATAGCTTATGAAGGAGTTCATTTCTACTCCCTCCATTCCAAATTATAAGTCACTATGACTTTCTAGGTTCATCCATTTAGTTATGGATGAACCTAGAAAGTCAAAGTGACTTATAATTTGGGATGGAGGGAGTAGCTTACTTGTCAATCTGAGAATTCTTGGACACTGTAATTTGTTTAGAACCCATGTTCTATCTCCCCTTTGAGGGGATATACTCCCGTACACCCAGATAACAAGTTGTTAGTGTTTTGGGCGAAACTATTAACTGATTGGTGTGGTTTTTTTATTGCACTGAGGTCAGATCCTCTGTAAAGCATTACTCCCTCCTTTCCAAATTATAAGAGGTTTTGGCTTTTCTTGATACATTGCTTTTAATATGCATCTAGTGCATAGCAAAAGCTATGTATCTAGAAAAAAAAAAACAAGATGTCTTATAATTTGAATGGAGGGAGTATTTGATAGTGCATACTCCCTCCGGGATGGTATTAGAAGTCGTTTAGGACAGCGTATACGGTCTCAAAAAACACAACTTTGACCTCTTATTATTATAAAAATATTTATGGAGATGTGATATATGTATACTTTTATCAAAGTATTTTTTTAAGACAAATCTACTCATATAATTTTTACATTTACAAACTCAACAATTTAAAAGTTATTGATGATTTATATTCCGATGTTTGACCCAAACCTTGTCCAAAAGCGACTTCTAATACCATCCCGGAGGGAGTACATGTTAAATAAGGTAGGTTCAACTAAAAACTTTTTATGAATGAAACTTCTTATTATATGAGCTCAAAGCTCATGGATAGTTAGAGAGAGATCTTATTCCCTGGAAATTTGGGCGTTTGGGATTCATCATTAGAGATAGGACAATACATTTTTGGATCTAGCAGTTCGAATAGGCTGTAAAGGAGAGGAAACAAGGGGCAACTTCCCCAGAATTGTTTGAATGCTATGGAAATGGTGATGATTGCAGTAGGCAAACGTGTAAATGACAGATACACTTGCTATCCTGAAACTGTCCGTGGGAAAAGCAATGGTGGAAGGTGGTCAGCAGAAACAACTTCAAATAACCGTCCTTTAATATTAACATCTTTGATAAACTTATTAGATATATGTCACACAGCTAATACTCAACTAGTCTAATCTATTTTTTTAACACCTTACAGCTCCATGGTTCCTGGCACAAGAAACCCAATGTGGGGAGAGGAATTCAATTTTTTTGTTGATAGTCTTCCTGTAAAGGTTATTCTCTGTTCTCTCTTAGTTAGTCTGGTATCTTTTAGAAGATGCTATGTTTGTCCATAACTGGTGTAGGAAAATATGACTAATAAGTAATCACAGTTCTGTATAGTTTA
The DNA here is from genome assembly GCA_015847255.1 of Hyparrhenia diplandra. NCBI lineage: Eukaryota > Viridiplantae > Streptophyta > Magnoliopsida > Poales > Poaceae > Hyparrhenia > Hyparrhenia diplandra. The sequence goes on from JADLZK010013134.1 coordinate 277,011, forward strand.
CATAGTCAAATCACTAATGTACCACTCTTATGTTAAAAGAATTGCTGCTGCACTGTTGCACTACATCTACAACAATATTTTCATATATATCTGTCCTGGGTTTTGCAACTTTCCACTTTGCTTCTCAGCCTGACAAAACTGTTGCAAATTCATGAGTTCATGTAGTGCAAACCTGGATATTTTTCCATTGTCTTGAATCTTGATGCATTTGTGCCTTTGGCCAATTATTCTGTTCCCACAAAAAGCTGTATGCCTAGGCTTTTGACGTATTTCCCTTGTATTCTCCACACTTCTATAGATAAATGTCACAATATATGACTGGGACATTGTATGGAAAAGCACAATCCTTGGTTCTGTTACTGTTCCTGTTGAGTCTGAGGTACCGAGTGGACCAGTTTGGCATACACTTGACAGCACATCAGGACAGGTGAGTGATTTCTACGAAACCAGTTGGTTTCTGAGGTTAAATTTATTTTTTTTTTTATCACCTTGTTATACTTTTTTTTTTTGTATTGTCAGGTGTGTCTTCATATTAAAGTAATCAGGGTTAATGAAAGTTCCTCGAGGTTAAAATCTCACTCTGTTTATTTAATTTAATCATTAAATTGTTAGCTTTCCTTTGTTCCTGTTATGTTATTTTTTTTCACTGAAAAGCATGAATGTTTTATTCTGTTTGTCCAATTAGCAGGTTTGAACAATTTTGGCATGTATGTATTAGCTATTTGCTTCATTATTTTGCTTTGACTTTGTGAATATCAGAAGTGAAACTATAGTAGGAACTTATATCCGGTTCACCATGTAAAATATGCTGTCCCTCACTTTGTACCTTATGTGACCAAAATTCAAATTTTTAAGTCTCTTGTTAAAATCAAGGTGAGGTTTCAATGTCTCTGATGTATCACTTTTCTGCTTTAGGGCTCTAAATAACTCAGCTGAGGCTGGGGCTCGTAAAAGGATTTCCTTGGATAAGCAAGGTCCTACTGTAGTTCATCAAAAGCCAGGTCCTTTGCAGACAATTTTTGAACTACCTCCAGATGAGGTGGTTAACTACTACATCTTCACTCATTCATCCATGTAGCTATTAGCTAATACCAATGGTTCCAACTTGCAAGAGTTGTTGTTTCCTTCTTATTCCTTTCAGGTTGTTGACCACAGTTATTCATGTGCACTTGAGAGGTCATTTCTGTATCATGGACGCATGTATGTCTCTTCATGGCATATTTGCTTTCATTCAAACGTCTTTTCAAAGCAAATCAAGGTTAGCTCACAAGAATTCTCAACTGCTATTCTTTGATTAAATATGTTTTCCGTAGATTCTTTGTTTAGAGCTAACTTGTTCTTGTCTTTATGGTAAAGTAGTCAAGTTCTTAACGTCATGTAGCTCTGAACTGCATATTCCATTTAACAGACACTTTGATAGTTATGAGATTTGGCAGATTCTGATAACTGTTTGTAATTTCTCTTGAAAGAGCGATAATATTACTAGGGCCCAGCTTTTTTTCAAATTAAATCAGAAACTTGTGTTAGCTCTCAGTCAACATCATAGCATAATAAACTGGGATAACATGTCAGTTTGTGGGGAGCAATACACGTTCCATCTATTTTTTTAATGAATTTTCAAGTGATATCCCTTTACTGAGTTTACTCTTTGTTATTCAATGGTGTTGTAGTTAAAAATTATTTGACCAAGATCTCTTGATTGAGATTCTATAAAAACCAAAACTAAATAGGCTATGTTCAAATAGCCCATTCAAAATTGTACATACTGCCTAAATGCCGTTACTCTAATATTTCCATGATTCCATCATTAATGAATGAAATGGTTGGTTTACTGTATGTGTTAGCTATCGTTTGAGAAGCTATTACTTGCAGCTTAGGAATATTTCCATAATTTCTATTTTTGTGTTACTGTTACCGTGGCATCCAGTTTTCTGGCAAATTACTTTCCATGCACCCGTTCTCTTCCTAATTTTGTTTGATGAAGCTTATTGACGTTTTTTACCTGTAAAGCATATTCATATATAATAACTTGTTTGTACATAAATTTATTTTTCTTAATTTTATCTGTTTGACTGAAACATATTTTCTTCCTACATATATAAAGGTTGTGATTCCTTTGAGAGATATTGATGAGGTAATTCATATTCCACTCCTGTTCTACTATGTCTGCATAATTTTCACAATGCACACATTTAATGTGTCATCTGTTTCTTTGATCACAAACACTGCAGATAAGGAGAAGTCAGCATGCAGTTATTAATCCAGCTATTACAATATTTCTTGAATGGGAGCTGGAGGATTTGGTGTTCCTCCATTAGGATGTCCAGATGGTAAAATCTTCATAACATATGAGTGTCTCTTAAATCAATGGACCCCTGCATGTCTTTTTTTTTTTCCTGATCCACACTATACACAAAACATCGATACTAGTAATAAGTACCAATGGTCTACAGCATCAAAAAAGAAGAGCAAAAAAGATCAGGGCATACTGGACCAAATGGATGTCTGAAAAGTGAAAACAATTGGGAAAAAGAATTATTACTCTGAATCGGGTTGGGAAGGAGCCACAGGAATTTAATGGGTGATCTCTCTTTTAGCAAACTTATCTTCTACAAGCATTCTTGAGCCACAGGAATTTAATGGGTGATCTCTCTTTTAGCAAACTTATCTTCTACAAGGATTCTTTTATCTATTGTTTTGGGGGTGGGGATGACTTATCAAAGATGCGTCTGTGAACTCAGATGTTAACACCCCCGTAGTGATCAAAATCCTACTCTCATTATGCAGTTCTTAATAAGCTAATAAACCCCATTTCCTGGCTCTACAAGTCTCGCATGATCTCTATAGCATAAAAACCATACTGTACAGTTTATGTAGACTGCAAAAAGGACTGCTTACAGCAATTAGATAATACAGGGTTTTCCCTATATTTTTTGTAGGAAGAGTCAGGTACAAATTTGCATCATTTTGGAACAGAAACCATACATTTAGAGCATTGCAGCGAGCTGTGAAGAACTTCCAAATGATGATAGAGGCTGAGAAACAGGTACAGCATATGTGTACGGTACACTAGATCAGTAGATCCTTGCTTTTAAATTATAGCCTAGGTGCGTCTGTATTTTTGCAGCCTTACTGCAGCGCACTAGTTTTGAAGGGGTCTCTGTTGATTTTGCTGTTTGTGATATAAGTTTTGTCTCCACAAACATTCTTCAGATTTGCTAGCCTTTTTAACATTTGGATTTGGATTCCAGGAACGTGCTCAATCTGCATTACGTGCACACAGTAGTTCAAGAAAAAATAGCAAGCAGGAGATAAATGTCCCAGAAGATTGTGCTGCATTAACAGGGCACTTACAACCTTTTGTTAAAGAAGAAGTTTTGGTCCCTGTATTCAATGTAATAATGACTAACATTATTTTGCCTCACCATTTTCTTTAATGGTCTAGCTTTGTAATTGGCAACTGATCCTTAACTGTGCATGATTTCAGGGAACTTTTCCATGTACTGCAGAACAGTTCTTTAGTATTCTTTTAAGTGATGATTCGAATTACATAACAGAGTATCGAACAGATCGGAAGGATAAAGATATAAATGTAAGTATCCAGCACATTGCCTTCTATATGACCAACTTATTCTCAATCCATGTATTCTTTTGTGTTAGAGAATTTCCACAGAGTTGTTTGATAGAAATCGGTAGATTATCATAATATGTCAAATAGAGGTGGTCATATTTTTTCTAACTAATGTCCGACTGAGCAAAAGACGTCCATCCTGCTCCTCTTTTAATAATTTTGTATTTTAGTACTGCTGATTTTGCCATTGAAGTTTTTAGGCTTTGTCATTTGAAAAAAAACAAATTTTCATGTCTAGGACATCTTTCAATACTAGTGATTTTAGTGCTGCCAGGGCACAATGTGGACCTGCCAATTACTACAGATCTATCATTCTGCTGTTGTCTATTTATTTGTTATGTGTAAAAAGGTTGTCTTCTATGATTTTTGAATAATTCAGGTAGCATTCTTGGGATCAGTAATTTGGGTTCCTATTTCCTAGTGGATGTCAAGCTTTAGGTTGCCTCGTCTTATGGAGATAGTTTTTTTACAAACTTTAAGTTAAGACATTTTTGTCTGTTTCAAGGTGGCATGTATGGCTCCACTGAACCTACAAATGTCACCATTCTGTTGTCAAAAAATAAATAAATAAAATCCTGTATGGTGTATGGACCTGGCAACTAGGCAAGAATCAGTATATACGACCTAGTGGTAGCCAACCCTCCTATTGAATTTCAAAACTAAACTTCTCTCCATTAGGCTGGCCTATGACATATGCGCTCCAAATGGATTTGTTTGAAGGAAGCATATGTACTTATCATCCTCCATATTTTAATCATGGGTTAACCTTCCACCTCTTACTTTATTTATATATATAAAAAAACATCCACCTCTTATGCTAGCAGGATAACAGAAACCAGTTATATTATTCTTTTATGTGATCAGCAAGCTAACTGGCTTTGGTTTTCTTTTACTTAATATTCTGCGCTAAACTGTTGCTTTTCTTCCCTTTAAAAAAATGTTGCTTTTCTGCAGCTGGGCCAATGGCACGTCGCAGATGAGTATGATGGCCAGGTGAGGGAACTTAATTGTAAATCAATATGCCATAGTCCAATGTGCCCTCCTTATTCAGCGATGACAGAGTGGCAGCATATAGTTCTTTCAGCTGACAAAATGGATCTGGTATGTTTCTACCATACAACAGAATGCTCCATTATGGCAGATAATAGTTCTTGGTAGTTTGCTTGATGTCATAAGTAATATTGATCTCTCACCAATATTTGTAGGTGTTTGAGACAGTACAGCAAGTACATGATGTTCCATTTGGTTCCTACTTTGAGGTACTTATGGAAAATATTGGTTGCAGTTTTCTGCCCTCTCTTTCATTTTTTGTAGATCTTAGAGCATTTTTCAGTGCTACAATAACAGTTATCGTCCAATAGTGTAGTGATTCTGCTATGTTACCTTTCAGGTGCACTGTAGGTGGTCTGTGAAAACTATCAGTTCTAGCTCGTGCAGTCTCAACATAAGTGCTGGTCGGTGATTTCTTCTGACCCCTAGCTCATGTGCTCTCCTATTTCTTTTATGTGATAGCTTTTCTGTACTTAAGGTGCAATGAAATTTAATGATTATATGAGTACAATCGCCATGCTGTGTTTTCAGGTGCACATTTCAAGAAATGGTGCATAATGCAGTCTAAGATAAAGAGTGGTGCTGTGGATGAGGTATGCATTTATATTTACTGAGATTTTTGTGTTTGATATGTTGTGAATTTAATCCAATTGGCTTGAAAAAACACATACAATTCATATAGGTTGTGCTAATTTGTGGAGTTCTAGTACATTCTAACTAGGCATGATCACGTACAGATACAGGTGTAAAAAGAATGATGTACCCTCTTATCATAGATTCAGTGCATGAGATTGCCAGCTATTCACTTAAAATTCATGTACAGCTTCTTTGGTGAGATTGTCAGCTAGGACAGCATGAGCAAGCATGTTTATCCTCGAAATATTCTATGTAGCTTTTGCTGGTTTGCAAGTTGTAGGAGTACTACACATGAGTATACATATTGTTGCAGCAACAGAAGTATTTCAGGAGAGTGCAAAATATGAGTTTGCAGAATACTCTGTGGTTCTTTAATTTCCGCATGCCATAACTTCTAGAAAGTACATAAAACCCTTGATTCTCAGAGTTCACTTCATTTTGTTATGAAATGGTGCAGTTGAAGAAAGAAGTCAAGGAAATGTTAGACTTTGCACAGGGGTATATGCTCAAAGTTAGGTCTCCTGACCAAGAGAACAGTAATCTCGCCCAACAAGACAACATGCCACCGGATGCAGTGCCTGGTGATCAATAAATATTTCAGGTTGTGCCTCCTGATTTAGAGTGACAGCCGCCATCACATGACAATGAATTCTGATGTTATACACAGAAGGGCAGGTGGACCTGTAACTGTAACTAGTCCACATGGACCACATCTAACATGTTAAGCTGACTTCCAAAAGAATGGGTGGACCGTGTAAACTTCTTCTCCTGTAATTTCTCCATCCATTCTGTTTGGTTAATGTATATAGTTGTAAAAACACATAATATATAGTGCTGACTGTGGACGGGTCACTGTGTGTTGTTTGACGATAAACAGAGAAAGAAACAAAAGAGAATTATTTGCCCCAGAACCATCAGAACTTGTGCCAGTGTACATTCTCTAGTCACAGGGACTATTTTGTACAAATAAAGGATGTCCTAGAAACAACTTTGCACCATTTCATAAGAACTTGATAAGTAATGAGCTCCAGATTCCAAATGTCACATTCCTATCTAGTTCGGTTATGCTATGCTTCGATTGATTTGCAAGTTTCCTGAAGATGTATGAGAGCAATGTTTGCAGTTCAAATTTATATAGATGCCTATAGGGAGGATGACAAGTGGGTCCATGGTTAGCAATGTCTAATGGCATGAAACATCAAACATACATCGGCCTGGATCCGTGGATCCGCTGGGCCGCGGTGGCATTGACGATCTGAAAGCCTCTCCGTCCGGAGGCGCTCCTCCCGGTCGCCTGCGCCGACGCCGACGCCGGCAGGCAGCACAGCACAGCACTCCATGTGCCTGGCCGGAGTCTAGGCCACCGGACTGGTGGTCCGGGCGCCTGGCCACCTATTGATCAGTTGGCTGTCCCTGTTCGGATTCAGACAACTGTTCAAGCATGAGGATTGGAAACGAGCGATTTTTGCTTCACGTTGCTTGCTCTTTTCGCGGTTTGCCCAGTTTAGTACAAGTACTCCGTACGCCATAACTCGAAAGTCCAGACCATGACCAACATCGCCGTCGAAAACTTGGGATTCGTACTCGCACTCTGTACTACCTGCGCCAGTAGTACAGAGCCCGACTTGTGCCCGGTGCCCGGTGGCTACCTGTGGCCTGGTTGGACCAAGGAGCAGTGCTGTGTGCTGATGGTACCTGTAGCACGACTTTGGGACCCCAACAATAAATTGATGGCGAAACGAGGAAATGACGAGTCGACGAAAACTCAAGCTCCACATTATCTGTTGTGAACATGGGAGAGTTAGTACCATGCATTAGAATTGCCTAAATGCAGTACAATGACTGCAGTAACCTTGATCATTTTTCATTTTGAGAAAATTCTTCAACCTTATACTTTTAAAATAAATTCTATACTTAGCACCTCTTTTTGTGATGAAAGGCCCAGCTTAGCAGCACTATGAAACCGAATGTTTTCAAACGATTCGTCCAGCTCTAGCTGAACGAGGAGGCAGTACGCAGTCGGTAAGCATATTTTAGTGGCGGAATCTCCTGCTTTGCCTAGAGTGTAAGCGAGCAAAGACAAACACCTGCATTGGCATACGTCCGGCAGCATGGGCAGGGCAGCGGGGCAAAAAAGGGCCATCTTTTTTCTAACTAACTGCACGGGCCGTACGGGGTTAGTTTAAGCTGTTGACGGCCCATTCCGCCTCGACGACTCGACCAGAGAGAGCTCAGAGAGGGCGCCGGGCGGCAGGGCACCAGGGCTCCTCCTCTCCTGCACCGCTGCACGCAGCGACGTCGTCTAGCCGTTGTCTGCTCGTAAGGCTGGCACCAGGGCTCTCCTCCCTGTCCCTTGGTTGTTCAGTTGTTCTTGTTCGTTCAGACTCCGTGGATTCTTTTCTTCAGATTCAGACTCGAGAGGCCAGATTTGCCGGCGCCAGAGATCGATGCACGCGAAACGAACTCGCTACGATCGACTGTAACCGGGGGTGTCGAATCTTGTCTCGTTACTCTCTCCGTTTCAAAACTCGTGCAGCCGTTGTCTGCTCGCCCGATAATGATGCACCAGGACAATTATATATTAAAATATATAAATATTTATCGTTAAGTAATTAGTATCGGCGCCAGAAAAGATCTTTAAGGCCAGTTTTTTTGCAAATTTGTTTAGAGATATAAACGCCAAACGAACTTTTAAAAATCGATCCAAGTTGAACCGGACGTTTCCCATCTTGTCAATAGTTTTGTTGTACCATCAGGGCGTCCCCATCGCTCCACCCCACCGTGGCTGGGAGTTTCAGCCTCCACGTAAGCGTGCAGTGTCCAGTTCAGATTACTAGGTGGTCTCAAACCTTGTCAGAGTAGCTTGCAGAGGGGACGAATGCCTCGCCTGCCAAAAGCTAAAAGCCACTATTGCTTCACGCGTTGGAGAAGTCACCCAGCCTGAAAAAGTCTGATAAAGTTGAGTAGTAGCAGAAGGACGAGCAAAAGGAATAGGCAAAACGCTAAATGAACTTTTCTTACATCACTAGTAGTCTCGGTTGTGAGATTGTTAACCTCATTAACCTTTTGCCTACGCGCACAGTAGTTCTGAGTTGAAGCCAACGCCCTTGTTAGCTTGCATTGGCCTTGCCCTCAGGCGTGCGTAGCACCGATCTCCTTGCATTTGGCCACAACGTCGTCCAACGTCACATGATTCTCCCAGCTGGTGCTGACTCACACTGACGGGTTCAGATTTTCGGTCGCGTCACAGTTGGACGCACACGTCACGTGACCGTGGCTCTCGGCAATCGGGCCGGGGCGCGCGTGTTTCCGGGCCGGTCGTCAGATGGCGTGGCGCTTTCGCCGGCTCTAGCGCACGAGCCCCACGCGGCGGTCCACGGTTCACGGTCACCGCCGCGCGCATGTACTACGTGTGGACCGTGCACCGTGGTGGACGCTTGCGGCGCAGCTGCTGTGCGCTGATGCCCGTGCCCGTCCCGTGCCCCAGCCAGGCCCCCGGTCCACCAGCTGTATTGCAATGCCCAGCGCGATGCACGGGCGCCACCGTCTCCACCCGACGAGGCCCGGCCCGACAGCTGCACTGCAAGAACACACGGCAGTCGGCACCGGCGGTCGGTCACCGGACGGCCGACGCAGCCCAGCGCGCGGCGGGCGGCGGCCACCACCACCGCCACGCACCACACACCACATGTGCGCGCGGAATTTACGTGGGGTTCCGGCAACAAGAGGTCGACGGGGTGCGCGTCCGGAATTTGCGTGCGGGGTCCGTGTGTGTTGTGTTCTAGGCGTCGCAGGAACGACCCGAGAAAGGTGTGCGTGTCCTCACCGACTACTGCAGCAAAGCAAAGCAAGTTCTAGTCGCTGACCCTTTCGCTTGGTCCACCACCACATGTACGTACGTACTGTACGTGGACCACCAGTTTGGGCTGCTGATTGCTCAAGCCCCACCGCCCTACAGTTTTCCTCTTCTCCCGAACCGAACTCGGTCAAATTCATCACATATAAAAAAGAAGGGGAAATCAGAGGGAAATAACGTGTTCCAAAGACGGCAACTAGTACTAGATCGAGAGCAAATGTAATAACCATTAGAAATGATACGGAGTTATGAATCAGACCCGGTAGTGAATGTCAAAAAAAATATGAGTAGTATATTTAATTTTACTAACAGTGAATGTCATTAAAAAAAACATTTATAGTTTTATTTTTATTAATTCGCATGAATTGCGTACAATGAAGCCTGTGAGCAGCTTATCGTCCCTCGACCACATGGTTCATGGTCGCAGCAAAGGCAAGACGGTGGTTGGTTAAAGAAGGAAAAAAAAAAACACGGTAGGGCGGGCGCGGGCTCCAGCACGCCACGACGGCACAAGGCAGGTGGCATACTCCACGAAGTGATTACTACGTATAATCGACCGGCCGGCGCGGCATTACGCGGGGTGGTTACGGGGTGCCAATCACTCGCCGGCTTCGTCGTCTTCGCCGTCGTCGCTAATCAATTCAATTCAATTCAATTCAATCGGTGGCGGCCGGCAGCAGGACCGGACCGGCCATTGCTACTGCTCCAGCCACTGTTGGTATTCCCTTCCCTCGTGCACAGCAGCACAAGCACAATTTGGACGGTACACAGTGTACATTTACGTACCCCTACCATGTTAAGACTAATAATTAATTACAGTAAGTAGGAGTACGTAGCAATAACACGGGAATTGGGATCCGAGGCGTGGAGAAGTCCTCCTTTCCAAATCGAGCTTTGGTTGGTGTCGAATTCAGCCGCGGGAGATTTGTGCAAAATCAATCACAGGAAGGGCTTGCTCTCTTTTGTGTTCGTCGCTTTTTCGAGAGGATAAATAAATAAATAAATAAACAAGCAAAGGTGATTGTGAATGAATAAAGAAAGAAAGGATGGAGGAGCCTCCGACTCTATCTGTCCTGTCCCAATGCAAGCCCAAACGGCCAAGCTTGTCTGCTCCCCGTGGCCTTTGGCGACTTGGCCCGAGGAAAGCAACGGCTCACCGCAACAGTTACCACCACCCACCTCCACCACCGTGCTGGTGCTGTGCCGTCGCCTCCTCTCCCTCCCATACGCCGCTAATCAACAGTCTTGCTGTTGCTGTGCCTGTGCTGCTGCACGCAGCACAGTAGCTTGCGTGTGTCAGCTGCTCTCGCTACGGTTACTACTGCCGCCTGCGCTGCGCTGGGCATTCCCACGCCACCCCTCGCCGCTGCCCGCCCCGCCCGGTCTCTCCACTCCACACCCAGCAGCCAAGCAGCAGCGCCGCGAAGAGGTCTAGTACGAAGTAGAAGAGGAGACAGATTCGTCTCTTCGTCTCCACTAGCTCTCTCTCTGCTCCTCTCGCCTGGAGCGAGCGCGGCCAACGGCATCGGTCTTGACTTTGTTTCTCTTGGATGTGACGACTGACGCGCGCGGCCGTCTCCTCTGACCGGACCTGTGTACCCCGCGACGCAGCAAGGCAGCAAGGGCAGGGCGGAGCTGCGTATCCCACGAGCGGTGAGCCAGTGGAAGGGGAAGGACCCCGACCGGCCTGCTTTGCTCGCTCCAATACAAGCCAGCCAGGTGCCTTTCCCCCAACTCGGTGCGCCCACAGCAAAGCAAAGCAAAGCCGGAGGAGGAGAAGAAACCACCACGAGGCGCCCGGATTTCCGCCGAGAGGTTAGCGTTCCCCCCGATTCCTCCTCCTCATCCTACTCCGCTATTCCTCCCCCCCTGTTTGTTCCAAGATTTCTCGCTTTTCCTTTCCTCTCCGAGCGCTTTGCTTTTGCGGTTTCGCCGTCGGTGTTTGCACCCACAAGCGACTCTTCCCTTCCCCCCCAAATACGTGCTGCCATTGCTTGCCGCTTCCTCCGACCAGGAGGAGGAACATTTGTTCAAGAGTCAGGACAGCAGCCAGACCTGGGGTGAGGCGGACGGATGATTGCCAACACCGCGTCTGCTCCTCCTTGCTGTTAGTTATATCCTCCGCTAATTGCTTCGCGTCGAATTCAGCCAGCGCTTGTTTAAGGTTGCACGAAAAATTGATAGGGCAACCAACCAGTGGCACTACTTTTTCTGTGCGCAAGATTTGGTTGGTGCCCTTGGTGGTGTTCGTCCTCTCTTTTCAGTATTTCTTTGTCGTTGGGTTTGGGGCACGACAGGACCATCACCGCCCACATTCATGTCTTGATGACTTCTGCTACGAGTATGTGGAGTACTCCTCTGGAGTACCTCTTTGTGGTGTCTGTTGAGCATGTTTTCGGTTTGGACCGAGTTCGATTCATTCCCTTACAAGCAAAGACATATATTTCCCAGCCGTACTCCTCGCTCCATAGCCACAGGAGGAGTATTTGGAGCCGCATTTCTTGCATAACCACTTGGAGTGCCATTCAGGAGGGTTCTGTGGTTTCCTGTCAATTTCGTGATAGTAATCTTCAATAGGTCTGCTCGATTTTCTTCATCTGTGTGCTTGTCCTTTCTGGAATTATGCTTGTCTCGGCGATTCTTAAGGTTCCATTCCGTACTCGAATCACCGTGCGGCGATTCTTGGTATGGTACTATGAGTAAATGCGATCCGCGGTGACTTGTGAGCCAGGTTTTTGCACATTACTCTACATTACATTCACGAAAAAGTTGCAACCTTTATTGCATTCAGGGGTGTCGGTCTCACTTTTGTTAGGAACTGCCATGTTGCCTGCCGGATTTTCACTTTCTGTTTCCATTTTGTCCTGTACTTTTATTTGATCGTGGTGATGATGATAATCGCATTGTTGGTTGGACAATGCAGAGGTAATGCGCTTAAGGATCCACGACAATGGCTTCATTGGTGCCGGGTGTCCTCGTGAAGCTCCTTCAGCATATGAACACGGATGTAAAAGTTGCCGGCGAGCATCGGTCCTCGCTCCTTCAGGTTGTCAGCATCGTCCCAGCGCTCGCCGGGAGCGATCTGTTCACCAACCAAGGGTTCTACCTCAAGGTGTCGGATTCGTCCCACGCGACCTATGTTTCCCTTCCGGAGGAACAGCATGATCTCATATTGAGCGACAAGATTCAGCTGGGCCAGTTCATCCATGTGGACCGTCTAGAGGCAGCCACTCCTGTTCCCATCCTTAGAGGAGTCCGGCCAGTTCCTGGTCGCCATGCTTGTGTTGGTACCCCTGAGGATCTTGTGGTAACCGGCTCCTCCAATTTTAATGGCAGCAAGAAGGCGCGGCCAACGAATGGAGTGAAGGATGCCAGCGTCTTGTCATTAGAAAAGGAAACGAGCAAATTGGAGAAAATAAATGCTTCGCGCAAGCCTACTGGGGCGGAAAATAAGAAGCCGATGCTCACCAAATCAAACTCTTCACTGTCAAGACAAGCTTTGAATGGGATTGCTGATAAGAAGGAAGCGGTTAAATCAAAGGTGAAGGCAGCTATTACTAGGTCCACACCTTCATCACCAACCAGTGTCTATTCTCTACCTGCATCATTCGACAGATTCTCTAATGATCTGAAACAGAGGAACAAAGTAAAAGGAGCAGAGAAAGCTTCATCATCTAGGCTTTCCTTGTTAGAAAAGGCCGCTTCTGTTTTGAAGGCTACCAGTGCTGGGAGAAAGTCCTCTGCTGGCAATTCCATCAGTAGCTCTGTCTTGAGTATTGGATCAGGGCCAAAGGCCTTGAGAAGAAGCTGGGAAGGAAACACGGATATTAAAGGAAAAGGCAATTCAGAATCAAAGACATCCAAACCTGACAGGAAGTCTGATAACAAGATCCCAATGGTATGTAATATGCTGACTCTCTCTATCAGTGTATAGATAATGCAACTAGTTTATGTGACTACTGGGTTCAGCCACTTTCTTTAGGCTAGTTCAACTTTTAGAATTCCCAGTGATAATGGATAATAGAGACTGTATCTTATAAATATCTGTTTATTACTGTCTCGGCAATGACATCATTTGTGGCAACTGGCATGGAAATGTGACGGCGTTCTTCCCATTTGCACCAACCATTTATTTTTCCTCAAACTTAAGATAATATGTACATTCTTAATATGCAGACTCCTAGACGAAAATTAACAGTGGATGAGAAGGTGCCACATAAAGCTGATAATCAGAAGGCTGCTAGGAAGAGCACCGCAAGTGCTCCTGCTCCCTCAGATGACACTGACAAAGCAGTCAAGAAGCATATTCCTACTGTAAAGAGAACTTCTGGGGTTTTAGGAAACTCAAATGTTACAAATTTAGTGAAGATTCCTCCCAGCAGCAAAAAACTAACAGATATTAGCACTTCATGGACATCACTCCCTCCATCACTTGCCAAACTAGGAAAGGTATGGCTAAAATTCATTGGCACAATTGGCATGGTTTTAAACTTTTGCTTCCATAATAGTTTGAAACATCAAGCACTGATGAGTATTGTAAATTTTAAATTAGCATACCCTGTCGTGTTTGTAATAGGAGCTTCTGAAGTATAGGGAATCAGCACAAATAGCTGCTGTTGAAGCCTTGCAAGAAGCTTCCGCTGCAGAGAGCTTGCTCAGATGTTTGAGGTACCTTTTTCTTCTGGATACAACCCCTATGATTATGACAAGTTCTGTATGTTTTCTAACTTGTTCTAGCTCTAGGCATATATTTTCTTATTGGTAGACTATGACATAAGACATACCGTTTGACATATTCCCTATGACTCGGACTGAGTTGTTTTGCTATTCAATCCATTCTTTTATCCCTATCTTGTGGCTCCTAATGCTTGTATTCTTTTCAAACTGGAACTTTATTCTGTACTTAAATCGGGCAAAGAATCCCTAGCTCATAGATAACTATAAACGTATGCTTGACACCTGGATGGCATCACATGCTTGATGGTCTGTCTATTAAAATATAGTATTAGAGAATCTTGTGGTTTGATTTGGAAACCTGCCAAATTTTGCTAGCTTCTATTTAATTATGCAGAAGATGTGGCACCTACTGGTTTCAGCGTACTCTGCTTCCAGTTAATTCAAATTAGCAAAAATCATCATGAAACAATCTTCTGCCAAATTTTCACATTGAACTTACACTTCTGTGCTCTCCAGCAGTGTTATTCTGCTATTCCAATACTCTTGAAATCCTTTAATAGAAATGAGTCAACTATGCTCCAAGGACAAGCCTTATGAAGCCTTCAAAGATCACATGCATCTGGCCGTAGACAGCCTTGATTGCCTGTTCCCGTGCTGACGAACATGCTAGATACAGGACATGGTGATCGGGAACCAGGACAGGTGGTATCAGCTGTGCTTTTAGCAAAGCCTGCTGTTCGTTGTCACATGGTTGGTTTCTGATTGCACCTCACTGGGGCAAGATCATGAATAACCCGTAGGTCTCATCTCATGGTCCAAATGCCTCAGTTCGAGCTGTCTAGCATGTTGCAATAATGTTATCAACCAGCTCGGTTCCTCCCTTTTGGAGCTTGAGACCCATGCTGGAGTGGTCCCTGCTGTCCATCTTTTTTCTGATCTGAGGGCAGACGATAGCTATGAATGTTTTTACACATGTTTTCCCTTTTTCAAATAAAAAATGTTTTTACACATCAAGATTCACTCACATAGGTTAATCTAGACTTTACCAAAGATCTGAAGTTCAAAACATACTAATAATCATTGGCATTGTGAGTTACTACTGTCTGTAAACATTTGTGAATTGCCCATTTGGACATGCTAGAAAGTACAAGCTTGCAGAATGTACAACCCAGAGAACAGGAAAAAGAAATCTTGTATTGTGAGGTTTGCATACAGTTGATGCCTTGGCTTGTTCTGTGTGTTAGTTTTGCTTGTTGGCCTCCTGATGGTCCAGTCCAGGACATGGATCAACATGTTTCTGAACTGTCCCAGAACCATGCTATTGTAGTACTGTTTAGTGATGCTGTCCTAGACAAACAGGAAGTTTCTCCTGCTGTACTTAGCTGCATGCTGTTGTCTTCTACTGAAATCCAGTGTATTCTTCAGTTAATCCAATGATTGCTAATGTCGAATTGGTGTTGAAAAGTTTTAATCCAATGACAACAGTGTTGATTCTTACTTACTGACCGTATCTGCCTTTGTATTGGCCGGAGCAGCTCGTACGCGGAGGTGAGTTCCACGGCGGAGGAGCAGAACCCGCAGCCAGCCGTAGAGCAGTTCCTCACCCTCCACGCCGCGCTTTCGCGCGCCACGGTGATCACCGACACCCTCACCAAGTCTGCCGCATCTGCAGCCTCGCCAGACTGCTCGGCAGCCAGCGACGCTGGAACGGTGGGCTCCGCTACCGACGAGGAGGCCGCTGCCATCACAGCCGAGCGCCGGCGCCGAGCTACGTCCTGGGTGAGCGCCGCTCTCGCTACGGACCTGTCCGCCTTCGGCATCTACAACCTCAAACCGGTCCCCGCCACCGTCTCCTCGCCGCTGGCCGTGGTCGTCGTCGACGAGACCGCGAAGCCGGCGGCGGCTTCGGCCACGGCTACGAAATCATCGCCGTCGCCCAAAGTCGCGGCTGTCCCCGCGAAGGGGAAGGCGAGGACGGGCACTGCGGCGGCCGCAGCGGCGCTGACGACGACGACGCCCGCGCTGCCGGAGTGGGAGAGGGAGGCGGCGCCGAGGAGAGGGGCGAGCTGGCGAAGCGGCTCGGAGAGGAGTCAAGGGGCTGGTTCCTCGGCTTCGTGGAGCGGTTTCTGGACGCCGACGTGGCGTCGGCGTCGGCGTCCGCGCCGTGGGACCGCGAGCGCGCGGCCAGGATGCTCCCGCAGCTAAAGCGCGTCAACGACTGGCTCGGCGAGATCGGGAAGCGCAGCGAGACTCCGTCACTGCTGCCGCCGGCCGACGCGGACGGTGAGGCGACCACCGCCCCTGTCCCCGCGAACGGCGGCTGCGGCGTACCCGAGGAGACGATAGAGCGGCTAAGAAAGAAGATCTACGAGTATCTACTCACCAATGTCGACTCTGCCGCCGCAATGCTCGGCGGCGGCAGCGGCGGCAGGGCGGCCGCGCCGGCGAACGGGAAAAAGGGGTAACGCGTGGATTGGAGGTCCTAATTGGGCCGTTAGTAGTGTGGAATTTGATTGGGCCAAAAATCGGCTGGGTTAGCTAATGTAGGCTTCGTTTCTGTTGTTTTTTTTGTTGGGCTTTGAGCCTTAGTTTCTTATTATTATGGTCACAGAAAAAAAAAAAAAAAAAAAAAGGTGGTGAAAATTTGACTTGTATTTATCACTGACGTCGACTGGGTGACTATGAATTATGGAGTATCGGTCCATTGGATGGTTTTCTGGTTTTCTAGATTGGAATGTGATTCTTTGACCAAAGAATATGGACTGTTTGCATCAGGAAAAAAAAAAGAATATGGAGGAGTGTTTGTGCGATCACGTGCTGTTCAAACAGATTTTCAGAAACGTAATATTTTTTTTAGAGTTCAAGGGCCACAGCCCCGGCCTTTCAACATTATTAAAAGACCATAGCGTTTACAGTTCAAGCATTCAGTTCCTGATCATCCTACTGTAACCCGGCCAGCTGGGAACAAAGCGAAAGAAATAACTGTATTGACTAGGACCTATTACATGAACAACTCATTGAGTTGGAACCACCATGGAGCAGAGACTGAATCTTCTCCATCAGTTGAGAAGTCAGACACCAGCGAATTCACCATCATCTTCTCTCCAGCCACATTCTTCGGGCCATCATCAGTTGAGAAATCAGCTACCACTGGATGCACCATCATTATATCACCTTCTTCCTTCATAAGCTTCAGCTTGTAGTTTGACCCATAGTAAGCCATAGAACTCTCCCTGCTTCTACCTTCATTTGTCGTCATACTCAACAGAACATCTTTTTTTCTCTGGTGGACAAAGAATAGCCCAGTTTTCCAACATATTTGCTATCCTGAACAGCAGCATTTCCATGCCACTCCAAGCTATCCTCTGAAAAAGCAAATCATTTCTTAATTTCCATAACGACCACAAGACTGCAGAGGATATCATATTACACAGACAAAACTTCTTATTACTTAGCCAACAATTACCAATATGTAACAAGCTTTGACCTACTCATGAATATTAGAAACAATGTACCAGCATTGCTTAGCCACCACACATTGAAGAAAAGATGGTTAACAGTTTCCTTTTTGAACAAAAGAGACAAGTTTCATCCTCAAGCTCCCTCCTTTTGGCTAGGTTATCTCTGGTTAAGGTCCTGTTATTCATGACTAACCAGAGAAAGAAATGGACCCTAGGAGGAATTTTCAAGCTCCAAACAGCTGGAACATGGACAGCCTCAATACTCCTAAAGTTGATAACCTTATACAAGGATTGAGAGGAATAAATTCCAGATGATTTAAACTCCCAGATCAATTCATCCTCTTCTCTAGACATTGGGATTGAAGCAATTAGCTCTACAATTTCCAGCCAGTTCTGATACTGTTCAACAGACACAGTTCTTCTAAATGTACACTTTAAATTGGAACCATCCCATAACTCAGCTATAGATTTTTCTTTTTCATTAACTATTCTATACAAAGGATAAAACTGAACAGCCAAGCTAGAGGAACCTAACCAAAGGATAAAACGTAATATACCTCTTTGACTTCGGAGTAACCGAGGAAAATCTGTTTGTGCTATCACGTGCTCATCTGTGTAGTGATTAGTCAAAGTGTCAACACTTGCACGGAACATGCTTTTAATAAACATTGCGTCCCGTTAATAATTGAGGACAAAAAATATTCAACGAGGCCAGTCCCATTGTATTTACCGAGCCACATAGACACACATGTATAGAAAGTATATACTATACTTCTTACAGATATTTTGGTTCCTGCGAATGCATGGTTTCTTATCTCATACAGAGTTATGTAGCATTGTTCACAAAAAAACATAGAAAAACATGAATGAAACAATCACTTTCATTCATATGTAGTTGAAAAACCGAGCCAAGAGAGTTTCATCCCATTATGCTCGCCTCTTTTTTCCTTTTCTTTAAAAAAAATTCTCATGTCATAAGAAAAATGCTTAGATGACAACCGATTAAATCATATAGAGTTTTCACGTGCTCTTCTTTTATTTCAAGAGCCCTTTTTACGGTGGTTGGGGGTACTATCTGGTTCCTCTAGGTTCCTAAACAAATAATTAGTACTAATTATTTTTACGTGAAAGGTTAATACGGTAATTGTGTCTCCTCATTTTGGGCCCCATAAGTCATATTCTCTTCCACCTCCGGCCAGTGAGGTATTGGGAAGAGCTCGTGCAATCCATGGTGACACCGCTCGTCTCCACCCACACGACAGGAACCTTGTGCAATCCAACTAGATGAGCGTTGCAACCTTGTGCAATCCACCACTCTGGGCAAGCATGCCATGGCCAACTAGTAGCCTATGTCGCGACGCGACTTCGAGAACACGCCAGGCGAGCAGGCGTGTCGGCCTCAAAATTCGTTCCTCTTCTTTTGATCCACTTGATTCAGTAAATGCAATGAAACATGAATGAAACAATCATGGCGCCTTTTCATTCATCAAGAGTCCGAAGCGAGGTAACCAAGTCAAGAGCCATAGTCAATCATCTCATTATGCTCACCTACATTTATTCCTTTTCTTTAAAATTTTTATTCATGTATCATAAGAAAAATGCTTAGATGATTTAAAAATTGGTTATCTTGGTTCATATAGAGTTTCGGACGTCGTGAGCCATACATTTTTCTTTCTTATTTCAAATGTCCCATTATCATTTTGCTTAATTGTCACCTATGATTAATGGATATTTAAAATATCTAGCTTTTGTTCTTGATCTGACAACTAGTTTCCTTATTGTTCTAAATTCATTATATTTTTGTTTATTCTTGATAAGTGATATAAACGGTGTATCTTGACAAGGTATATGAGAGGTATTTCTTTTACGAAAAAGCGCCAACAGATTTGTGTGCGCGGTATATATGAGGTTGGAATTCAAAGAGAATCGTCACAAATTCGTGTGGAAATGCTGGGTTTGGTTGCAAGCACCCGGCGGCGTTAAAAGGCGTTGTACGCGCCGGACCGTGCCGTGCACCGCAGTACCACAGCTTTGACAAATGGGGAACACGCACTCGCGGCTCCCTCCGGCCACTTGGAACGCATGACGTCGGTCCCACGCCACGCACCACGCTTCGTGGCAATCTCCGCCGTCCATCGCCCGACGGACTGCCCCCGATCCGGGAGACGCCGCCGCGTGTGTCCTGTCCGTGTGGGCCCGGGACGGGCGAGCCAGCGCCATCAACAGCCGGCCGGCCCCCAACCCTCTTCTGCCTCCTTGCTTTCCCACTAGGCGCCGTGCCGTCCCCTCCCCCTCTCCTCTCTCCTCGCTCCCCCCCCACGCGGCCACGCCACGCCACGCATCGTCTCCCAAGGAAGGCGGCAGCCGCAGGGAGGGGGAGCGGGGATGAGGATGCTGTCCAAGGCGTGCTCGATCGTGGCCTCCTCCCTCCCGCGTTGCTCCTCCTCCGCCGCCCCCACGGTATAGCCCCTTCACTCTCCCCCCCTTCCACATCGACTCTTCCCTTTTCGCGGTGGTTCTCGGCGGGGGGTTTGGATCTGGCTGGGGCTGGGGATTTCCGTCGCGGCGCATCGCCGTGCCCCTGCAACTGCCTCCTCGGTTCCAACGGAACGGGTCGTTTCGCACGACAGCCCCTGGCTTCCCTCGCTATTGCGGAGATGCCCAGCTGTTTATCGGTTCTGTACTTGTCCCCTCTACTCGAGCTAGTTCGTTAGTTAGCTAGCTTTTGTGTTGATTTGCGCGCCATGGAGATAGATGGGTTTGTCACCGTTGCGTCAGTAGTTCTCTGTGAGTTCTTCTTGGTCGTGACAAATTTTGGTCTGCTTCTGTTGTATTGCATTGCAGATGAGGGGGCAGACGTCCTTGCTGCCAAGCGTGCGGAAGCAATGGCCCGGGAAGCCTCTGCTGTATGGAATCGGCACCCTCTTGGTCATGCCGCTGAGGACACTGTATGGAGTGGGTCGTGTTTTTGGCGCAGGGAGGTTCCTCTGCAATATGACGAGCGTCTCTTCGTCGCTGCAAATTGAGCTCGTAAGTGGTCTGAAATGCCTGTATGACTTCTAGCTAGCTATTGAGTACTTAAGGCTCGACGATTATTGATAGTTGATTAATGCTTATCGATGTAAGAACTTCGTTTATGTATCGACATGGTGGTGCTCTTTAGGAGAGAAGCCAGCAGTGAGAACAGTTTTGCGGAAAAAAAATCAGTTGTGATGAGTTTCTTACAATTGGATGCCATTGCTTCGTAGAAAGAAAATACAAGGCCAGTTTTAGTAGGAAAGAGCTAGTGTCCATGAAAAGAAGTCTCATTCTTGATCCACTCACTTATGACTTACTGCTTTACTCATGCTTGGCATTATGTTGTTTCCTCGGTTCTATACCTAACTATGATGTTGTGGGACCCCTTAGACTCCCTTATTGTTAACTCAAGTATACATGGCCAACATAATTTATACTTAAAATTTTCCTCTACACAAATGACTACTCTTCTTTTGATGGAACAGCATGGCTCCTAGCCTAGATCATCATAGTGGATATCATAAAGAAATAGGAGACATTGTTATGAATAGCCGAAACAATAAATAGGACACCTTTTGGGTGACTTCTTATAATCAGTTGTTACAACAGACTTGTTGCTCTTTACATAACTATCCTCCTATCTGTAGATATTTCTTATCATTCAATCACATTACTGAGTGTCCTTAGATATTCATCAGCAACTGTCCTGGTTTATATGCAGGTACCATGCCTTCGAGATAACTATGCATATATCCTGCATGATGTTGATACTGGAACAGTTGGAGTTGTGGATCCCTCTGAGGCTATGCCTATTATAAATGCATTGGAAAAGAGAAACCAGAACTTGACTTATATACTGAATACCCATCATCACTATGATCATACTGGCGGAAACTTGGAATTGAAGGCAAAATATGGTGCAAAGGTATAGCTTTGGCCTTTTTTCTATGTTCTTTCTTTTCCTGTTCAGTGACTCTGGTACAGTATGTGACAGTGACACAATCAAAATGTGTATTGTTATGAGCTAAAGTGAAGCCAATAGGGATATACCCAAGGATGGACTTATTATTATTGTTTTTTATGGAACATATTATTCTTACCAATAAAGTATCTGTTAAATTCAACAATATTATAGTTTTTGAGATTGATTATATAACTCAAGTTCAAAAAACAGCATATAGCATATACTAATGGCTATGCCTCAAGTTTGGGCATGACTTCTGCCTGCATTATCAAATCTAAGTTTTGATGATTTTCTAGGTGATTTGAAGGAACTGTTTGATGTAAATCTTTTTTCTTTAGTTTTCATTGTTTGCACACTGGATTGCTCCTGCCACCTGAAACACTTAATGTTAATTGTGTATAGATGAAGATTGGTGTGTCTGATTTAGTCTTCTGATTATCATATACATTTTAGGTAATTGGTTCTGAGAAGGATAAGGATAGAATACCTGGTATTGACATTACTCTTAAGGAGGGTGACACATGGATGTTTGCTGGCCATCAAGTTCTTGTACTGGAAACTCCTGGGCATACATCAGGTGTTTGATTGAAACTTTCTTATGACTCGTCTTATATTCGTTCTTATTTGCAAAGTTGAATGATTAACTCCTTTTGGTGCACACAGAGGCTTTTTGTTAACTTTCCATGTATTTCTATCAGGTCATGTGTGCTATTATTTCGCTGGTTCTGGAGCTATATTTACAGGTGACACCTTGTTCAATCTATCATGCGGAAAGCTTTTTGAAGGGACTCCACAGCAGGTTTTTTTACTTGCTTGCAAATATGTTCATATACATGTATGTTGTGTGAAGGTGCTACTGGACTTCTGTGACAAGCTACTCCTTTGTAGTGTTTTTATTTCACCAAAAAGTCTCTTAATTTTGAACAACAAACATTTTTGTTGTTGGAGTTTCTGAATTTTTTAATCAAACTTAAATTATTTCTCCACTGCAACTATTAGAACGCAGCGTAAGCATGAGTAAGCAAGATAGGTATATAAAAGGTTAAAAATGGTCTATGAACTTGAATGGCTGAGTTTGTTCTACATTATGTCGGTTGTACTTTCATTTGTTTGAACATGGGGATATTTGTGATTAAATTTAATTATTCATCTGATGGACTTTGATCATTTAATAGAAATTTAGAAGGTTGTGAACTCTTAGTAGTTTTATTTATCATCTATGGCTCAGTGACTTCTCCTTTTTCAAGGTATGGAAAATATTGTTCCATGTATCTTTGAGATTACATGACTATTTTAGCCTGCCTCGTTGCAGATGTATTCCTCACTCCAGAAAATTACCGCTCTACCTGATGATACAAAAGTATACTGTGGGCATGAATATACCTTGGTGAGTAATGTTTTATTTTATTTCCAGTTTCCTGCATCGATCTGTTATTTAATGCTTGATATTCCTCTGTGCAGAGTAATTCAAAGTTTGCCTTGAGTGTAGAACCAGGAAATAAAGCATTGCAGGAATATGCTGCAAATGCAACTGAGTTGCGTAATAAGAATATACCCACGGTAATATTATTGCAGTTTTATCTCAGTATTTGTGACAAGCTAGTGCTTCTTAAGCATCAAATTATGCATTTCTAGCTTTGTTACTTTAAAAGTCATTGCTTGTATTGTTTCTTGTGAACATTTCATAATGTGAAATGCATAATTTATTTCATGACCTTTTATTCTCGGACCTTAAATAAACCAAATTTCATGTTTGCAGGTGCCGACTACAATTGGAAGGGAGAAGGAATGCAATCCTTTCTTGCGGACCTCCAATCCAGAAATTAAGAGAACACTATCCATTCCAGATCATTTCGATGAAGATCGGGTGCTTGAAGTTGTCCGTCGAGCAAAAGACAACTTCTGACTAACAAAAGGAAATTCTCGTGACATATGTGACCTATATCATGTTAAAGTTCAGACAGAGAACCTCTAAAGTCACAAGAAACATAGGAGAAGGTATATATGTTTGAGCTAGATTTTGAAATGCTTCGCAAAATTATGTCGATTGTATGTAGCTTGGGCAGTGCTTGTCTATAGCAATCAGTGATTCTTTTGACTACCACAAATAAGTGTGTTCTGCTCCCATCTACTCTCTGTAAAAAACGCCACTTAGTCGTTTTCAATAGTCAATCTAAAGTTCTTATTCAATACTTGAATGCATTGCATTGCAAGTTGCTTGGATCCATGTTTCTTAGCCGTATGAATATGGTGTCAGCAGTGCAATGCTTGGAAATGTAGCTCTTGGGTACTGATATGAAAGGTGCTTACTGGGGTCCTTCGCTTGATGGATGAATGCCAGCCTTGGAATTTACGTCACATTTTGGAAGATTGCCGTTCAATCATCAATCATGGTCGATGTGATGCATCACCGACCGACCGAAAGAGTAAGCATTTGCATGATGTGCCATGATTCTTCCGAAGCTTCGCTGGTAATCTGAAAAAGCCCTGGATGATTCTGTCACGCTGAACTTTGAGCTTGTGGTACAATGGAAGTTTATCGCTAACCAAATTGTCCGATTGACATGTTGATCCCCAGAACTGGCCGAAAGTTAAATGACATATTGATGATAACGCCGAACAGGTGGAAAGTTTAATCAGCGAGCTATTGTTTTCGGCTTCAGGCCAGCTGTTCTTTAGGTTGTCAAAAGAAAGCTTGGGATTCCATGAGCTGTTCGAGTTCGACACGATTTAACTCGAATGCGTATTTATGCATCAATGCATGTCATGGTTTATTTTATCAAGTAATAATTTAGTAACTGATGTATAATATGGAATCATTTCAAAGCTCGTGGAATAGAGATTCGATCCTAAACCTGCATCCTAAGCTCGTGAAAATTCGTATTATCTTTGCTTCAAAAAAAAAAAAAAATCATATTATCATCAAGCTCCAATCTCTTAGAGCCAAAGATCGAAACCATTTACAAGCAAAAGTAAAGATCGAACTATTTTACACAAAAAAACGTCGATTGGAAAAAAAAAAGTTGAAAACAAAAAATGTGTCAAGTTAAGTATACTTTTGATTTTGCAATTTGGGGAAAAAAAAAGGTAAAACAAAAGCAGCCAAGATTGTGAAACGAAAACCCCCTCGTGCTCTCCCCCATTTCTTCTTGTCCCTCACCCCACCTCCACCCCACTCCCACCCCACCACCGATGGCGACCGCCGAGCCCGGCCGGCCCCCGCCCCCGCCCAAGCCCGCCTGCGCCGTCACGTTCGGCCGCTCCACCCTCCTCGGCCGCTACCTGGCCGCGGCGCTCGCTGCCTCCGGCCGCTGGTCCGCCGTCGCCGTCCTCGACCCCTCCCCACCTCGCCGTCCCCGCCGCCGCCCTGCCCTCCTGCCTCCCACCTCGTCTACCACCACGACGTCGACCTCTCGGACCCCGAGCGCCTCGTCTCCGCGCTCGCCGGCGCCGCGGCTGTCTTCCATGTGGACGCCACCACAGCAACCGCCTCCGGGAGCGACGGGTCCTTCCTCTCCCTGCACCGCCTCGCCGTCGAGGGCACGAGGCACCTCCTCGCGGCCTGCCGCACCGCCGGCGTGGAGAGGGTGGTGTACACCGGCTCGGCTGACGTGGTCGCTGCCGTTGCCCGGGATGTCATCAATGCCGACGAGGACTCCGCGCCCTACCCTGACAAGGTTTGGTTATTACTCGCGACATTGTGGTTCCCAATCTTGATCTGCTCGGGTTTGGGATCCTTGGGTTTGGAGGTGCCATTAGTCTGACGGGCCGCTTGGGTTTTGGATGGGGGAGCAGTTCGGGAATGTGGTGAGCGAGCTGAGGGCGCAGGTGGAGATGATGGTACTGAGTGCGGACGTGGTGGACGGGATGAGGACGTGCGTGCTGCGACCCAGCAATCTCTTCGGTCCGGGCGATTCCAGCTTGGTGAGGTTTGTTGCTGGATATGCAAGGTCTCCCCTGGGCAAGGTATTCCAATATGAAATTGACTTTGTTCCTGTGATTCGCTATTATAAAACATGACCTGGAAAATTTCCCCATGCTTCTTCAAACTATGAATACAAGTTTTCTTATGTAGTTCTTTTCAGTTTGTAATAGGCAGTGGCAGTAACATGTCTGGATTCGCTATTATAAAACATGACCTGGGAATTTTCCCCATACTTCTTCAAACTATGAGTACTAGTTTTCTTATGTAGTTCGTTTCAGTTTGTAATAGGCAGTGGCAGTAACATGTCTGGATTTGTTATTATAAAACATGACCTGGGAATTTTTCCCATGCTTCTTCAAACTATGAATACTAGTTTTCTTATGTAGTTCTTTTCAGTTTGTAATAGGCAGTGGCAGTAACATGTCTGATTTTACCTATGTGGAAAATGTGGCCCATGCCAATATTTGTGCTGAGGAAGCCTTGTCTTCGAATGCAGCTTCTGTAGCTGGCAAGGTACATTTTTAGAGATAAAGGACTATGTTTAGCCATATTACTTTTATGGCTAATTCTGCCCCCTGAACTTTTACAGCCATTTTTTGTTACCAATGATGAACCTATGGAAACATGGGAGTTTATGAATTGCATGATGGAAGCCATGGGTTGTCAGAGGTATGTCTCCCTCCATCTTTGCCCCTCCCTACTCTTTGAACACAACTTGTGAAGTTAACATGTGCTGTGGTTTCTCATCCATTTTAGGCCCAGGATTAATCTTCCTGCCAAGATGTTAACATCTGCTGCCTTGCTCTCCAAAATTATTCATCACAAGCTTGGTTTTCAAATGCTTTCTACCCCTCTTCTCCATCCAGATACAATATACTTCTTGTCATGCACTAGAACCTTTAACACTTCAAGAGCCCGAAGATTACTTGGATACCACCCAATTGTATCATTGGAGGTGAGCTTGTTTTGTTACCTTGCTATATAGCAATCACATATGTTCCCTTGTATCATCTGTTTGGTACTCTGATGTCTTGATATGTTCCTTGTAAAGACACATGAGACCACTTCAAGGGCTTCCTTTTTCTTGCAATGAATATGTTGATAACTAATAAATTCTAATGTTTAACGTGTATCAGGATGGAATTATGAGAACTGTTGGGTCATTCTCAGAACTATCAGATAATTTGGGGTTGTCAAGAAAACAAGCCTCCTGCGGATCATCCAAGGCAGATAAGCTGCTAGGAAGTGGAACAGGTGATATAATCATTTTTTTTAAAGAAAATATCTCTATTGTGTTTTCTGCTTTCCACCAAATTGAATGAACAAGAGCCTTGGATATCAAACTTTCTGATGTAGGTGTGTAGAACACTTTTCATTGTTTAGTTACTAATCACTCGATTATGATAGTTACTAGTCACTTGGTTATGATAAGTATTGGTTTTGCACTGTTGACATTTTCCATTTCCACTGCAGCTGCTGATATTCTTCTCTGGAGGGATGAAAAGAGAACCTTTTCATTTGTTGCAGTATTGTTTCTGCTTTTCTACTGGTTCCTGCTTTCAGACAGGACTTTTGTTTCATCAGCAGCCAAATTTCTTCTAGTGCTCTCCCTTGGTCTCTTTATCCATGGTTTGCTGCCTTCAGAAGTGTACGTGTTTTGTTTGTTCAGCTATCTTTTGAGTACAAAAATATGAAAAAATAATATTCCCCTAATTTTGTTTAGTACTGTGTTTGAATACTGAAGTTGAACTCCTATTGCAGGTTTGGTTTTACAGTTGAGAAGGTTACATCTGAGCATTTTGAAGTATCACACTCAGTGTTGAGGAATTCACTTATGTGTCTGGCTTCTGCATGGAATGGGAGCATTCATAATCTAAGGGTTCTAGCAGAAGGTGAAGATTGGAGTTTACTTTTGAAGGTTGGTGTTTAGGTTTCTTTAGAATTTTGTCTCTTGGAGGCTTTATTCATTAAAAATATCCAATATGACCAATATGAGGTGGTGCTGCCTACTAAATTAGGGCCCTTGAGCTCACATATGCAGTTTGAATTTTGACTACTTTAGTGATTGTTTGCAGCGGGTCTATCTCTATCATATTCATGAACTATGTTTTTTTTTCTCTGAAAGTTGTATTAGGCATAGTTGTTTTCACAAACTTTAATATACACACACTTTAACTATTCAAAATGTTTCTGCACTCATGTTAAGTGATTGAAGTCTCTAGTTAGCTTGGTATACTTTTGGGGCTTTTGGCTTTAGTATTTCTAGAACTAGAAATGATATACATCAATATTTTTTTGTCATGTTTGGTTGATGTTTGTAAGTTACTTGGTTTAGTGAGTGTCATAAGGGATCAGTCATTCCATCTCGATCAGTGAATAACTTACCATGTTAAGATAATGCTGCTCGATTAACAGTATGCAGAAATGGTTACTCAAGTTTTCCACAACCAAAAGATGGGCTTTAAGTTCAAATTCATTGCAAATCAATAATAAATCCTGACATGGCAGGGAAAATGTAGCTATTGTTGCAAAAATGAAGTCATGGTCATATAAGAATCAAGTTATAAATGATTGATCCTTAGTTTCTTCACTGTTTTACAGGTATTTGCATTTCTGTACTGCATCAAACTAATGCTGGGCTTTCAGTTCAAAATTCTGATTGGTCTTGGTAAGGGACTTTCTTTTGCCACTTAAACATTGTGATCAACTGATCATTTAGTGTTGTAAAATAAATTTATCATCTGCTTCTCCTCTCCTGTATGCAGTACTGGCATCCTTGTTCATTGTCTTCATTGTCTATGAACAATGCGAGGAAGAAATTGATAGTTTGGTGGCAGTTGCTTCTGTCAAAGTCAAGTGGCTAACAGACAGAGTAGTTGGAAATTTGCCGGCCTCTTTGAAGGAGTATATAGCCTAGAGGGAGACATCTGAAGGATGTGTCGCCAACTCGCTATGGTGCTCCAATATGTAGAAATTCTTAGTTCTTTTAAGCTAACATAGTAACATGTCCTGTGCGATCCTACCCAAATGTTTGACTGACTTTCATATTCTTGTTCAAGGTGGGAATCCTTTCTTGCCGCTGTTTACAATTCGTGGGTTGGCATACAGCAAGATATTATCAAAGTTGCCGCTGTTTACAATTTGTGAGTTGGCATACATACAGCAAGATATTATTGAAGTTATGTCTGGGATAAGTGATCTGTTTTCTGTGAGATCTCAAAATATTGGCTAGCTAATCTGTGTTTTATGCTCATGCTTGGGTACCAAACTCCTAATTCAAATATCTTTAGCTTTAACCAAATTTATAGAAAAATACATTAATATATATCTATAATAACATGAAACATTCATTAGATATACTATGAAATATATTTCTACAGTGTTAATATATTTTCTATTATACTTGGTCTGAGGTAGAAAGAGGAATTATTTAACATTTGTGGTTCTGTGCTGAAGAAGTTTGGGCTCTCATGGTGAGCCACCTCGATTATTTAACAATCTTTTGTTGGCCGATACCGAATCATCAAACATTTTCAATTATTATTATCAGATATGCAACAGAATATACAACTTGTGCCAGTTACATAGACAATTATGGTTGGGAATATTTTTTCATGATCTTGTCACTTCTGTCTTCGAATCAAACTTTATTCCATTATTCGGACGTTTGCTGCACAAGCTCAAACGTATGTGTAGATTTGTTAGTGATACGTTTGCAGATTTGTTAGTGATACGTTTTGTGTTCTCAATTAGGACTATGTACCATGTCCGGATATATATTTTTTTCTAACACATACTTCATTCCAAATTGCAAGTCATTTCAAAAATCTTAGAAAGTGAAAGCATTTTAAGTTTGACCAAAATTATAGAGAAGACTATAGATGTTTATGACATCAATAGATATATTATGAAAATATAATTAATGAATAATCTAATGATACTAAATGGCGCCATGAATGAAATTATCTTTCATATAAATTGATCAAACTTGAGAAGCTTTTGACTCTCAAGATTCTTGGAATGACTTACAATTTGGGATGAATTATGAGCCAAGGAGGGTGCTGCAGTGTTGTGAATATGCCATGTGTTCTATAAAAAAAAAACCCCTCATAATAAGCCTAAGTAAATAACAAGTAACAGTCTGAATGGAATTTCAGAGTTGCTCACATGGGGTCTTGATAAAAATACAAAATTAGCCCATAGACATATTACACAATAGTTGTGGTTGAGCATATATAACCTCTTTATAAAACCTATCCAGAACACCATTAGTGCATGCTACAACATCACAATACTTGACTGAGCTGGGCACGCAAACTCAGACCAAAACAATCACAATAGAAAAGATCGTCTTCTAGAGAACAATGGGCATCAATATCACAAATGTAGTTAGAAGTTAACACCACGGTGGGGCAAGTTCAAATTGTGTTCAGCTGCACAGGAGTAAACAACTCTTTCATCCTTGAAATCCATAAGCAAAATTGTAATAAACACAATAGCCTGGAATCAAAGCATTTGCATTAATAAATTTCCTTGCACTATCTTTGTAGTACTAACCCAAAGCTTATTGGTGATGGGCTGATAGTAAGTTAGTAACCGACATGACGAGCAGGCAATGAACATCAGAACAAGGAATAGAGGGACTAAAATTCTTAGAGTATGCATCCCTATTGATGCACAGTTTGATGTGTTTGCACCTCAGTTGAGGGCAACGGTAAGCAGGCGACTGAAGAGGCAACAACACACACATGTTAGATCACCGATTTATGGCCATTATTTGGATCGACGACATGGAGAGCTATGATGTAAGGAGGATGACGGTGTACAGTGCTAATAGGGGCGAAGCTAGAGCAAGTTAGAGGGGGTGCCTTTCTGTATAGGTGTAAAAAAAAATAATCTACAAACATGGTGAAAACTTGTTCCTCATAATGGTTTTTTAATTTTTTGTGGACCCATAGAGTTCAACGTAGCTTCGCCCGTGGATGCCAACTAGGGTCTTTGATGGCGAGAATGTGTTGCTGCAATTCAAACGCAAAAAGCAAAGATACAAACAATTCAGAGAGAAGATTAAAGGCGGTATAAAAATAAATAGGGCATGCAACACATCGCATTGATGCAAACAAAGAATGGAAAAGGCTAAACGATGAGCCCTCAAATTAATAGCAAATAAAGATTCATGCATGGCTAGTGTCTAGATCAAATACACATCATGAGATAGATTTATGTTGGTAAAGTCCAGGTTAGATATGGATGATGAGAGACATAGGTCATATACAATTTTTTTTTTTTTTTTTTTTGACATAGGTCATATACAAATTTATGCACTCTAGGGAGGTGTTGGGAGAACTTGTGACCGAGCTGGCTCAAAATCAAGTGCTTAGAGCCAACCTTATGGCGGTTGTAAGCTTGATAGAGGAGCGGTGATCCTTAGTGGACTCCCGTGTTTTTGCATCATTTTAAAAATCACTAAAAATTTGAACTTTTGAATTACAACTAAAATGTTGATTTGATGTTAAACCAAAAATCCTTTTTGAAAACCTGCATTGATGAAAATTGAAACCTTTTGTTTTTTCTACTTTATGATGGCCAAGGATCAAGGTAACTTTCTAGATTTTATTTATGGAAGTATAGAGTAGAGATAAAATATGACTTGTCACCAAAAATATATGAATATTTTAGTGAGCACAATAAATTATTAGGGTCACTTAGGATATTCACCTATCGCCTAAACCCATTTTGAGGGTTTCTTACACAATATTGAAGGGATAGACACAGACGGCATAACACGCCTACCACTTAATGACTGATAGGATAATCGAAATAAAAAGAATAAAGTGTCACACCTCATTTATTTTTTAAAAAAACTTTTTTCAAGTTATCAATAAATAAAATACAAAAATTATTTAGTAGACTTGTATAAAATTTATATATATTTTGAAATAATTAATTTATTTTAATACAATTTATTGATAAATTATTTTTATATGATACATAAAGCTTTTTTTTTTTTTATATTTAAATAAAATAATAAGGAGGAGAAATAAGGGGAAAGAATAGGAGGAGAGAAAATGAATCAGGAAGAGCTCTCGGGCTTTTTCCTGGCCAAAATTGTTGGCATGTGCCCACCTGACGAGGCGCATCGGGTTGGGTTGAGCTATCTCTTGAGGCTTTTTATGTTTCACTATGCTTGATTAGGGTATAGCTTGAAAATTGTGATTCAAATATGACCAAATGCAGTAGCCAAGTCTTCAAGTTTGGTCTTTTATGGGTTGAATTTTAGGTCAGGTTGGGAAAATTTAACTATTGACCATTATTAAGAACATCACCTCTCCAATTATCACTTTTATTAGTGTTGCCATTCACACTTCTAATAGTGATCATATGGCGCGGTGTAGCCACACGCCCTAGTGTCACCACCGTCGAGGATCCGCCGATCGTCGCCGCGAGGGAGACGAGTCATCCCGGCCGCCCGACCACCGCCATGGAGTCAGGGACGACGAGAGGCGAAAGAGCCGCCAAGGGGCGAGGAATAGGCCAGGATTGGCCATTCCCGCAAGAACTCCGTGCGAAGCACCGCCGGCGTCGGTGCCAACGGACGAAGTTCCCTCGTCCGAAGTCGCCGTTGACGGACGCCACAAGAAGGCGAATGGGAGGGGCGACACGCCGCCCTTCGCCTCTCACCCCGCCAATCCGGTCGTTAGGGCAACCCCGCTCCCCACGTGGCGCTGATGTGGCAGCCACCGCGGGCGCCCACGTGGACCCACGTGGCACCCACATGTAGAGAGGGATTCCTCGTGGTACACTATGTAAATTGCTAGAGCCACCCGGTTATTGTACAACGTAATTCTAAAACTAGGCCTTCCCGTGTCGTAAAAAAATTCCTTTTAAAATTTGTAAATTCATTATTTGATTTATAGAATTTTATCATGTAACTAGTTCTATTTTTGTTACATGATAAAATTATATTATAATATTACCCTAATGATTTAATTAGGGATTAATATTATAAAATCCGTATCTCATGCATACTAACTCCGTTTCGCGTGAAAGCGACTTCCATAATTCATCTAAAATCTAGCTCTATGCATCTAACCCATTGCCACCATAATGTTCTATGTTTGTTTTGGATGCTCTAGTTCAAGCTAGGTTATCAACGTATCTTGTAGTAGTTCTACATCGACCGATAGGAGTTTTCCGTCCGAAGATAGCTAGAGACGTTTTGACGCCGTGCCGATTCGTAAGAACCTCCTGGCAAGTCCTTACCCCCTTAATCATGACCTTAATATGATGATATAATAACGATGATGATATGATAATCGGATTAGTAAATAGTGGTATGAGCCCGATAACGTAGCTATGGAGCTAAAGCGGGATGACATAATCATCCACGTTATCTACGCCATACGTTGTAATAAAGAGAAACATGAGAATGCCTAATGAACCCTAACCAACAAAAGAGGTGAGTAGTGGTAGTCCGGTAGAGCCTAAATACCACGTCGGGAATCGCCGCGAGGGGTTCTGCGGAGAGATACTCGCCTCCCTAAGGACCGATTCATAGACCTTCTACCTAGTGTAATATTATTACGCATGACCACACGCCGGGATGGGGCGGCTTGATTCCACGCCCCGTTGGGTTGAGGTATAATTTATAACCAAGGTGGTAGGAGTAGGCAAAGCGACCTATCAAGAGCGGACATGGGGAGAGTGGCCCCATGGTCCGGTTGGCGTGGATGCCGAAAGTGATCTTCCACGTAAGTGTTTGGGCCTTGATGGGCGCGGTGCAAGGTGCATATATTGATGATTAATGATTGGGTTTTGTGTCGACAATATAGGTTGGGTAATAAGGTATTACCGTAAAGCCGTGGGTGATTTGGTATCACCGTATTGTCTAGGATGATGCGTCATCCTTCCAACCCCGAGAAGTCGTGGTGAGAATTATACCAATATACCTAGGAGGCATCCAAGCGGTACGGATCTCGTTAGGGCCCTGTCGAGCCATTAGGCGTGGTGTAGACAACGCCTATCGTGTGGGGAAATTTGTACACCTCTCAGAGAGTTATTTAAATCTATTCAATAGCCACGCCCTTGGAATGGGCAAGTGCTAAGCCCTGAACATCTATGATTAGATATACACTTTGTTGATGACTAACCCGTGGTGCCATGACGGTGATGATACGACATAATCCGGGGAACTAGCGAGAGCGATTTTAGAGACTCGCTAGGGCCCAAACCCTTAATAACTACAACCCCTCGGTTTGGGACTTGCCGAGCACGTTTGTACTCACCCATCTATTTTACGATATCGGCACATGTGAAGGTAAGATCGACGACAAGGTAGAGGACCCGTATCGTAGGAGTTCGTAAGGAGTTTGCTTAGGAGAAGGACGTTGAAGCCCGGATTTCATCCATGCACAAGTCCGCCTCGTGGAGATGCGGTGTCATAGTTAATCCACCGCTTCTCGGTTGGCCAACTCGATATTGTAACCCGACTTGGTGACCCTTCGTCGCCACCGTAAGCCTCTTTCCATCCTATATTTCTATTTCGGTTTTATTATTAATTACGTTCACCATTACGTTACTAATGAGGCGTGTTTGTGGCGTGATCCCGGGCGCAAACGCGTGTGATTAATCGACCCATTAAAAGTGGGGCGTGATAATCGTAATATGTACGAGGGTGACATGTTGTGTGATGTTACGTCATCCTTTTTGTGTGATGTTGCCTTTATGTTTTCTATACTCTTGTATCACTTTGTGTTCATTTAGTCCTAGAGTAGAGATAATATGACTTGTCACCCTAAACTTGCAAGATCTAGTTAGCGGTAGAATTATTAGGGTCACTTAGGATATTCACCTATCACCTAAATCATTTTGGGTTTCTTACACAATATTAGAGGGATAGACACAGACGGCATAACACAGGCCACCTACTGACTCCGTCGTAAAAAGAATACGCATCTCATCATTTTTTTTTAAAAAAAAAACTTTTCAAGTTATCAAATACAAATCTTATTTAGTAGACTAGTCGTGAAATATATTTTTTATAATTAATTTATTTTAAGACAACTATTGATATTATTTATATGTCAAGTTTTTTTTTTTTTTTTTTTTTTGGAAAATATAATGTGTGTTTTTCCTGGCCAAAATTGTTGGCATGTGCCCACCTGACTTGCGCATCGGGTTGGGTTGAGCTATCTCTTGAGGCTTTTTATGTTTCACTATGCTTGATTAGGGTATAGCTTGAAAATTGTGATTCAAATATGACCAAATGCAGTAGCCAAGTCTTCAAGTTTGGTCTTTTATGGGTTGAATTTTAGGTCAGGTTGGGAAAATTTAACTATTGACCATTATTAAGAACATCACCTCTCCAATTATCACTTTTATTAGTGTTGCCATTCACACTTCTAATAGTGATCATATAAAGATAACCGTAAGACGATAAGGCTCTCGACAGTGTTGCTGGAGTAGTGCTTGAAAAGGAGAGAGAAGGTTGGAGCACCTTAGGGTACTCACACTGTAGACTCTATGATAGAGTCTAAGTTTATTTATTACCTTCATATTTATTGTATTTTGGTGATGTGGCGCTGATGTAGCAGTGTATTTATGGGAAAAAACCCAAGACTCCAAGTCCACAATAACCGAGGTAATAAATGATTTTAGACTCTATGATAGAGTCTGCATTGTGAGTGCCCTCTTCCCTCGGCAGTGTTCCTGGAGTAGTGCTTGAAAAGGAGAGAGAAGGTTGGAGCACTACTACCCATACAGTAGCTATCGATGCCTAAAATTAGAAAATTAGGAGCAGTAAATGTAGAAGAAGCGATTCCAACTTAATAAAAAAATATATTTGCATGCAGCAGAGGGAGGGAAGAGAGACAAGAGAGCTCTACTCTCTTCGTCCCTTTGAAAACGTCATTTTTGACTTTTGGTTATCAAGTTTTGACCATTAATAAATTAAATAAATAATTATTAAAAAGTATCTCTAATGATAAAATAAGTTATAACAAAATTTTATTTTAAGAAGTTTTTGTAAATAATAAATTAAATAAATAATTATTAAAGTATCTCTAATGATAAAATAAGTTATAACAAAATAAATAATATTTATAAAAAAAAATGAATAAGACGAGTGATCAAACAAGACCATCCGGAGGAGAGTACCTATTATCAATGTGTGGGACCCATTTAGCTGAAAAAAGCATCACCACACAGAGGGTGACACTTTCAAAAGAACGGAGGGAGTAGATAAAAAGCTTTTTGAACATCCATTGCTGTCAAAAAACAAAGTAGGAGTGATACTCCCTCCAGGATGGTATTAGAAGTCGTTTTGATGACAGTCCATTTGGTTTGGGTCAAACATCGGAAATATAAATCATTAATAACTTTTAAGTTGTTGAGTTTGTAAATGTAAAAATTATATGAGTAGATTTGTTTTAAAAATACTTTGATAAAAGTATACATATATCACATCTCCATAAATATTTTTATATAATAACAAGAGGTCAAATATTTTTTTCTTGTTTTTGAGATATGATTTGTCCCTAAATTAATTCTTCTAATACCATGTCAGGAGAGAGTACCTATTATCAATGTGTGGGACCCATTTAACTGAATTGAAGCATCACCACACAGAGGCCTAAAGAGTGGTGATAACAAGAGAGGGAACACTTCTTCAGAAAGTTAAGTTTCCGGTCAGGTTGGATCATGCTTTTCTTAGACAAAATTCAACTTTCATTAACCATTGCTGTCAAAAAAAAACTTTCATTAACCATATATATAGCTGAATCTTCAGTAAGTACATGATAGAATGTGCCGACATATGAATCTCCAGATCACAGCAACTGCCTCGAATAGGTAATTCATAAAATTAAAATTTAGCAAGAGGAACATAGGTTGGCTCATGTTGGGGTCGGGCGGGTACGATCAAAATACACGATGACACCCGGTTCGACTCGGAACACATGTGCTCTGAATAAGTACGGACCGAACCCAGACTCGAGAGCCCTCGTGCTCCCTCGCGTGCAAATCCAACCCAGATTACCCGCTCGCTCTAGGTCTAGGGTTCCCGCGACCCCGCCCCCTTCCTCTCCGCCGCTCCGTCGATGTCGTCGGAACCTCCGCCCGCGGAGTCCCCGAGGCGCCCGCCTCCGGCTCCGGCTCCGGATCCGCGTCCCCTTCGAAGGACGCCGTCGGCACCGAGGGCGGCGCCTCTGCGGCGGGCCCGGAGACGAACACGCTCTGGGTGGGCAACCTACCCTTGCACGTCACCGAGGGCGATTTGTTGGCCATGTTCGGGCCGCACGGCGCGCTCGATTGCACCCTCGCACGAGCCGGATCTCGTAGCTACGCGTTCGTCCTCTTCCGTTCCCCAGCCGAGGCTCGCGCCGCCGTCGAGGCTACCCGGGGTGAAAAGATCAAGGGGGCCGTTATGCGCACCGAGTTCGCGCGGCCGGTAATTCGCTGGGATCTGCTCCCTCCCGTGCTAGTTTATTTTGATTGAAAATAAAACAAAAAAAAATCCGCCCTAGATTTACCGTTATTTATTGCGATTATGTCCGCGATGCCACGCGATTTTTTTTGCGCTAGCTAGGACTTAGGTCCGTGGATATCGATCTGGAATTTATAGCTTCTGATGGTCGAGGACACTGGCCGTATGCCATGTGTATCTGTTTGCAACCTGGCTGATTAGGTCCTTGTTCTATATCATATTACAAGATGCTCCTTTCCTTGAAATATTTTTACACAGTAGTGCTCGGCTCGCCGAGTCATGCAAACATGCAGGATGGTGCAGTTTTATGCTACCCAGCATCTAACTTGTTTTGCAGATTCAGTGTGCAATGTGTTTGTTATGGTTTAATTAATTTTAAATTATAGGTCCTGTGTGTTTTCATGTTTTTGTGGGAACCGGAGACTGATGAGTACCATGCGGCCGTGCCTTTATAAGATTTTGTTTGCTGTTTTCATTTTTACAGGCTAAAGCTGTTAGGAATCTGTGGGTTGGTAGCATTAGCCTATCGGTTTCAAAGGAGGAGCTTGAGGAGGAGTTTCAAAAATTCGGAAAAGTTGAAGTGATTGCATTCTCCCAAGATCAGACGGCAGCGTACATTGATTTTGAGAAGCTTGAAGATGCAATTTCTGCTCACAGATCCTTGAATGGAAAAACTTTAGGTGGCAAGGAATTGTGTGTTGATTTCCAGAGGTCCAAGGGAAGAGCGGTGTGTATCCATCGCGTTGGCTGGATCTGTATTTCTCTCTGTTGAAATTTTGTAGTGGATATTGTTACAACTTCTGTACTGATTTCTGTAGGAATGGTTAGACACTGGCAGCTTCAATGGTAGAGTATCAGGTCCAGTGGGTGATAAGAGAGGCAGTGGTCCTCCAAAGGTGCACTGTTTAGATATATAGTTCTCATCTGTTGTTGTTGGCAGATTCTCTTTTATCTGCTGCTGTTGCTTACTATCATGTTCTGTTTACCTGGCAGGGTTCTTCTGGAATACGGATGCGAGAAGCACAACCTACCAATGTTCTCTGGGTTGGTTTTCCAGCTAGTTATAAAGTCATCAATGAGGAGGCACTTAAGCAAGCCATGTCAGCATTTGGTGTCGTTAATAAGATAAAAGTTTTCCCGACAAGGCAGTATGCTTTTGTGGAGTTTGCAAATGTTGCAGATGCTTATAATGCTAAGATGAATCTAGATGGTCATCTTTTCAATGATCAAAGGATTCAGATTTATTTCTCAAATAGTGAGCTTGCACCAAACAAATTGGATAACTCAACATCGGTTGCTGGATTTCCTAGATCAGAAATGCATTCCAGTGATGGTCGTCAAGGCTCTGGTATTGGCAGTGGAACTTTGCAAGGGTATGATCCACCAAGAGGAGGAAGATCAAGATACTATGATTATGGAGGTGTGCCTAATCCAGCTGGTGTCCTATCACAACCTGACCCAAGAGAAGCAAAAAGAATGAGGCTCGATGCTGGTGCTGACCCTTACGATGCAAGGGCAGGCAGCACAGGTCCTTATTCTTCTGGGTACCGTCATCAGGGAAGTTCTGAGGGAAGCTCAGTTCCTGTTATTCGAGTCCGGGGCACAGTGCATCGAACATCATACATTGATCACTGTTGGCGTGGCAGTATTGCCAAAGGTGGATCACCTGTTTGTCGTGCTCGTTGTTTGCCTATAACAAAGGGCAGTGACATACCTCTGTAAGTCCAAACATTGTTGCACAAATATTTGTTCTGTATAAAGTTGAATTGTGTATGTTAATGATCTTATACTTACGCTATTTAAACTTTGCAGACCGGATGTTATCAATTGCTCAGCTCGGACTGGATTGGATATGCTTGCGAAGCACTATGCGGATGCCACTGGATTTGACATTGTCTTTTTCTTACCAGATAGTGAAGATGACTTCGTTTCTTATACTGAGTTCTTGCGCTATCTGGGCTCAAAAGGCCGGGCAGGAGTTGTAAAAGTTGATGCAGGGACTACTTTATTTTTGGTGCCACCATCAGATTTCCTAACAAATGTGTTGCAAGTTGATGGTCCAGAGCGCCTTTATGGTGTGGTATTGCACATTCCACAAATCTCTGCTGCTGCTGCACTGAGGCCACAGTTAACTGGGACAGAACAGCAACCTTACTATGATGAAAGGGAAACTCTGCCTACACAAAGAAAGTACAGTATCATTTCTCCTAATGACAGTGGCCACCTTGATGCTGATTATCGGGCATCTTTGCATGAGGATTCAATGCATCGTTTGGGTCATATGCCTGGAAGGCGGGTGGATGAAGGCCAAGCAGTCCAGCCAGCTCTTGCAGGGTTTCCTGCTAATCAAGCAACTGGGCTGCAAGCACAATCTTCACTCAAGCCTGACATTATTGCTACTTTAGCAAAACTTCTGCCGCCTAGTGTGCAACCATCACCTCTGGTAAGTGGTCAGATGAATGCCACAGACAGACCGTCACAGATGCAGGATCCATCTATGCTTTCAAAAGTATGGACTCCTGAAAACCAAGTTACTGCTTCAAATTCGTCCTTTGGGCAAATTGGTAATGTTCAGCATCCAGTACAGCAGTTTAGCAGGCAAGCATCAGCTGCTCATTTGACAAACTATGGGAACATGGTGAGTGCTCAGGAGCACTCAATACAGCATACTGCTTACAACCCTGAAGTTGCTTTGAACTTACCACCACCACCACCTCCACTTCCGACAGTACCATACCCACACAGTTCAGCTACATTACCATCTCAAGGTGGACACAGTTTGCCCACACAGACAAACCAGCAACTGTATCAGCCAGAGCAGTATTATGTGCCCCAAAGCAACTATGGTCCATTAGCTCCAGCTAGCCATTCTAACCTTCAAATCAGCAACACTAACAATCCCATCCCTACCATTCCACAAATGAACCCTGGACCCCCAACAAATAATCAGATCGGGAATTTGGCCCAGCTCCAGCATTCTATGCCACTGCATGTTGATAGAGCAAGTCAGGATTTCTCTTCTCAGGTGCAACAGCAAAATCTTGGTCCTGGTGCTGCACAAGCTCTCGAGGAGGATAAAACCAAGAAGTACCAGGCGACACTACAATTAGCTCAAAACCTACTGCTTCAGATACAACAACGTGGATCTGGAAATCAATCCTGAGACCTACTTGTTGCAAGGTAAGTGCACCTCTTTATTTAATATTTTCTGTTGTTTGCTATATCTTATCTGCTTGTGCAAGGTTCATCTACTCATTGTTAACCTAATCCTAAAGTAGTTTGCATTTGGTAAGTTCAAAATTTAATTCAATGAAATGGGCTTGTTTTAAACAAAGTTGCCATTGTTTGCCATCTCAAGAATTTTAGGTTAGGTTGGCTTAGAATTTAGACAACATAATTAACACTGAAACATTAGAACAAGCTCTAATCTTAGGCATTCATGTCCTAGTCAAGTAAGGCTAGTGTGCTTACTTGATTCTAGTATTATTTGCGTGCATAACACATCTCTTGCCAATGATATGTTGACATCTGTGTATTCTTTCTTGACTGGCTTGCCGAATATGATCTGCACAGTTCCTTGGTAGTCTAGTGAGTGTTTCAGCATTACAATAAACGGTAGATAAAAGTAGTCATGATTGTTAAAACACCACGTTGCTTACATGAGGCAATATTAGATCTCTAATTGATTAATGTATGGACATCTTTAATGTAATGGTTTTATGATATCTATATACTTGAGAAGCAGTGGACCTTGAAACAATTGGAACAAAACTTCACCAGCTTTAACGCAGTTCATGGTTCTCGTGGTAAAGTGGCCATTTCTCACAATACGATGAGAAACCATGCTACAGTATGGTGATTCGTCTACTGCGAACCCTGCTGTCTTCTGCCAGACTCGGTTTAGACCCCCTATGCTTTCGTAAACAATAACGCACCAACAATGCCTGGCGGTGATGTTATCCAAATTACCCTGCCCCCGTAGCATTCATCATTGGGATGCCACTAGATTCGTTTCTGCCGAACAAAAAAAGAGTCATTCAGACAGAACGACAATGAAACGGCCAACATCTTGTTAAACATCGACTGAAATTACCTGGTTGCTAACGATATCTTTGTTGATCCTTTGGGCTACGAGGATTCTCCAATTCCCCATCATGCCTTTTGCTTGTTACGTGCAAACTGGCATGTGGCATTTGATAGCAGCCCGCAGCGCCAGCTGCAATCACTTGCCTGCCTCTGTTTTCACGATTGCCCATGATGACAAACGTATTAACCGTTGGTCTAAATCGTGTGGATTAAGTGGCGCCTCACTCATCGCTGTTGAGTACGCCCTAGGAAACGAAGCAATACTATGGATTAAGTGCCAGCGTATGACGCTTTTGTCTCGACGCCACCCCCAAATGCTCTATTATTCGCTCGCTCCATGGGTATTCCCGAAAGCGTGCTTGCCTTAACAAACAGGCTGAATGAACTGATTACGCACCAGCGGTGGAAAATCTTCGAAGCTGTAGCGCGGGGTCGTTCGCTCCAGGCCTGCGTAAGTATGAACAATGCAGTACGCAGTGCGTCCCTCCAGGCCTGCGCATAAACAACGCAGAGCGTGCAGCGTAGGGTGATTCGAGGGTCCTCGGCTACAAATAGAATTCAACAAATGTATCCCTTACGTCAGGAGTCAATAGGAGTACGACTACTCTCGCTGAACACACTCTTGCACGTTCTGCAGGCGAGCAATCAATGGAACGCTTCGCTTCCGCTACTCGTGCGTGCGAACATCTCCGTTCTGTCTATGCTCACGTGGGGACACGACACGTACACGTTTACTATTTTATTGATCGATGGCATGAACCCATGACTAGTCGTTTTATTCGACACACGGGGTCGATATACGCTTGGTCGGCGTTCGGGTGGACGACAACTAGTTGATACCGCTGTAAATCGCTTTCATTCTCAGAAAATTTTCTATCCGGATGTGCTAGTGGCCTGGCGATCCAAAGTATACAGTTAGGATTTTATTCCGATTTCCAACGTTTTCTGTTAGGCAAACACAAATTGCTTCAGCCAGGCAGTAAGTAGTGGAACTTTTGTGATGCGTTTCCTGCACTAGACTCGATTAAATAATATGCAAACTCCATATGCGATGAATACTCGTCTCGTTATTTATTATCTATCTGCAAGTCAGATTCTTTAACCTCACATTCCTGACGAAAACGTTTGTGTATAGGCACACTCAAGTCTCATGGTCTCCAACAAGTCTGCAGCGCACAACGGAAACGGCCCATGGCGTCAGTCCGTCAGCCGACACCTACCTGTACCGACCCCAGTTATGTCTTTTTTGAAGACATCTTTATCAGAAAACAATTTCTTTTTTTTTTTTTTTTTTAAGACAGACATTACCAGAATACAGTTTCTTTTTTCTCCTTTATTTTCCATGTATTTGATATTCCGGCCTGGATTTTGTACTCGTGTGGCATGGCCTCGTGTTATATTATTATTATCTACTCCTTTGAAACCGTATGCTATTGTGTACAGTGCTGTGCACTTTTGCTGGTTGCTGATTCCTAACAGAAGGGGTGTTTAGAGACTTGAGTGGAGTCAAGACTCATAGCTGCGCTGGTGCGCTTGCTCATCGCTCCATAGTCATAGTCGGTAGGATCGCTTGCCTCGCCCTTTCTAACGGCACTCTACAACTGTTTATTACTTTGAAGGTATTGTACACTTGAGTCTGATTTTCTCTCTCTTTCATAAATATACTGTCATATTAATAAAATATAATAAATAGGAAGATAATAAATATGCTTAAACTATATGATAAGTCTGCATTGTAAAAACTTAAGCAACACTACATGGATAAGAATAGTCCAATACCTCAGCAACACTGCACGGATAAAAATGTCCCAGTCGTATGGGATACCATAAATCAGAAATGGCAACAACAACGACCTTTCACTCCCTAAACTCAACTAGGACTTTTGTTTGTTTGTTTATCATTTTTAAAAGCTTTTCTTTTTTCGATTACATAATATAGTACCACCGTCCTAAAATACAATTCATTATGACTTCCGAATTTTTTTACTAAAATATAATGCCTACTATGCGTTGTCCATAACTAGATCTAGCGAAGTTTGGAAGCTACAATTTAAGGAGAAACACCTTAGTTTTTTTTCACCTTAATTGGGTTTCATCTATGGGTGTATGCACCATTTGAGTGTACGTTGTCTTAAGATTTTAAGCATGCATTGTACTAAAGGGCATAAAGAGTAGAAAATTGCTTTCCCTCCCTTTCTTTTGTTGTCCCGCCTTTTGAAGCACTAGTACTATCCTCGTGGGGGTCTCACCTCCACTCCCTTCTTTGAGCGTAGTTGTATGGGGTTTCGAGCATTGTACTCATCAAAGAGCTCACATCCTTTACAACTCAGTAGTCACTTAAGTTTTGGAGCTCATGCCTAAGAACAAGCCACATAGATCTAGTCGTCGTCGTCCTTGCTAAAGCTATGACTTATGACACAGTTACACAATTATAATTTACGATCACCAAAAGGGAAGCGGTGTTAACTTCCTAAAACATGTCACAGCCAAAAGACTCGCCTCATTGTTATCTTTGGTAGTTGCCAAGATGACATGATTGCAAAAATGTCGATCATGTAGCTATTCCTTTCCTTTCGAACTCTCCAGAATGCCAGTAAGAACAAGGAATGAAATCCCGTCACAATTCCTTCGATAGTTGTTTTAACAACCATTGATCACTAGCGGCGCCGGTTGTTGGATGGCTAGATCACCACAAAGCTAGCCCATACCTCACGCGTATAGACACATGCAATAAACAGACGGTCCATCGTCTCTGGCACCTTATGACACTTGCAGTCGTCTTCATGTTCTAACTCACGTATTATTTCTAATAGAAGTTTGGAAGGTGAAAACATTTTACAAACCTGCGTAAGGGTTTCACCAACACGTACGGTGGTGAGTGTTAGCCTCACCTAAAAATTATGTACATATAGATAGGATAACATTTATAAACTACACTTATTCCAATGCAAAGCATTGGACACTTTTGGTCCCGTACTCTTTGCCTCTACTCTCTCATGTGCTATCGCTTCCAAGAGTCTATATATAGACAACTAAACATGAGCAAAAAACTGCACACATGTGCTTTGAAGTGTTGTTGTTGTGTTTTTCTGCTGCTACAACATTTCAGCGTTCTTTGTCCATCTAGATTTAGGGGCCGTTTGGTTCCCAACCATAACTTGCCACAACTAACCTTCGCAAAGTGACAATGTGTGGCAAAGAAATTGATTGTCACACTTGGTTTTTAAAGAAATTTTGCCACGCTTTTCTACTCTATAACATGTGAAGCCAAAAAAATCTTACTTAAATTTTGTCACCAACTAAACACTAACCAAATTTGGTTAAACTTGTAAAAGTGTCTAAAGTATGAAGTGCGGCAAAAAGATATAGAATCAACACCCCCCCTTAGTGCTATTTCATGCGAAAAATGCCCAAGAGGATAAAGTGACATACAGACGACACTGACAGCCCTTCCCTCTCCAATCCTCTCGTCTCGTCATTTCCTCTTGCTTCTGCTCGGTTGCAACCACGCGCGTAGATCTTATTCTTGGACAAGAATTCGCCTCAAGCTCTCCGATTTCTCTTCTTGCGCCGCTTAGCAATTCAACCCCGAAATTCTTTTTGCGGAGCAGTCTTCTTCATCCGAATCTTGGGTCGTACCCAACAAGATGAACAAGGACAAGGCTCCGA
Organism: Hyparrhenia diplandra; assembly: GCA_015847255.1. NCBI lineage: Eukaryota > Viridiplantae > Streptophyta > Magnoliopsida > Poales > Poaceae > Hyparrhenia > Hyparrhenia diplandra. The sequence goes on from JADLZK010013134.1 coordinate 321,466, forward strand.
TGCCGGGAGATGGCGGCCCCAGCGACGGCTTGCCGCCGCAGTCCACTCCCCGTGCCGGGGCGCCGTCCTCATCGTCGACGCCGCCGCCGGAGTACGACATCAGCCGCATGCCGGACTTCCCCACCCGGAGCACCGGCCACCGGCGTGCGCACTCCGAGATCCTGGGCCTCCCCGACGACCTCGACCTCAGCGCTCCCGGAGGCGGCGACGGACCGTCGCTGTCGGACGAGAACGACGAGGAGCTCTTCTCCATGTTCCTTGATGTGGACAAGCTGAACTCATCGTGCGGGGCGTCGTCGGAGGCCGAGGCTGAGTCCTCGTCCGCCGCGGGTGGCGGCGGTGAGGGGGCCGAGCTGGGCCACGCGCCCAGGCCAAGGCATCAGCACAGCCAGTCCATGGACGAGTCCATGTCGATCAAGGCGGAACAGCTGGTGGGTGCGCCGGGGATGGAGGGGATGTCGTCTGCAGAGGCAAAGAAAGCAGTGTCTGCAGCGAAACTGGCTGAGCTTGCTCTTGTTGACCCAAAGAGGGCCAAAAGGTCTGTTTTCTCAAAGAATTGTATAAATTTCATCCATTATGCAATTTTTGTTTAGGGTAGTGCATTATTTTTCATATCAAATGATTGCATCACTAAATCTTCCTTTGCTATATTCTTAGTAAAGGGAGGTTAGTGCATTATTTGTTGAACATTTTCACAGAATAGGTTGTGTGAGAGGCAAGGTAGATCAGTAGATGGTAGGTGAGACTGAGGGCGAATTACACAGTGAACATCAACAAGAATCTGATTCTAGGTTGAAAGAGCCAAAGATTGTATTGAGGGTTTCTGATTGCCAGAGGTTCATGTTTGTTCTTGTGAAATTTCTTACTTATACTTCCTTAAAAGAAATTTCTTACATATATTCCTTTTACATACAAATCAGTTCGGTTGGCAGTCTTACTTTGTGACAACATTATCTGTTGGTCACTTCACATCAGACAATTGCATCTGGAAATCTTTCTCTGGGATCTTTAGCTAAGGGAAAATTTACCATGTTATGTAGTTTGAAACTTTGAATGAATGGAAACAGTATTAGTAGTCAAGGTTTGTTTCATAGAGTGGGTATGATTATAAGAAATATTGGTCATATTACAAGAAATATAGGTCATGACCAGGTGAGAGGACTAAGGAATATCGTATTCATACGGCCAAACAATCAAAGAGTGCAAGTGTGGTTTGTTCTCTTAGTTTTGAAGTCCTTCCATTGCCTCCTTTCAGAATGGTCATTCTTCAAGAAATTGAATTTTATGCTGTGAATAAGCATGCTTATGCTGATTTATTATTTGTATCATTTGACAGGATTTGGGCTAATAGACAATCTGCTGCAAGATCAAAGGAAAGGAAGATGCGATACATTGCTGAACTCGAGCGCAAGGTGCAAACCCTGCAAACAGAAGCCACAACATTGTCAGCCCAGCTAGCATTGTTGCAGGTAGGCACTATTTCTCTGGAGCTCCCTTATGGATTTTTCTGGTTTTGAAGTTAGTCTTGAGCTGGCTGCTGGGGTTATTCCTGAGACCATCAAGGTTTAGGAACTGATAGACAATTAATGTATACTGAAGAAGCATGATTTAAGAAACAAAACTGGCCACCGAGTCGCTCGAACTCACAGTCTGTGCTCGGGCCTGCAGTCGAGTAGTTCATATGCGGTTCAAATTATATTAGAAGCTTTAATATAATTCCATACAATGAAGCCCGGCTCCTGGGCTCCTGACTCCCTGCTGCTGCATGTGCGGGAACCCTGGACCTGTGTACTGCACTTCCTGCTCTCATCGACATGTGTTTTTTGGGATCTACTGCAGTCCACATTGATGATTTTTAATCCATACTATTTATTGGCTTATTGCCTTGCCATATGCATGATAAGCATAATGTGGGCGTTATGCATAGTTGTTTGATTGCAAAATGCTATTTAATTATAATCCAAGGTGAAGTTATAGCTTTTTCGTTGTCATAACTCATAACCATATGTAGTGTTTATTGGGTGGTAACTTGGGTGTTTTGGAGCAGGGGTTTGATCCTTGAATCCTTCCATATTTATGGCACTCCAGCTGGCAGTTTATTTTTGGGTGTGAACCAGCTCTCGGTTCTGTTTTAAAAGGCTATGCTAAAGTACGACTATCTGTTATTTGATCTGTCCAATATAGGAAATCATCATGGTTCTTCTCAGATGTTGCTATTTTTTTATATAATAAAATAGTATTGAGTAAATTTGCTTTCTTTATGGAAAGGAATGATGTTCCATTAATGAAAGATGTAATATCTATACAATTGTACAAACACAAGTGTCATCAAGATATGTCCTTGCATTGCACAAAACACCACATTCATGTGGTTTACTACAGTAGAGCCACATGTGTTGTATCTTGGAAGGATCATTTTCTAAGTTGCGACATCTCATATCCCTGTGGTTCAAAACTATTGATCTAAGTAGGCCATAATGCTATGCTAGTTTTGGAATGGCTTGATGATTTTGTGGGCATTGCTTTCCTCGTTGCGAGTGAGACATAGCATTTATCCCTTGTTAGGTCTTCATACTATTCACATAGTTACCCAAGTAACAGGAGAAGTTTAGGGTGTGTTTGGTTCGTTTCTTAGACTAGCCTGGCTAGCAAAACTAAGCCAGGCTAGACCAAGCCTGCCCCTATCAAGCCAAGCAGGAGTTGTTTGGTTACATGTGTTGTCTTAGCCTGGCCAGCATCCTGTGTGTTTGGTTATCTGGTCTGTGTTGCATACGATTACCATGTTCCGGTAAGTTTACCCTTGTCACACATTTCATCGAACAGCTGGTTTGCATGCGGCCAACCAAGCACGCCATGGCACACAGCTCGGCTGCTGTCAGCCTCATCTCCTGGACGAGGTGCTCTGGGCGGCACATGGGCGAGGCACGCCAAGCGAAGGACCTCGCGCTGTCGCGGCAACCATGACCGTAGCCGCGCGAGCAGCACCAAGCGGAGGACCTCAGCGAGCAGCGCCACCGCGGCTATGGCGAGCAATGCAACGCAGCCGACGCCACAGATACATGGAGTACTACTCCCTTAAGCCATCCGCATCAGCAGCGGCGTTCCTAGGCACGACAAGGTTGTTGATGGTGAGCATCCTTTGAGGCGGTCATGGAGGTGAGCATCAGCAAGCCACCCACGGAAGCCACCACGCAGGAAGACCGCATGCATCTTTGAGCATCAGCAAGCCACCACCCACGGGCATTGCAGAGCTGGAGACGTGTGACGGGCTCCTAACGGCGAGCTTCTCCTTCTTTGCGCCCACATCATCGCCTCTGGTTGGCAAGAAGATGGGTTCGAGCATCTTGGCGTCGGCACAGAGTAGCGCGATGGGAGCTCTGCTTCTCCTCCGCCCATGGCGGCTCCTCCGCCCATGGCCAAAGACGCGAGCCCGGGTCTGGCCTCCGCTCAGGTCCTCCGCTCGCGCTGCTCCCCGCCCCCTCCTCCATTCCACCGCCCAACGAGCCCTGCTGCTCCACCTCCTCCTCCGGCGCCGAAATTGAGCTCCACCGGCCGGCAGCAGGGTGCCCCACCTCCTCTTCCACTGCCGGCAAGAAGGGCTGCGACATGGGCGAGGGGCTACCAGCGGCAGGCGATGTCTGCCACAGCCTGCACCTGTTCCATGCGATGGTCACCGCGGCGCGCACCGGGTGGGAGGTGGGGCGGTGACAAGACTTGGACGGCGGCTTAGCCAAGCCTGGGCACGGAAAAACGGAAGGGTAGGTCGTTTTTCCAGAGCCTGGCTAAGGCCTCTCAAGTGGCTAGGGCCTGGCTAGGGGATAGTTTTCAGGCAACCAAACAACTGAAAGTTGGTTTTCTGGAGCCTGGTCAGGGATAGCCACCTAACCAAACATGTCCTTGGACCTTAGTGTTCCCTCTATGGATATAGTGTTCAGAAAAAAAAAATTGTTAGAGAGGGTATACTTTATACTAGTTTCTTATGTCACACAAGTGATCTTTTATTCATTGTCATACTATTATCTTAATGATTGGCTAGAACTATGCCGTAAGTTTTGATATCTTAAAGCTTAGTCAAATGAGGTCCTAACTTTAACAAGTTATCATATTGTATGGAGCATCATTCCTTTCTGGGGCTACCAATTAATATAAAAAAATACTTGTGGATCACACCTATTCTGCTCATTTACCTTGCTTTTGCTACTCACTATGCTAACGATTAATTACAGCTATTCTGCTCATTTACCTTGCTTTTGCTACTAACTGTTATTCTACTTGTGGTGCTATGTCAGAGAGACACTACTGGGCTAACAACCGAGAATAGTGAGCTGAAGATTCGCCTGCAGACTATGGAACAGCAAGTCAACTTACAAGATGGTATATTCATCCAACCCTTATGATTGATGGATTTTACCTTGTCCAACATTTTTGTTATCAGGTCTACTGCAGTTTTTTTTTTTTTTTTTTTTTTTTTTGACTATCCTATGCATGATGCCAGAGCCTGTGCATGTGAAATATATGAGCATAGTTCACTAGTGTTTGCTGTTCTTGGTGCAGCTTTAAATGACACACTGAAAGCAGAGGTCCAGCGGCTGAAGGTAGCAACAGGACAGGTGGGCAATGGTGGTGGAGGGATGATGATGAACTTTGGTGCCATGCCACGCCCGTTTGGAGGCAACCAGCAGATGTTCCACGACAACCAAGCCATGCAATCCATGCTGGCGACGCACCAGCTGCAGCAGCTCCAGCTCCACTCCCAGCCTCAGCAGCAGTCACAACATTCTCAGCACCAGCAGCAGCGACTGCACTCGCTGCAGGCGCAGCAGCAGCAGCAGCAATTGCACTCGCTGCAGGCTCAGCAGCTGCAGCAGGTGGCGAGAGACCTCAAGATGAAAGGGCATCTGGGCGGCCAAGGCCAGTGGGGCGATGGGAAGTCTGGGAGCAGTGGCAACTAAGCTTTTACTGGCACTGGAATTTTGGTGTACGTGGTGTTTAGGAATGGAGATCATCCCTTGTTTTGGGAGGTGTTGTCATGCAAGTGTAGTTATCGTTAACTCAGTTATCTATCTATAGGCTCAGTTCAGCTTCAGTTTATCGTTAACTTGGTGATCTATAGGCTCAGCTCACCTGCAACTTCAGTTCCGAAACTCGGATGGTAACAGATGTTTATCTGCTGGAATTTGTTTGTCTCTCTTTGTTATTTTAATACAAGGGTAAAAATGGTTGGAATTTCAGATGAAATCTTCCGTCTGTCAGGTACTCAGGTAGCACGGTGCTGGATACTGGATGTATTGCTATTGCATTTAGATATGTAGCCTTCCTCGGCTGCAGTGGTGGTGTAGCATTTAGAATTGTTTTGACTCTTTGGTAATCGACAATTGTTTAACTCTTTGGCGAAGAAGCGAGAATTCCATATTATTTTTTGGACAGAGGGAGTACGATTCTAGGGTTTGCTTCACCAAACTAAAGAGCAGCATGCTTGAATAGTAATACTAGTGAGAACCATCCTGCTGAATTATAGCAGGATAACCATCAAGGTTCCTCGGTGAGGCTGCATTATCGACGTATAGTTTATGCATGGTTAACTCAGGTATATAGCAATAAACAGTTCTTTTGCGTGCGAGTTCAGGTTCAGAACTTGAGGTCGATAGTCTCGGATGGTCCTGGTTCTGGATGAAATTTGGTTGCATCCTTTTCAATTTCCTATAGATAAAGGTAGTCTCGGATGGAGTTTAGTTGGGCCCTTTACATTTTGCTAGTTCAAGGGGGCATAATTGCTGGATTTTAAGGGTCTGATATTTCATTCCACTTTGGTCAGGTATATATAATCAGGTTGTTGCCCTCACTGGCTACTACTTGTAAGTTGTAACTAGCCCAAAGTGCCACGTGTCGACGCAGGGAGGGTTCGCAGGTTGCCGGAGCCTGGAGAAGGAAACGTCGCTACCGGCGCTGACCAAACGCAGCTTCCTTCTCGCCAGAAAAAGGACGCGACTAGTATCCTGGGGCGGGTTGGTGCGCGCCGGGTGCACCCATCGGCACCAGACAACCCCTTGTTTACAGTTTCTGGTTCAACCACTAGTGCTATCCTATCACAGTTCACAACACTCTTTTTACCCAGCATATAGCCGCGATCACCCGCGTGATCCTCTACTCGTGCAACCGCACCACATTGCACTGCACGCTCCGCTGGGTCTCGAACCCCAGAGCTCACGTACACGCACGCACGCGATGCCGGAGCCCCCGCGGGGGTACGCGCCGCTGGGCGCGGTGGTGGAGCGGCAGCGGCGGCGGGCGCTGTTCCTGCAGAGCTACCAGTTCTCGGTGGAGCGGCAGCGGCGGCAGGGGCCCCGCGGAGTGGCTGGGCCTGCAGGACGGGCGCCTCGCGCGGAGGCTGCGCGAGGCCTGCGGGGCCGTGGCGAGGGCGGCCGGTCGCGCGCGCGGCGCCGCGCGGTGGTGGGTCGGCGCCGGGCTCGCCTGGGCGTGGCGCGGGTGGAGGCCACGCGCGGACCCGCTGCTGGGCTGCTTCGGCTCCTCCGCGGCGCACCACAAGTACTACCTGCACGACTACGCCTGATGCCACATATCATCATCGTCACATCGAGGCCGGATGTGTGTGTATACGTACTGCTGCTACGTTTACGCGGCTGCTTTGATATGATTCTCGAGTGCCAAAGCGTGCACATCATGTGCCGTGCGTGGTGTATACTGTATATAGTGGGTGTTCTTGATTTATTGCTAATGTACGTGTACTGTGTACTTGTGCAACGTCTAGCACGCTACTGTGCGCTACGTACGTGCCTACGTCCTTTGTGAAATGCATATACTATAGCATATTAATTAATATATATTTTTTGCTTCTCGAATATACGGAATAAAATTCCTCGAATGCATAAGAGGGATGCACATCTTTTTAAGAAAAATGTTTACACGACGCGGGGCATGGCCAACTCACAGCTGTCCACTAAACTTGAGACGACATACTATATGGCGAACTGAACAACCATCAAATGGTCCATCCAAAGAGAACATCAAACTGCAGTGTGTTTGGTTGAGCCGTGACTTTTGAAAAAACTGTTGTGGGCTGTGCAAAAGCGGCTGTGGGAAAAGCAAAAGCCCTTTTGTTAGAGGTGCTGTCAAACTGTAGGTTGTGTGTGAAATACCTGTATGCCCTAGAATGTTCGGGACATGTTTATATGCAAATTGCTCGGATCAAACCAATTTGCTCACTAATTAACATAAAAATGACTATTTAAGCAAGATAAATTAATTTTTATATAAGATGTCCATTAAGGCCCCTTTGGTTTGCAGGTGAAACATAGGTGAATAGTAGGAATTGTGTTAGCTTCTAGACTGATCCAATCATTTTATTTGACACACTAGAGTCACTAGACTGATCCAATCATTGGGATGCACGTAAGGAGTAGATGTGGTTCAGTGGTTCTACATTGCAAGTATCTTGTTGAACCACTGCTAGTACTACACTATGGATCAGAATCAACAAATTGTAGCCACTAGATTCTGCCATCGAGAGAGGTCAGGGATAGAGATCGATGCTGCCATCGATGAGAGGTCTGGGGGCTGCGCACTCGCCGAAGATGGGGACGGGGCGGTGGTGCGCTCACCGGAGATGGGGACGGGGTGGCCGTGCGCTCGCCAGAGATCGGGACGGGGCGGCCAATGTAGCCAGGGACGGAGCGACCCACGGAACATAGGGACGTGGCGTGCTGCGGACTGAGAGTCGCCGACGGAATAGAACAGGAGAAAGAATTGATCCGGTATCATATAACCAGTGGCAGATGGGTAATTTTTTATCCAAAAGCAGCTAAAAGCAGGGGTCAATGGTGCTTTTCGATTTGTACTGGATTGAAAGCTGCTTTTGCCAAAAGCAGTTGTGTCTTTTGAGCCCTTTGGTTAGCTTTTGAAGCCCAACCAAAGGGACCCTTAGATGCCTATTTCCGGCTCAAGTTGTCGTACTTGATTAGCTGCAGCGACTATTGGAGCGTCGTTGCTAAGGTCTTCCTTGAGCACCTAGTGTTCCTCTCCTTTCAGATATCAAGGCAAACAAAGACTCAAGGAGTCAAGCTTGCGTCTCAAGGAGTAAAGCCTGCATTGTTTGTCTGGTGGCCAATCATGTAGGGAAGCACATCTGTCTATGCTAGGGCATGGAAAGCCAGGCCTAGTCGTCTAGAGCAGATAACCCACCAAACCTAAAACGTGGAGGAACATGCGACATTTTTTTTTTTGAAACGAACCGGCAGAAGCTCTGCCTGCTATATTAAAAAGTAGGGGACGCCAGATGGCGAAAACCAAAGTTTACAAAATCTGTACAGAGCAGAAGGGAAACCATACAAAAGTAAGATCAAGAAACGGTAAAAACCAAAAAGAGGAACTAAGAGGGCGAGGAAATTAGAAGAGCAGAAAGATGCGTGGCTCCCGCTAAAATCCACAACTTCGCCTCATCTTCGATCCTCTACAGTACTGTCAAATTTGTTGAGTCTAACCGCTCGAAAACTCTCGCATTCCTTTCCTTCCAGATCTCCCAACAAACTAGGATGGTCAAGGAGCGAACGCCTTTCCTGCTGACGCTCGGTGTGTTGGACATACATGTCCACCAGTTGTGCAGGGACTCGTTTGGTGTCCATGCATTCGGGTGTAGGTTCTCATTTTGAGTCCAGGTCGCAATCTGGCTCCAAATTCTCTTGACAAATCTACATTCACTGAAAAGGTGGATTCCTGTCTCCGGATGACATCTACAAAGAGTGCAGACCTGCTAGTTCGGCCAGTTTCTTGCAGTCTATCTGCCGTCCAAAGTCTATTCTGAATCGCCAGCCAGCTGAAAAATTTGCATTTGGGCGGCGCCCAGGGTTTCAGATGATGGTTTCAAAGTTGTTGTAGGTTGCCCCGATGAACTGCGCGTGGTATGCTGAGGAGGCCGAGTATTCACCTCTGGTCCCGATGAACATGCGACGAATTGGTAATCTTAGATTTCCTCCGCTTGATCACATAGGACACAATGGGTGAGCTCCTGGTTCATGGCACCAACCATGATCCAATGTCCAGCGTCTAGAGTGGCGGATCTAGAAATTGGTTAGGAGGGGGATAAATTCTAGCTGCTAGGCCTCAAATTTTAGCATTGTTCCTGCTTCCTTCTTGTTGTTGGGGGCAAGCTGGAGGCACGAAGCCAGCATGGAGCGGGGCTGAAGGACTTTTTATTGGGCAATTTCAATTTGGTCTGCATAGCAAGGTTGTCAATGAAGGTTTTTGGGCCACGCCCCTAGCTGCAACCCTGATAGGCCCGCTGCTAAATTATTTATGAAGGGCACACCAACCAAAATTAAGCCGCATGCATGATCCTCTCAAGCGAGGTTGGGGGGGGACACGAGTCCCTCTCCTCCTACATAATGTTCCGCACGGCAGCTCCAATCAAAATTAAGCCGCATGCATTAGCCTATTCTTCTATCCAATGCCATCTGAATGTTGCTCATGAAATTATTGAACAGCTCACTATTTAGAGAGTTGTGCTTAGCTTCCTTCCGATGCCATCATGGAGACAATGCGATCTGTGTCCTTCGCGTCAGAATAGAGCTTCTTGCACCACTCATCGTCGCCCGGTATCAGCTCCGGATAGCACGCCGCCGGGTAGGCACAATATCGCGAGAGGCCAGAGGCCACAACGCTTGGTCCGACGGCTCTGGGTAGTGGACCTCCGACCTCCAACAGGGCAGTGGCGATGTGCCAGGATAGAGTTGCGTGGGCTATACTCTCGGTCATGTTGGCGTAAGCTTGTGTTCACGGGGCAGCATGAGGCAGTGGTGGAGTTGGTTTGGTGAGAAGGTCGATGGAATTTGAATTACAGCTTTGGCGGGAAAACACGGGGGTGGGGCAGGAGCGCGGTGAGCGCGCCCACGATGGCGTCCACGCAGAGCAGTTGTTTTCTATCGACATGTATCGATGTGTATCGTGTGTTTTTATGTTGTAAGCAGTTGCTAAGACTCCTGGTATAAGTAGTCGGATGTAATAGGTGTGTGTTAGCGCCTTGGTTAAGTTGTAACCTCAAAAGTACACTAAGTTGTGATAAGTGAAAAAGGGCACTGTCAACACCCCGTCGACAGTTGCCAGTTCGTCGTCCTCGTGTTCATTGTTGCGCGATCTTGATTTGTAGGCATAGCCACTGTGATATTTGTTTGTAATTGTTGATCCTTTGCTAACAGGTCACTTGGTGTCAATGTTGTTGTTGCTGTCGTCGACCTGGCGACGGGGTTGTGGAACGAGAAACCAAGTCATTAAATAGCGGCGATGTGGAACGCCGGGGGGGGCTGGAGCCCCCAGTCCCTGTACATCGGCTCACGTTTTGCTAGCGAACGCTCCAAAACACCCATGAGTACTAGTGTGGCATTAACTTCCTTCTCTCCGCCTTCGCCGCTACCGGTCAGCTTCGGGCCTAGATGTTTGCTCCTCCTGGCGGTTTGTCACCTACAAGTGGTGCGCTTGGAGCTGAAGCTAGATTATTATGCGCTGTCAGCGGACAAAATTATTCACCGAGAACTGGACCTACCAAGCCGCTTGATATCAAAATGTGGTAAGAAAACAAGCAGTGCCTTCATAAAAAAAAGAGCTAAACAAGCAGTGAGTTGTTAATACTTCAAGTACATCATATATGCATACTTGTGTCTAGATTACTGTGGCTGGTTTAGGGAGGTTCAATCATCTATGTTTGCGTTGATTGCAGTTTGGAGTGGCTACTAATGCTGTTGTTGTTGCTCTTCTTCTAATAATATAATAAGATATGAGTGATCGAGGAAACATGCCTCAAGCCCTGTTTGGTTACAAAAGTTCCAGGAATTTTTTTTAGTCCTAAGACTTTTGAAAGACGACCCTCCAAGAGGTACTTTTAATAAAAAGTCATAAAAAAGTTTCATTTGTTTGGTTTGCTAGGGAATTTTTTTAGTTCCAACACAAAAAAAGTCCATGAAACCAAACACCACATTAGACACTTCAAACTTACTTCCAAGATCAAGATAATTTGTACTAGCTATGCCAAGAACTTACTTCCATGTTGCCTTTATTAATATACTGCAGATAGTTCAGTGATAAAATATTTAGATAAGCGTGGAGGGCTGCCTAGTCCACAGTCCACATCCATACCAGACCTCTATGGAGTCTCTTGCAGAAGGAGCATGGAGCTTCATCTCTATATGCAGCAATCGTAAAGCGTGTTTTATGGAGGTATATGGTGGTGGATTTAGTAGTATTTTTTAGAATATGGAGATAGAAGACAGTATAGAAAATCTGATGAGATGCTCTAGCTAGACTTATTTGCTTTGTCTTAAATAAAAACTATCCTCAAACGTGCTGAGTTCTATTATCTTCGTTTTTTGATCAGTCACAACACATTTGGTTGTTTGGATGATCTGTTTTTTCTAGAATATGCAAAAAGATTATCTATCCTAACTTGTATCAAGAGGAAAGAGGTTTTTACAATGTGGGTCCTACCATTTTTTCCACCTAAGTTTTGTATACACGTGATCGATTTTCGTAACTGAACTTGGTTTTTATTAAGAGGCGATTCTTATCTTATATATAGAGGCCACCGATGTCCACGCCACCATGACTATGATCCAAGGCCAGCCGGAGCTTTGGGTGCACACCGGGGCCAAACACCTGGGAAGTCTTCTCCAGCGAGTAGTCCATTAATGCATCAGCTTAATAAGGGATAAGTGCATTTTTGTAATTGCTTTCCAGGTTTTTTTTTCCAAAACTCTTCTTCTTATAATGAAAAAACACGCAAAGCTTTTGCGTGATCGAGAAAAAAAATCTTATATATATAGAGCGATTGGGCGCTATACACCATTGACGCGCAATGCGAGACCTTTTGGGCAAAATAAAAGTAAACGAAAAGTGCTTTGCAATTGTTAGCAGAAGTAAAGCATCTTGAACGAAATGAAATCCGACCCTCGCTTTGGTGGTACTAGATCGAGTACATTATTCCGGTCCTGTCCTCGAGCGTTCATGGTACTTTCGGTACTACTTCCGTCCTTGCTCAGCCGGAGCCGGTCGACAAAAATATTATTCGGTTCATATCATAGGTGAGAGCAAAAGATGCTGCCACTTTACGATCGGAACCGCGGCGAGCCGAAGAAAAGAATCACCAACATGCAAAACCCAAGCACTGAAGCGAGTGGTGATGACGAGGTGATCACACGCACTTTCTTCTCCATCCTCGTCTTTCCAGGCAGGGGATCGAATCAGGAAAGTAACGAAGCGAAGCAACGCTGAAACACACATCCGAATCCCAGAGACTGAAAATCTATCCCCACGACCACGAGGGCGTGGAGGGGTTACCAGCACACACACCGACTCCATCTTTTGAATTCATAACGACCAGTCCATAAGTAAAGTACACAGTTTTCTGACATGTGTTTTCCTTGGTTGGCGAAATCAAAAAACGTGTACAATACGCCGCATGCCAAACACTGGGCTGTGGAAGCGATGAGAGAGCAAGTACGGGCGTTTCTGCTGCCGATGGATCGAGTCCAAGCGTCGGCCAAACTCAGCCCTCTCTCAATGGACCCAGTGCCAGTTTCCATTGACCACTCGCGCGCGCATGCACCAAACCACACCCGTCGCCTTTCTCCCCTAGTCCGTCCCATTAGCTGCATGGTCAACACACAGCACACAGGAGTATGCCGCACCAGTCACCACGAAACTGCCTAGCTAGTCCACGCGACGGCCGGCACACACATTCTTCGCCGGCCGGCCGGGCCGGCTCCTCTCCTCCCTCCCGTGTAGTCTCTCGGCTCGTTTCGTCTCGGCAGATCCACCCACGCGCTCACACACACGGCTCCCGTCGCCTTTCCACCGTGTAGCTAGCTAGGCTAGGCTAGGCTTACCTCAGCAAACGCGTCAGGAATCCAATCCAACCGACCCCCGCCACCGACCCACCGGCGAGTCCCCTTCTCTCTATAAGTAGTAGCCCGTCACGCCCCGACGGAGCACCGCCAACCAACTCCATCTCGGCTACTCGATCGATCAATCCATTCCAGCCAAATTAAAACACACGCGCCAGCCGCGCGCACCGATCAAAGCACCCCCGCGCGCGCAGAAGCTTCAAGTATTTGTTGGATCAAGCTCAATCGGCTGAGCGCGCGCGCCATGGCTTCGTCGTCGAGGCAGCAGAAGCTCGCGGCTCTCGCCGTGCTCGTGCTCTTGCTCGCTTTCCTTGCGTGCGCGAGCGCCGCGAGGCCGGCACCTGCTGCTGCAGCGAGCGGCGGCGGAAGGGGAGGAGAGGTGCAGGGCACAACAACGGCGGCCGCGTCGTCGTACCTGCACATGTACCCGGCGGCGGCGATGGTGGAGAAGGCGAGGGAGACGGTGGAGATGCTCATGGCCAGGCTGCCGGCCGGGCCCAGCCCAAAAGGCCCCGGTCACTAGCTAGATGATCGGTCGGTTGACACGTACGAAACAAATGGCGTACGGAGGATGTATACAGATCGATTGCCTCCTCGATCTGTTGGCCATGATACTAGACTAGTAGTATATGAATTGTATATATAATTCAGTATACTCTTCTCCAAGTGCCTAAGAACACGTACATACACAATTATATACGATTCTTTGATATCTTTGTCACCACTCACTTCTATGTATATATATTTCTAGATTTCTTTTGTACCTTGTGCTGTTTAAATGAGATATATGATGAATTGAGGTGCAATTATTTACGAAGACAATTTCTCATCGTTTTCTTTTCAAAAGTATAGGTGCCGTGTGCCTAATTTTCTTCTCTGTTCTCAAATAAACAAACAAGATTGTATCTCTGCTCGGTCGTCTAGTCAACGGAACACGTCTCTTTCTCCTTCTAGCAAGCTAGCTAGCTGCTTGCTTCTATATATAAGAGAGTATATATGTTAGTGGATTAGTTTGTGATGAAGCTTTGATGACGTGCAACCGCTCCACACTAGCTAGTCAAATTGTGAGTACACATGCTGAAGAATGACCAAGATCTGACCACGGCATTATTGATGCATGACGAAACGAGATATCATATCATACTTGGTCACAGAATGAAATGGGCCAAGCACTCACACCGCACGCCTGTACGTACTAGTTTATTAGCCTGAGCCTGTACCAAATCCCTAACTTCTCTTAATAAAGCACGTGCTAACATATTAAGCACCCTTTCGTATGAAAAAAAAATGCCTGTAGTAGCATGCATGTGCTCGATCTGGTTATTAATTATGATCTCAATGTGTGGTGTGGACCGACGCTGAGCTCGTTGCTTCCACTTGTTGTGCTTCGTTTTTCCTTCCGTGTTGGTCGATCAAATACTCAATCCAAGCATGTGCAATGGAGCAGCTATTAAAACATGACAGCCAGCAGAACCACGAGGGCCACAAAGCACGAGCTAGAGCTTACGGTCAGCAACAGCTGCTGGCATGCTGAATGCAGAATTCAACACGCACCAACCACATGATCGATCTTGGTATATCTTAGGCGAAGTATATACACGGGCATTGCAACACGGGTGCATATATATTTTTTGATATATGCTTGTTTGCGTGCATTCACTTCAATGCCACATCACCTTTAATTTATTATGACTTATGAGAACACGTACACAAAGAAAATTGGTAGGCAAATCAAAGCAAAATAAGCAGAAATTTAGATCCATGTCCTTGCTGCGCACACGTGTGATGCTGGTACAGCAGGAACGGCTCAACCGAACACACGTGCCTGAGCTCCAATAAGTACCAGAGGCTAGCCGGCCGTCGTCACCCAAAGGCCAAAGGCAGCTGAGCTAGCTAGGCGCCGGCTCATCGATCGGCGGCCGGTCCGTGCGTCGTCTGTCGCCGATATATATGATGGGCTCGCCGAGGCTTCGTTTCGTGGTGGCTCTAGTTGTTGCCGCCGTAGTCGTCGCAGCCGTGAGCCTGAGCTGTGTCGACGCTGTCGGATTTGCGCCGGCGATGAGCGCGAGGGAGGCGGTCGCCATGCTCGTGGCAAGGCTGCCCGCTGGATCTAGCCCTCGAGGCGCGGGGCACTGATGAGGAAAACAAAAAAGAGGCTTTATTTGGCATTCGTGCAGGATGGATGATCAAGCATGTGGCTACTATGCAGAAGCGGGGAATTGATAATCATGTTTGGGAATCAAAAGAACATTTCATAAGCTTCAGCTTTGCATTGTCTTACTGTATCGATTTCGTGTGTACATCTATATTAATAAGAAACATCACATGCATTTATTTATCATTGTCATGTGTACTAACTCCATTCGAAATTTTAAATCGTACGTTTGACTTTTTCACTACAAATTTTACCACTCATTCCTACAAACTGTAGTGCTAGTCACCACTCACCTCTCTCAACAAATCTTGGCTACAGAAAACTGAAACAAGAGGCCATTGAACTGTGTAACTACAATATACAAAACGAAAAAGAGACCAATAGATACACTATATGGACAAAGGATTTTTTTAAAGCGTACTTTAGCATTAGCATGTTCTTCATTAAGTGGAGAATTATAGTTTTACACGCTCCAAGCGGTGGGTCGATGAGAGGCCGTCCATCGCTTGGAGAACAAACTGAACACAAATCACCAACTAGTGGTGGATTACAAACGGTGTACTAAAAAAGATACAATTGTGCTAGAGACGATGGGACGTCAAGCCACCAAAGCGGAGAGGCACCAAAGCCCTCCGCAATCCAGGAGTCCGCCTCAACCAAGAACGACGCCATGAGCTCAGCAGGGGAGGCGGTCTTTTGGTCAAAAAGGTGCAAAGGAAGTGTGGTTGTTGAGTTATTACTTACTAGAGGAGGCCAATATAATGATGTTTGGGTACGACGGGTGCGGAGGCGAGGATGAAATGGATCATGAATGCCATATTTTAGGGCCCACTGTGGTGGGCCGCTATCGATTGTAAACATAACTGAAATCTTCTTGTTTATATGGTTGTCGTCCATCTCGCTCTAGATTCTTTTTTTTAGATCACGCCGATGCACGTTTTTCATTAAGAAGAAAGAGTTCGATTACATTTGGTGACTCGTTAGCACCGGTTACCATCGCCACCCCCTATGAGCTACTAGATGTACATGAAAAGATTACATGATGAACAATTTACTACTAAAAGACACACACAATGACATGGTCAGATCATGGCCAGAAGACCACCTAGATGCATGTTCACTGCTAACCCCTAGAGCAGTGCCCTTCGTCCAAGATTGATTCCGCGAGTACCGGCGGAGAAGAAGCAATAGCATCAAGGGTCTTGAGTGGCATTTCCTCATCGTGTCTTGATTTCAACTAGAGAAGTATTAGAGTTAAATGACCTCAAACTTAGTGAGGTCAGCTCGAGATTTTTACCATTTGCATTGTTTATATTCCCGAGAACTTATAATATGAGCAAGACGACAATGATTTAAGTCTAAACATTGTTTAGTTAGCTAAGATTAAGATAGACACAAAGCTTAAGGCTCTGCTCGTGTTTCTCTCATCGTATAATGTCTACTAGTGATCGGCCCGAAGTATGAGCTTGAGCCTAACTTTAGGCTCGGGTGATTATGAGGCCCAGCTCAGACAAATCAATTTGGTCCTTTAACAATCTCAAGCTTGCTGCTGGTCGGTTTAGCTGAATATAAACCGCTTGAAAGTTGGCTATCGACTTCGTGAACTTAAGATTTGCTGGCTCATTCTTTTGAAAATGCTCATAGGGGTAGGGTTTGCGTACGTGTGTTCATAGGGGTGAGCAGCGGCGAAGCTAGAGCAAAATAATGGAAGGATGCACCACTTAATCCTTCTCCTAGAAACAATCTGAGATGTGTTTGTTGGGCTGGTGGAGGTGACTTCTTTGGCAGTTTCAGTTTTAGTGTAGATGCCT
This sequence comes from Hyparrhenia diplandra, assembly GCA_015847255.1. Classification (NCBI taxonomy): domain Eukaryota; kingdom Viridiplantae; phylum Streptophyta; class Magnoliopsida; order Poales; family Poaceae; genus Hyparrhenia; species Hyparrhenia diplandra. The sequence continues at coordinate 338,337 of JADLZK010013134.1, forward strand.
GGGCATCCAGTAGTGTCAGCATAGCTTCGCCCGTGGGGGTGAGTGTGCGTGCATGTTGAACGTTTGCGTTGTACTATATGTAAAAAAAAAACCGCTTGAAGGTTGGCTATCAAAAAAAAAAACCCCCGCTTGAAGAGTGGGGCCACAAGTAAGCAAATCCTTTCTCCGGAAATTTTTCCTCTTGCCTTCCATTCCCATAAGATTAAAGGATGTCTTCGTCTTGAGAAATCTGTTAGTGATCCGAGTTATTGGACTCTCTTTGCATTTCTCTTCCGACTAGATCGAGTTAGTTTGTCTAAGGAAGTTTGAAGGCAAGAAGTGGGGTTGGACTTGGACAACAATGCAATGCAAGCAAATGAAACAACTCTAGTACATGCTGTGTAGTAAGCAGGTGGCCGGGGCGAAATGTTAGTATACACGAACTGCAGTATACATAAGTCCTGCAAAAGGTGCAGCCAGCACTTGAAGTATAATAGCAATGTGATTCAAATCTTGACCCATTAACATTCACAGATTTGCAAGCGCAATTCCACCATCACTTCGGAGGGGAGATCACGACGGCCAAGAGGGAAAGGATGCGGGCGGCATTCCCCATGATGCGCCATCTTCTTCCGAGGGACGCACCGTCGGGGACTTGACACGGCGGTGTTGTCGTTGCCCAGTACTTGTAGGGCATCGTTTATAGCGTTAGTACAACTTCTTTGCCCCGCCGTTAAAGCCGGCGCCTTGTGTAGTGTTTCACCACTTTTACCTTTGGCATCTCGCCATCGGCCATTGTGGGACTTGTAACAACTCTACTTTCCCTTAATGCAACACGTGCTTAAGCACGCTTTCGAGAAAAAAAAAAGAGATGGGCGATCAATCCGTGACTTCCATTGACACGGTGTCCTTTGAAGAACTCCAACAGACCTTCAAGGAGCATTTACGGTAATGCTAATACCTTGTCGTTCTAGTTGTGATCTTATGTTTTCGCTTGTTGCAGGATGTAACACCCTAATTTTTGCTTCTTTTGAAATAGACAATGATTTTACTATGTATTTTGTGCTCGCGAGAACATAGGAAAATAAAAAAAAATTAATTAAAATTTACCATATGGTTTAGCAACTTGTTTTTGCATACATGGAATGAGTAGTTCGAACCAAAACTCAAAGTGATTCAAAATGCTTTTGGAAAGAGATTTTGAAAAGGCTTTTATTAGGCAATGACTGCATCGACGTCTCCCCTTCGGCCCGAAGGCTCGATCTCCCTCTCCCCACCGAAGCTTGGCCGGGATTCCTGCCCGAGATGAGATAGAAACAAAAAAAAAAAAAAGAGTGAAGAAAAGGGAGATCTCGGCCCAAAATAAAAGTAACGACTTTCCTAATTTTCCCAGGTTGTTTTTCAAAAGTGTTGACTGCATTCCAAGATAAATTTTTTAAAAAATAGAATCTAGTTTGAAACAATTTCCAAACTTAGTTTCAAATCAAAAGCCATTGGTCCAGTACCAGGGCTGTTTCTCCTGGGCGACTCGAGTTTGTCTCACCATCGGTTGCAAGATACTCTCTCTCTGTCTCATGGAGTTTGTCGTTTTTGACTTTTGAACTTCATGTTTGACCATCCGTCTTATTCAAAATATTTATGCAAATCATAAAATAAATTAATCAATATTCAAGTATCTTTATTGATAAAATAAGCCTTAACAAAATAAATTGTATTTGTGTAAAAAATTTGAATAAGACGAAGCATCGAAAAAAGATAACACGGAATCCAGGGGTGACAAACGGCCCTGTTCGCTTGGCTTATCACCCGGCCGGTCAAGAAGTATTTTTCTCACAAAGATCGCCCAGTAGCCAGTGATTTTCTCACAAAGCATCGGCCCGGCCCGGTCAGCCCCTTCCGAACAGGCTCTGGGACGTAGGGAGCAGTTCTTCCACCTTTCGATTTCCTTCCTCCCTGCTTCAAGTACTGCCGTAGAGACTGACTGATCATAGACTGCCGTGGTCAGGAGAGTTCTTATGAGCAGCTTTGATGGTCACTCACTCACTTGGTTGTGCTCGACTATATAAACCAAACGCTTAAAAAAAGAGTGGTAAAAACAAAAAAGAATACAGGCAGGCAGTGAACTAGAACCAGCAGAAGGGCCCTTTGATTCCTTATGCCCAACAGTTTAAATCTCCAGCTATGGTATTCAGCAAATGACATCTAAAATAGCTAATAACGAAATTAAAAGGAGCTATAGCAGACTATAGCCACTAAATTGTACGTTAACATAAATATCTTGATCTACCACCAAATAATTTTTCAATGGTACAATACACGCATCGGATAGAAAAGATAATTTACTAATTCAAAGCACACAAACTCTTCATCTCATAGGGTAACCAAACAGATGAACTTTAATCTAACAGAAAGCTACTCGTCACCATTGGCTTCAGAGCATACAAACTCTTCATCTCAGGGTAACCAAACAGATAGGACCTTGATCTACCAGAAAGCTACTCATCACCGTTCGCTTCAGATGGATGTGTTATGCTACCCAAGAAAACATACAAGACTACAAGAGAGTCTATAGGTTTACGACAAAACTACAGGTTGCATTCATACATAGCCAAAAGAGAATTTTTGAGTGTCTAGGCATAAATCCACTACAATCTCCCTCACAATCAGCACCAGCAGGAAAGAACATATAGAATCAACCCTGCAATTAGATGAGAAAAAACATTATTAGTCGATGCAATGTGACATTTATGCTAGCATCGGGGGCTGTTGATTATGCTTACTAACAAGTGATCCTCATGCCAGAAAAACAAAATTGAGCACCAAAACAATGTAATAGCTCAACTGAGTAACAACAGCTGCTATATAGTCAACTCAAATTTTTCAGATGCACCAGCAGATGAGCAGGTCGTCTAAAGTAGCTGCTGTTCTGTTAGGTCTCATTGCACGAGTCAGTGTGTATCTTGACAAGCATAGCACCGAATAATTGAACAGAGCACTGACAACATGCACACGAAAATGAGACCGCGACTAACTAGAAGGCTCACTTAAAAATCATGGGCAATGATGTTTATGTTCACTTCATTAACTAGCAGCCATCACAATGACTTCAAGGACACCCTTTTTTGATATTTTTTTTTTTTTAGGGATTATAAAGAAATATATTATGATGACTGAATGTGGATACGGATAAAATAAATATAATAAGGAAAAAAAAATATCACATATTAAGTGGCTGCCCAAAGACAAACGTATAAGTCAGTTAACCGCTGTAAAACCATGACTAGAATTCTATAAACTACAGTAACTCAAAACTCAGCCATAAAAATAAGGAAAAAAAACACGTATTAAGTGGCTGCCCAAAGACAAACGCATTAGTCAGTTTACCGATGTAAAACCATGACTAGAATTCTAGAAACTACAGTAACTCAAAACTCAGCCATGTTGTCAAGTGGCACACAGCAATGCCAAAGTCTGTCATTCATGCGATGCAGTCACACGCCAAAGTCTGTCATTCATGCGATGCAGTCACACAAATCAGTAATAACAATTGAAATATAAAGAACACATGTTTCAAACCTACATCAAACTGAACAGAGTTCAACAGATAATATCAGTAGAGTACAGAGTAACGAGGAAAATCTAACTAAAGACCTCTGCATCATTATCACCTAGCTCCACTACCCCCAAACAAGCAGCATGGCACTGATGGAATCACTGACCAGGACTCAAACCTAGTCCTGCAACTGAATGGATAAGTTAGAACATAGAAAATACCACTGCAAATGCAGAGAAAATAGCTGATTTTTAAAGTTTCAGTGACAATGCATAGTTTTTTTCTCTCATTTCTCATCTCTCCCTCTCCCTCTGTCTTTGCAAAGGCCAATACGTAGTTTGAACTTCTGAAAGCATGGAGAGCAAAGTTTAACTGAGTTGCACAAATGTAGTCCTAAAAAGAAAAGGTGCACGACACTTTTGATTTTGTTTCAGAGAGGAACATAGCAAAATGGACTGCAGTAAGAATTATAATCATTTGCAATTATACAAAAAGTGACAAAAGTTTAAACTGACATAGCTCCAACAAATTGACTTCTACAGCCAAGCCTAGCTAGGCTGAACAACGAACAAGACTGGAGTTGTGGCACATGTATTAGAAGAACTTGCGGAAGGTCATTATAAGCAAAGGCTTATTTGGCTGATGGTAAAGCCTATCTCATGAGCCAGTTTTTCTCACGGAAACTCTGCTCAACAGGCCATTTTGATGTAGGCCAACAATGCAAACAGACTGCAATGGGTGCTTACAAATCGCTCATTCACACAACCAGTGCCCAAACGTACAGGTCTGAAATGCAAGAGGCAAGACTTGGAATAAAATAACATACCTCGCCATATCCTTAAATCCTCCTTGGTGACATAGATGGTGGGAAACCAAAATATGGAGAGGCAATATGAAAAGGAAAACTTGTCCTACTGACCCTCTCAATATTGAAGGATTTAATATCAAGTGAAAGAAATTTTGAGTATGTTGCATCCTCTTCTTCTGGAATGCATTCTAAGAAAATGTATCCTCCAGCTGGACCACCAACGAATGTAGCATTATGGCCAGGCAAGGGGATGGTACTCTTCAAATGCCACTCATGGGACTTCTCAGTGCCATTTTGCGAAAAGGTGTAATAATCCACAGATGTGCCTTGATAAATCATACTAAACATTGCAACCCTACTTTCCCCTGACTCCACAATGACGATTTGCCGCTTATTATGATCAGGTGGGAGGCCAATAGTGTAAAATCGCATGGTATTCATGTCGAGCTTGATCAACGTGTTGATGCCGTCAGATTTCCAATAGAAGCAGTCATTTGTATATTGCCCTGAATTGAACAGATAAACTTCATCCAAGCCTAGATCATCCCAACTAATAGACGTACTGACACTCCAGCTGCCAGAGTCCGTAGAGAAGATAAACACCCCCAACATTGAGCTGGATTGGATCCAGTTGATCACACGGAATGATGTATCCTCCCCCATGCCTCCAGAATGGATGAAGGAGGCCGCCGTTTCGGAAATATATTCGCTTTGCATCCCGATGGAGGCGAGTAGGTCGTCGGTTATGGGAGGCAGCAGCAGGTGTCGCCGGTACAACGGGTCGCACACCAGGAGCTCCCAGTGCACGAGGAGTCCGCAACGGCGATTGAGGAGGACGCGGCCGTCGCGGACATCGCAGGGATACCAGTGATGCCCTGTGGTGCTGCGAGGGAGGTAAAAGGAAAATGCGACAGACCGGGCGACGGCTGCAGAGGGATGGGGCCCCGCGGCAGGATGGAAGCCATGGAAGCTAACGAAGCCGAGGAGTAACGGCGGGTGAATGGAGCGGTACCGGCGGAGGAAGGCGTGGTCAGCGATGAGGCGGCGGAAGGAGGAGCAAGCGGCGGAGGCGTGGGCGAGGTCCGCAGGGGAGGCGACGCGGAGGAAGACCTCCTCGAGGAGCTCGTTGGGTAGGGCCGACGACGGCCGCTCTGGATCCGTGGCATTGGGGTCGGGGAGGCTGAGGCGAGCTCCTGACTCCATATTGGGCACCTCTCCGCCGCGCGGACCGGCGGGTGGCGCCGCGGGGTCGGGCTCTCGCGTCCGGCGTCTCGCCTCTCGGGGTCTCGGGCGGCGGCGGCGGCTGTCAAGAGGAAGTGGCTGACGTGAGCAGCAGAGCAAAGGGTAGTGTTTACGAAATGTTGGGCTGGATGGGCATGGGCCTTAACCACTTATCTTTGTTATTGGGCTTTCTCCGTATTTATAAATCCGATTCAAATTCCCTTCGCCGGCCCAGCTAGAGGTCAAGCCCACGCGCGCCCGTGACCTTCTTCTCCTGGCCAGTAGGCCCAGTTCGTCAGCGAACACAGGCGCCTTCCTTCCTCCTCCTCCCGCACTTTCGGACGCGGCGCCCTGGCCGAGATCGATCGAAGCTCGATCTCCTCCTCTACATGCACGGCGCCTCTCCAGGGCTATATAAGCCGAGCGCCCGTACCCCGCCCCCTCATCCAGCTCCAGAGTAGCCGCCGTCTTTCGCAGAGCTCGCAGCACCGCCGCCAAACTCTAGCCGCCGCTGCAGCTGCTGTTCGATCTACGCCGCCGCCGCTTCCCCGCCGCCCGGAACCGCCTGCATTGCTTCCTTAGACGGTAAGGAAGCCAATGAAACTGGCTGTGCCCTCTCTCCCACTCTGTGTTTAGCAGTCGAGCTCACCGAAGTATCGCCGTCGGTCCCGATGACGTGGGTTATCTTTATTATGTTTGCTTTTTGAGGTTATTTTTTATACTAATTTGCCATGTAGTTAAGCATTGATACTATTATCCTTATTTGTAGCCATATGTACGATTGCCTTTTACATATAATGTGTATGTATCTGGTTTTATCCCTTAAACCAGGCACTATGAAGAACCCGCTCAACCAAGCGTCAAAGAAGGTGAAGAAAACTGTGACGAGGAGCTCATCCATCCGCTCCCACCGTTCTCATGATGACTCACAAAGAGGAGCATTTCATCTCATGGCATCGAGATGCAAGTCTTGAGGTCGCAGGATGAAGGAGCGTCCGCTCGCAACTCAGGAGAAACCGAGATTACGCCAAGTGATGGGAAGAGCTATGGAGGTCAATACCATGGTGAGTACGAGCAAATGCCGCCAAGTAGTGAAAACAACTTTGGAAAAAATAAGCAAGTACCGCCTGGAGGTGACATGGATGTACAAGAAGTTGCTCCCACAAGAGTGTACGATCCTGAGACGGGACTGTGGTTCACACAACAGGAGTACCTCATCTTCACCAAGCTCCGAACACGCACCTTCGAACATACCAAGGTATTCGACCCATCGCTACTTGCCAAAACAGGTATGGATGTAGAATTTGATTCTATCTTTAATGCCATTGGATGGGGAACATTTTGGGATTTCACTCATGATCTCGGTAGCAGAAATCTCACTTTAGAATTTTTGAGCACTTTACAAGTTTCCGATGGTGGAGTTTATTTCCGAATGTTTAATCGTGATTATAACTTCACATGGGCTTACTTAAGTGCTGCTCTAGGTTTCGCACATTCTTGCAAAATAGATCTTGAGTCTGCCACTCGTGATTTTAATAAACTTGAATTTTGGCATGACATATCTGAGCTTAATGGATGTTCCAAACCAATAACCAATGATATTCACAACCCAACTCTACGTTTCATGCATCGTTGGATAGGTATAACTCTATTTCCACGTGAAGGTGTTAGAACTGTTAGAAATGATGATTTGAGAATAATGTATGCTATGGTATGGTTCACAAAATTCATGTTTCACCTGTGAAAGCTATGGTTGCACATTGGCTAAGTGTGTCGGAAAGAAAAGGACCAGTTGAATTTACTTCTTTGATTTCTAGAATTTTTGACACAATGGGTGAGTTGATTAATAATCCTGTACAATATATTACCACACCTAGGAGCTTAATCACTGTTGAATATTTTAGACAAGCTCATATGCTAAAGAAAGGTCTAAATGATTCTGTGAAGATGATTTATCTTGGCCATACAACCATAATCCCACTTCCATCTGCGGATCTATGGTTGTATCGGATCGACCTTGACGTCGACCGACTAACAATTAATTTGGACCAAGGAGAGGTGCAAGGTAATTTTGCAGGAACTAGCACAGGTCGAAGGACAACGCGCAGCATGGCGAACGCCGCAGAACCATTTCAGTTCAGAGAGTTTTTCAGTCTAGTTTTGATTTGTGCTTACGCCCACGGCTAACTGCTGCTGCTAGTACCCAACTGGCCGCGCTCCTTTCGTGTTTGCAGGAGATACAACTGGATGACCTCCCGGATCAGCGACTGATGAAACTTACAGGCAAACGCTACACCGCCCGTGCCGCTTACCATGCGCTCAACGTCGCCGGGGACGTCGACATCCACTCGCAACGAATCTGGGGTTCGCGGCTACCAAACAAGGTCAAGATCTTTGCCTGGTTGTACTTCAAAGACCGTCTCAGCTCCCGCACCAACCTGCATGCTAAGCACGTCCTGGACCACGATCAATGTGAGCGCTGCACGCTGGGCAGTGAGGACAGGTATCATATTTTCTTCCGGTGCCCCATAAGCGCTGCTGTCTGGAGCAGGCTTGGGTTGTCTGCCATCGAGACCCTGGATGATGTAGAGATTTGGAATGCAACCACTCCTCCTCTTGTTGATGCCAGTTTGTGGCCCTTCGTCTTGCCGGCGGTGTTATGGAGACTGTGGGATGCCAGGAACGGCCAAATCTTCAGGCACGAGCACCCCACACCACGCTCCATTGTGACCCAGATTTGTGATGACTTTGTAACCTGGCGCAAGCGGCTAAAGCCCGCTCATGTAAACAAGCTTGATGCTTGGCGTGCTTATTTTCTCTCATGTAATAACTATGACTGAACGGTTCGTTTGATGCGGGAATGAAATCAAGGTGGGGAAGCTCTCCCCACCGTTAGCTTTCAAAAAAAACTTTGCTGATGATGAAGAAGCATCAAGCTCCAGGCACAACACGAACTCAAGCGGGACACGTCCAACATGTCCCTCACGCACACGACATGCACAGGCTTCTTGCTTGAACGCACAAGAGGACTATCCCGGCCTAAGGCGGGACATGCACCAACTCACCCGGCAAGTGGGTGAGATGCGTGTGGAACTACAAGCCGTACGAGGTGCTGTTGCTCAAAACCGACAGCTTATCATGGCCATGCAACGCGAGCACGCTCATAATTGGGCAGCATGGTGGGCGTACCATGGGATCGATCCACCACATCCACCACCACCATGAGCAAAAGACAAGCTTTTGGGGAGATCTCTCTCTACTAAGGTACGTATTCATTTTCTTGCATACTGCATCTTAGATAATTAATTTTATTTCCTTATTGCATTGCATTTAAAAAAAGCTGAATATAATAGAAATGCCAAAAATATTTTCTCTTTGTTTATTTATGTTTATCATCCTCTTGGAAATGATGAATAATTGCTCTGTTAATATTTCTCGAGTACCTAGTTTACATCTTGATATTTCTCTAAGTATGGATTACTTGGCTGATATGAAATCACCCTGAACCTAAAAACTTTGTGGGTTGCAAGTACTGTAACTAATTCTAAGTTGTTGTGAGATATGAAATAGTGAGACAAGAGTTGCTATAATATTGTTCCAAACATGTATGATTATCGGAAATTTATTTCTTAAAATAATGAAAAACCTTATTGTTCCTCAATGGTGATAAATTCCTACCAAAGCCATATATGTTCTTTCATGTTATAAACTTTCTACATAAGCTGCTTATTTTGTGTTGAGTTTTGTCAAGTCATGTTGACCCTTGTTGAGAGATTTATTGTGCGCCCAAGATCAAGATCACGTACACATCACTCAAATGTGCACTACTCCTACACTGGGAGTAGACGCAAAAACATGATTTCCGTTTAGATCCACTCAATGTTCTACTCCTACACTAGGAGCAGAAAAAAAAAAAAATGCTCCAAGTTCTTGCTAATATTTGTCTCAAAATTTTTTTGTTGCAAAATGAGGCATTGGCTACTATGATAAAAAAAAAAAAAGGAAGAAAAATGATGAGAAAAAGAAAAGAAAAAAAGGAAGAAAAAATGATGAGAAAAAAAAAAAAAAAAAAGGAAGATGAGAATAAGATAGCCCGTGTTCTTGCAAAATAAATTCCAAGAGCGAGATATTTCAAGGAGCATGATAAAATTCTATTTATCCATCATATATGTCCATCATATATCCACACACATGCAAATCTTGATCTAAGAGTATGACATTTCTCTCCTTGGATCCAGAATTTGGCTTTACAATATATGCAAGGTAAGTATGTTATATCCTTTATCCCTACCTAAGCTCCATATAAACCTTATAGAAGTAGGATGAGAAGGCAACTTCAAGAATGTGCCTTGGAAAGAAATCACACACTATTTGAGCGACATGAGAGTACCATTTGAGGAACATTAAGTTCTTTTTTTGAAAATATCGCAAAACCTCTGATATGAAACTTGTGTGAAATGAGAAAAGTAGTGCTCAAGTCAAAATCTGTTCTATCTTTCAACCGCCCAAGACAAAGGAAAAGGTCATACGCCCCACAAAGGACTAAGGTAACATGGGTGATTTTTCAATACTGCTAATTTTTCCATTCAAAGAGAAGTATGCTTGTTGTACATTTCGTACTCTTGAATTTTGAAACGTAGCGACTTCTGATCCATTTTCATACTCTTAAAATCAATCACCAACATAGGTGCATAGTGGTTTAAACTAAGTATTTCCACGAGTTTTGGTGATTCTATGAATGCAGGAGGATTTATCCAGAAAACAAATCCCATACTATCTCAACAAATCAGATTTATCTGCAACGAAACCGACTTCACAGGCCTCTAATCGACCATCCAAGAGAGAAAGACGATGATCCACGAGGGAGGAGCTAGAGGTGGTGTCGGCCAACCCTACTTGTAGGTCATATCGATGCTACTAGCTAGGAAACATGTAATGTGCAGTACGTGTACATATATACAGTTGGGCACTTGGCAATTCAAAGAGTAATGAAGTTATGGTGGGTCAAACTTTATCACTCGGATCAGGTCTCCTTGGTGCGATCTTAACTCTTATTAAGTGACCACGTACTCCCTAGTTCATTCATCTAGTAGCTGGTTGCTCCCTCATATGCTAAATGCTAGCACTTCAGAAACTACAATACGGCCGAATTACATACAAGTCCAAGGAAGCAAATGAAGATTAATTGCTTACATTAATTGTGATGGTTGTTGCTCTTCTTGATGCTTTAATTTGCTGCCAGAATGGAAGGGTTCCTGCTCTTATTAGCAGGATTAGGAGTTCTAGAGCTGATGTTATAGGAGTCATTGAAACAAAAAAAGAGAATTTTACTATAGGTTATCTTAGAACTCTAGCAGGAAACACTCCTTATGAGTGGGCCTGGTTGCCAGCCAGAAGAACTGCAGGTGGTATTTTAGTGGGGTATAATAAGGACAAATTTACAGCCCAAGTAGATGCAATTCTAGACTACTCTATTAGCTTACTGTTAACTGATAACAAAACTAATTTCTGCTGGAAATTAGTTGTTGTATATGGTTCACCTTATGAATCAGGCAAACTAGATTTCCTTGAGGAATTACATAAGGTTATGAATAGATGGAATGGCCCAACTCTGATAGCTGGAGACTTTAATCTAGTTAGAGTTGACACTGACAAAAGTAATCTACATATAAATAGTAGGTGGACTGAATTGTTTAATGAATGGATAGATAGGTGGGCTCTAATGGAATTAAATCCTAGCAATATTAGATACACCTGGACAAACAACCAAGATCCTCCAATTCTGGCCAAAATTGATAGGATTTTTGTTACTAATGATTGGGAAAGGACCTTTCCTCTAGTTAGAGTCAAAGGTCTTGAGAAAGTTCCTAGTGACCACAACCCCTTAGTTTTAGATTCTGGTGATAACATTACAATAGCTAAGAAACAGTTTAGATTAGAGAAATGGTGGCTGCATAAAGAAAGTTTTACTGAGATAGTAGAAAAGGTTTGGGCACAACCATGCAATGCTACAAACAGCCTAGACATCTGGCAATTTAGACTTCGAACTCTTAGAAGAATGACTAGAGGTTGGGCTGCCAATGAGGTAGCTAACATGAATAGGAGAAAAGTAGAGCTGGCCTTAGAGTACAATGACCTAGATAAGGAAATGGAAGATAGGATCTTGACAGAACCTGAGATCTCTAGATTAAACCAAGTAGCTAAGGAGTTAGATGACATTTGGGCCTTAGAGGAAATAAAGGCCAGACAAAGATCTAGAGATAGGAACATTTTAGAAGGAGATAGAAATACAGCATATTTCCATGCTGTAGCTAACCAGAGAAGTAGAAAGAAAAGAATAGAAGAGTTAGAGGGACCTAATGGGCGTGGCCCGACCAAAAGGGTATGTCGATGTAGCGATTAACTTTTACAAAAACCTTTTTGCAAAAGAAAGTAGATTTAATGCTAAACTTGCGAGATAACTTTTGGGATAATGTAACACCCAGTGTTAATTACCGATTAAGCAATGGGTTAGACAAAAATAAGTTTAGTTATAGTTGGTTGTGTTGTTGGATGATGGTTTGATAGTACAGGTTGGGAATCTGAAATTTGAATCAAATTCAAGTTTGATTTGAACTTCGAAAAACCCTATTTTCTATTCCCTCTTTTATCCCCTTTTCGTTATTTCAAAATCTAGGCAAATTTTGACAAAACTTCCAAAAGCTAGTTTGTCTATCTTGTCTTGATGTACAAAGTTGGTGATTTGAGTTTTTCAAGTTCTTATGTAAATTTAAAAGTAATTTTGAATTCAAAATTCTTCCTTTTTGACCCCATTTCAAAAAGTCATATTTAGAGGCCGAATTTGAAAATGTTTCAATTGTGAAAATTGTAGATCTTGAAATTTTAAGCCAAGTTGCTTTTTGGAGTTTTTCAACTTCAGTTCAAATTTTTGGAGAATTTTGCGAAAATCCGAAAGTTGGGGTATGCTTGCGTCATCGCCGACGTCACCTCCTCATATCCCTTTCTTCCTCTCTGTTCACGGTCGACGCCGTGGCGACGTCGCGCCGCCGCGGCGACCGTCCCCGTGGCCGTGCTTTCGCGAGGCCGTTCTCGAAGCCGTGGCGTCGTCCTCGCCATTTAAAGTGTGAAGCCGCCCGGTCGCCACCGTTTTCTTTTTCTCCTTCTTCCGTCACCGCCGCCAAGCTCCACCGCCGCCGGAATACGCCGCCCCGCTTTCGCCTCCTTGCCAAATCGAGCACACATATGTATACGCACCTTCCTTGCGCTCCTCCTTGACTCGCTCGCATCGCGTCGGGCGGCCAGAATCGGTCGCGACACACCGTTCCGTCGTGGCCGTCCGCCATGGGACGCCGTCTCGGCCTGCGCGACGCAGCGTGGCTGGCGTCACCACCCGGCCGTGCTAGGCCGAGCCACCACCTCCATCGCCTTGCCCTAACCGCGCCGCCCCTTCCGCACTCTTTCCACGGCGCCGCCGCGCGCAAAGACCGCTTCGTGTCGCCGCCGCCGCCCGTGAACGCCGCGCGAGTGGTGGCGCGTCGCTGACACCACGTCGGGGCAAGCCACGACCACCCGTGGGCGGCCGTGGATCGCCACCACCTCGGGCTCCCGCCGGGCTTCCCTCGCCACCGTCCGTTTCGCCCTGGCAGAGGCGAAATCGAAAGCCGGCGGTCACCTCCCATTGCATCCTGCGTCCTCGGGGAGAAAAAAGGAGAATAGGAAGAAGATAAGGGGGTTAGGTGAGAAATCTCGTGACTCAAGTGAATAGTGATTGGGCCTTTTTGTTATTTACAAAAGTATAGGGGCTTATTTGTAAGACCGCCGGGCCACCTTAGCGGGAGGGCCGCTCTTGGGCCGGCCTGTTATTCTTGTTGTTACGGGCCAGGTCATGCACAGTACCAGGCCGCACACAGTGTCGGGCCGACTTTTGGCCCAGCGGCGTTTTTTGTTTTAAAACGTGTTTATTTAATTTTCTTTGATGTGAATAGTGTCCAATTTTGTGATTTTCATATAAATTTAAATAGTGCTTCTAAAATTATGAAAATTTTTGTAGAGCCTTCCCATGAGTATGTGTATCCATGAAAATTTTGAAACTTGAGGTTTGAATAGTTTTTCATGTTTTAAAAATACAAATTTTAATTGAAAAATGCATCTTCTATGATTTTTAGAAAATAAAATATTTATTCAAAAATCATAAAAATTTATTTGGTACTGTTTTATGATGTGACCTACTTGTATAAAAAGTTTGGAGTCATTTTGAAATGTTTAAATTATTTTCTATATTTTGCTTTATTTTATTTATTAGGAAGGTCGGTGTTTAGAGTTTAATGACTTAGGTTTGATGTGTGATTTGGGATTGCTTTGTGAATCTTGGATCATACCATAATCAAATGGTCCTTGAGAACTCCTTAGGCAATGGTGATGATATCTTGTAGAGTAGTCCAACAAGTTGGTTTTGTTGGGTTGCAACTTTATCGTGAAGGAAAGTTGTACTCAAGTGTTTATTATTTCATGCATCGTCAAGCATCATGTTTACCATTCCATCATGTTAAGCAATGTATCATTATTACGTGTAATGAGCGAGAGTGATGTGGTTTTACGATGACCAAGCTTTGGAGAAGGTGCATCCACCCGAGGTGAGGCGTCAAGTGTGACTCGGATGATCTCGTTAAGGAATCTAACTTTTCCTCGCAATGAGGCAAGCCCCGGAGCATAAACCCTTCTTCTGTTTCATAAATGTTTTATTCACCTTAAGTCTAGTGCAATGTGCATTAAGTTAGTAGGAGTTGGTTGATACCGTTCTTTGCATGACTACCTTGAATTTTAGTTAATCCAATGTTATCTCACTAGTATGAGTAGGTCGTTTCTCTAAATGCTTAGTAATGCTTAGATGTCGGTAGAAGTCGAATGATGGCTTCATCGTTCGCGAGATATAGGTTTTTATCTTTGTTCCTCCTAGCTATGGAAAAAAAGAGAACACCACGATGGTGGTTCATGAGAATAAATATGGTAGTATTGAATTTGAGATCGGACGGGACGTAGGTTGAAAGCCGGCGGGATACCTAGCCGTGCTTGTTCCGTGTTGGTCGTATAAGGACCGTCCGTTGTTTGGATTGTTAAGTTCGGGATCTTTTGAGCATAAATGCGCTGAGGCCTTCGCGGCAAAGGCACGGTGCTGGTTGTCACCCCAGTCGGTCGACCCTAACTAGCCACATACTCCGGTAAGCCGGATCTCGGTGGAGCCAAATCGGGAATGGCAACCACGCGACCGGGAGTGGAGAGATGGCGGGAGTAGCGTGTACCCACCCTCTTGGTCAAAGCGTCATTAGGGACGGGGTAGGGAGGTGGAATCTTGTGCTCTCGGGTGGCGCAGCCTCGTTCCGTTTTGGACAAATCTGAAAGAAGGTTGATATATGCAAGCTTAAGTGCTACATATGTCGTGTGGTTAGGGATCCCCAGCTGGGTATTAATCGGTTCATGAATAGCCGTTGCTTCTCGGTTATGGAGACCCGTTCTTCTGCCCATTCATCGTAGTAATTGAAGAAACAAGGTTACTCATGGTTATGAAAGGAAAAGAGATGCAGAGATAAGTTGAGATGTGTTGCTTAAAAAGTGTTTGAAATAGAACAGGTGCAAATCTAGCTTTATTTATGCTCCAATAAAATTTATGCTAAAAATATTGAAAGTAAGGATCCACTTGTAGTAAGCTTTTTACGTAAACTTTCCTTTTCTAGCTTTACTTCCCTTTAGCCAACATATCCTTGGAGTCTTTCTTTTTGTCGGGTAAGTCTTGCGGAGTACATTGTGTACTCGGGGGTTTGTTAACCCTTGTTGCGGTGTTGACTCGTGATGTTAACGGGGTTATGTCGGTGGGCACGACATGATCCGGTTGTCTTCTAGTTCTACTCGGCTTCCGCAAATTAAGTTAAGTTTACTCAAATGTAACTTATTCACCTTTTAAAATTTATGTTATTATTCTTCCGCACTCGATCTATATTTTTGTAACAAATGTTGTAATGTTGTAACTACTCCTTTGTTGATCCTGGTATGAGAGTGGTGTAATCGGGTTTTCGATGACACCCGACGAGCTTCTTAAGTTATTGGGTGCAT
Organism: Hyparrhenia diplandra; assembly: GCA_015847255.1. Lineage (NCBI taxonomy): Eukaryota > Viridiplantae > Streptophyta > Magnoliopsida > Poales > Poaceae > Hyparrhenia > Hyparrhenia diplandra. The sequence continues at coordinate 354,005 of JADLZK010013134.1, forward strand.
ACGCACGGTGTCGAGAAGGTCTTTGGGACAAAGGCAGTGCGTGTGGGCCCGATGAATTAGGAGGTTACGTCACGGATAATGAGGATCTAGTTACTAGTGAGGAAAATGAATGGCTTACTCAACCTTTTAGTGAAAAAGAAATTAAAGAAGTTGTCTTTAGCTGTTATTCAGATGGTGCTCCAGGGCCAGACGGCATCTCTTTCATGTTTTATCAGAAGTATTGGGATATAGTTAAAAAGGATCTGATAGATATGTTTAATGACTTACATCAAGGAAAGCTAGATCTCAAAAGGTTAAATTATGCTATGATTACCTTAGTTCCTAAAGAAGAGGGGGCTACTTCTATGAAAAAATTCAGGCCTATTAGTTTGATAAATTGTAGCTTTAAGATTTTCTCTAAGGCTTTAACTATTAGATTAGGGAAAGTTATAGGGAGGTTAGTTCTACCACAACAGAGTGCTTTTATACAAGGGAGGTACATTCTAGAGAGTGTAGTTATAGCTAATGAGTTGGTACATAGTGTTATAAATCACGTCGTCAGCGGTTAGGACCTTCCCCTCTCCGTCTCTCATGATCACGTAGTAGATGAAAAAAGTAGAATAAGTAGACACAAGATAGGGAGACTATTCTTTATTCATCTGAAATATTGGTAATTACAACATAGAGCTCCCACGTATATATAGTCCTGCCAAGGTCTAAGAGTTTCGGTAAGAGCCCACATACAAACGGACTAGGATTAGGATTCCTCCTTCTCCTTTCCTTCTAGGACAGAGTCCGTGTGTTTTACAACACTCCCCCTTGGGCGATTACCACGATATGCATATGCCTCATCAAAAACTCCATCCGAAAACCCAGTGGGAAAAAACGGTTCTTGGAGAAAAGAGTACATCACATTCGTTAATTGTATTGCACATGTTGTCTCATTAAAAACCTTGTGTGAGAAACCTTCGAGTAAAAACTCACATAGGGAAAAAGAGTACAACATTAAACCTTCTTGGTCATATATTCTTCGGGATATACTATATTCTTCATGAATAGATATTTATCTTCATAATCTATGCATAAACTTCAGTGTTTTAGCAAATGATCTACTTGATCATTGTAATTCTAGTGGTTTACCTTAAAAGGCGATTCAATAAAACATGCCCCCCTCATAAAGCCAAACTTTGAACTTCATTGTTGAAACCACACTTTTTCATAAACGTGTGTAAATAAAAGTTGGCTCATAATTCTTCCATGAATTATATGGGAGCAATATGCTTCATGCATAATGACCACCAATTAGTTGTGCAAGACAAATAAATATTATTCTTGAGAGAAATAAATCCTTTTAGAGGATTATGGGGGTAAATAAATTAATATTCAATATCTTCTAGATAGTGCATCAAACTTATACTAGAGTTTAGATACGTATAATTTATCCTTAGTGGATTTTCAAATTATATTCTACAAATCTTCAAGACTTTGTTTATACAAATCCAGCCTTGTATTTGGCATTTAGGGGATAATTAAATTGCCAAAACCACCATTATTCTTATACCTTCAATGGTATATAGAGGATATTAATAATTTCATGCTAGCTTTTTATACACTTTCTAAGTGTTTCGTTGACACCTTCACAGTGTTTACGATTCCTCATTTTCTTTCTCTCGGGTCTATATCACTTCAGGGATGAATGGTGTTTATTCAAGAATTGACTGGTAAATCCTTCATAGATTAATTCCTTCAAGGATGTACATACATTCTTAGAAAATTAATAATTCTCTTCTATGAGATACATTCTCTACTACATGAGAGATGAGTGATATACACATTACATTAATTTATTCACTACAAAATCAATCAATGATTGTAATTCTTCTAGGACATGCTCTTCTTGAGACTTGAATATTCATTCGGGAATATATATACCTTAGTCTTTAATACTCGGTATGAGATTTCTACAAGTTGTGATTTATATTCTTCGGGAATTATATGGATTTTCATAATCCACTTATTAACTGCATATTCGATTTTTATTTGTTTCATTTGCCGGAGATATAGTAGAACATTCATTTCTTCTTAACAGGAGATTCAACCTCAATTGCATTCTTCGTTGACCCGATATAATCGCTTCTGAGCGATTTTGCCATGGACTTTGTTTCGGATCAGGGTTCCCATAAGAGAAACATTTGCAATTAAAGAGGTAGTTTGTCGACCATTATTTTCTTTCTCCCAATACTCTCACAATGTGAGAATATTCTATCTCTGTCATTTCCCAAACAAAAGATGATATATTGTTCTCGCATACCCAAAGCACTAGTGAGGTGCGCGCTAATTGTGTTGGATGTCATCTTCATGATGATCCTCTTCATGAGGTGCTTAACCTTTTTCGTGAGGCGTTCTCTTCATGAGAATGGAGGAGTTCTATTTTTTTCTATTTAACGTGTACACGCTAAACTAGAACCCCAAAGGCCCCCCGTAGATTTTAGATTGATAGTATATAACATTTAGTTTACTACTAGTAAACACAACTTCAGTTCATAACTTCAAGTTACTCCTCTCATTTCAAAAATATCGGCATATGCTGCGCTTCGGGCTTCACAAGAGCATTAGTCAAACTATTGTATGACTTAGTGTGTGATACTATTCTTCGCTTCAAGCTCCAAGGAATATTTTCTCTTAAGATCATTTTCCTTCTATGGAAATAATATTTGGCATTCAAAATATAGGCTCTCTCTCCCTCTAATGTCAATATTAGATCATTAATAGCATACTTCAAAATATATCCCCTATCATGAGCTTAATTCAAATTCATATATCTCCAACTACAAGTGGAGACCCATTTATGTATGCTATGATTAAATTTATGGGAAATATTTACACACATATTTCAACATGGGGGTTATTATTCACTATGCAAATGAGCTAGAATACTTAAAGTGCACTTAAGAATGTTCAAGCATTCCTATAAATTTTGGGATGTTCTCCCCTAATATGCACAAATCATAGTTTAGAAAATTATTTTAATCTCTAGCTTCTTTATTAATCAGCCTAAAAAAATTGATCCAAGTACTCATAAAAATGGATCATACACTTTAAATGTATTAAATATGCAACATTCAAATTCACATGGAATTTTCTTCTAGAATTTTCTAATTGCCATCAATGCAAAAAATCCCTTGATGCCTATTCTTCATAAATCGAAATCATCATAATTATGTCATCCACCATCTTAGTTCCACAATTATTCATCCAATCAAATAGGTTAGTCTCCATTGAGCAAATTTTATAAACTCACTCCTCGATCTTAGGTTGCTCGTAGTAGACCAATCTATTGCTTATGCATACGATGCATCGAAAGCAAATAATTCCTTAGTTCAACGGGAACCATATAGACATAGCATGCTAGCTAGCCATTGATTATGGGGAAGCGCAAAGGTAGCTACTAGCTACAATTATAGCTGTTATGCTAATATTCATGCAAGAGTGGAGATACTTGTAGCTCTACTAGAGCACAACTTAGTGAGACACATTCATGTGTAATGTGGAATGTCGGTATTCAATCCAAGAAAGTAGATGACAACAAAATATAAAGCTACAAGCTTGCTTGCAATTAGTGTAATGAACTTCAAGTCCAAATACATACACTTAAAGAAATATTAAGGAAGATTGTGTCTAATAAGTATATATATTACCCACATTTTCTTATGCCTTTACCAAAATTTCTCCCCCTTTTCATGCCATAACTACTTCAAGTAGCAATTTGCTTCATGCATCATCTATGAATAGTCACTTCTAATGCTTCATAGAATCTAATCATACTTCTAGTATTCATTGATTATGGCATAAAATTCACATATCCAATGTACTATTTAATGTACAACAATAGACTTAGGGTAGGGTACAACTTCAAGTTCTTGGACTAAAATATTAAATACTTAGGATTATACAATTTCTTAGCTAAATCGATTCTTCCAAGATCAATTAATATGCCAAGTATAGTCCAATTGTTCATGTGCTTAAGAATATTCGGTTTCCCATCTACCTACATGGTAGTGATGCACAAAGAACTATAACCTTCTTGGTTATTCAAGGCTTCTTTGTGGATAAAATGAATGCAAAATTTATTTTGATAGGCAACGGTAATTGTTTATATGTGAAACATATAAATCTAATTTATTCCATGAGAAATTCGCACACATTACTTCAAGTAATAGGGGCGCAACTAAGAATATAAAGTATTTCATAGTAGTCTTCAAGCTAACAAATTAACCATTAACCACATAATTCAACGGGAATTAAAACATAATGCACCACCATCACTACTATTAATACTTGAGGATATGAATTTAAAAGACAACAAATCTATAAGCACATGATTTAAGTTCTTCTTCAAGAGAAACGTTATATGTTCTAAATAATATCCATTTTCGCATGTCAAACTTCTATATTTGACAAGCGGTAGCTTCATGCTTTATATTCAAGAGTTATGATATATCATCACAAGCCTTCAAGGGGTGTAACATATATGCAAGCCATATATTCAAAATTATTGTAATCCATAATATCCACGGTTCATAAAGCTGTCTAAAAATTCCAACTCAATTTCCATGAGTAATTTCTAATGGTAAAATCAATACTTCATGTATTACATTGCTCTTTGATATTTTATATACAAGAGACATTTCTTCGAGAACGTAGATTGATAAAATCTATTTACCATCTTGTCTTCTAGACATTTAATACAAAGCTTCAAGCTATTTTTATAGAGCAAAGCGTTAGACATACAAGCTTGAAAATTCAACTTTCAATACAATATTATATTCGTAATCATAATATTGGGATTTTACTCATGCAAAGTGAGTCCCACAATGTATTTGTTACTTCTATCGGCCATATACTCATTTCAGAGAGTAATTAAGAAATATTTATCTTGAGTTTACTACATTTCAATGGTAGCAAAATATCCTACATGGATTAAATAATCACCATAACAAATAATTTACTATTGAGTAACTCCGAGGATATTTCTTCTTCTTTTATGGCATGCATATTAATATAACTTGGATCATGTGCATATAAGTTTACTACATGTAAACGAGTAGCAAGGTGCAAAAAGATAGTGGATGGTTATTAAAAATATTCTTAGAAGCATCCTAGCATTATTCGGGATTATGGTATATGCAAATTTTCAGAATTTACACCAAGCATTCATTCATCCAAAAAAATTCTATGCTAGGAAAAATAAATATGAGTCTCTCAAAGGTGATAAGTCTAAGGTCTCTGAGATTTAGAGAGCTCATATTTTTATACCATGTTTTTCGTGTAACCATGCAAGATTCATTCTTACAATAATTACATGGTATATATATTCATGATGTGATTAAATGCATTCAAGAGAGCATAAATCTATCAACATAGGGTATACACACTTGAAAAAATAAGTACCGTAGTGTATAAATAATATGGCCCATGTTTTTTAATTAAAAAAATCTATGCAACTTCAGATTACATATAGATATAGGCCATATTGTAAAGGTGAAGAACTTGTAGTTTAAACGGGAAAACCTACATGGCACAACAATCTTTTTCTCTGTTTCCCTGGCAACGCGGTCTCTTTACCGGGCCGATTCCGTGACCATGACTGTAGTGTTGTACCAGATGAGCTATACTAAGCATTCGAGCTCAACTCATAGTGGCGGGTGTGGAGGCACAAGCTCCAACAGCTTTCCGGGTACCCATGGCAACTATGCATGTCCACGGTATACGAGATGCGGCCTCGTCGTCGGAATTCAGTCCGAAGCAGGGGGTCAGCGACGTGCAGGTCGCAATGAAGGAACAAGCTAGTCGTGCAAACTAGTGGCGTGCGGGACGCGCGTGCAGTTTGGTGTGCGACAATGCCAATGACTTCGAGCCTGGAATTATGAGCCGCGTGGACTGCATGATGTCCAGCGGTGGCATGCTGGTTGCATATCACAATGACATGCAGGCCAAGGTGACGAGAAAGGCAACTGTGGGAAACACGGTTTAGATTCGAAAACACGCGTGACTTGGATGCAATCCAAATTTGAGTATAAGACGTTAATTAATAACTCAATTGTTGACGGCTTCTTGCCGATATGTTCATGCATGACTCTTCTTCGAGTCCGATAGTGTTACTGCAGGCAACTCTAATAACGACGAGAATAGATCCTGCTGGATCATACGTGCGGTTCTAATCTTAATTTGCATGGCCCCGTGGTGGCTACTAGCATCGTGATGACTACAAGCCTATCGTACAAGTTTTCTTCATGCATGTACGGATGTCTACTTAAATACCAACAAAAAAACCTAACTCAATGGCTAGGGTAAACACACAATCTGCGAGACGTGCTTTTCGTACCTTTTGTTCTTGAATTCGAGAAAAAGCGAAGACTGTCACATAGGGCGTTCGGCTAGGCCGTGGGGACTGCCGGCGTGGCGATGAGTCGATGCGGTGCGATTAGTAGCGGCGAGGTAGCAGATCCGTTCGCTAACTGCGTCGGTGATGTCGGCGTCGCCGAAAGTAGTCGCGGCGGGGCGTCGGACGCGGCGTCGATGCCGAAGATTGGCGGCGGCTTCAATGGCGATGTCGGCGAAGAGCTTGTCGTGCTGATAACGTGTTATAAATCACGTCGTCAGCGGTTAGGACCTTCCCCTCTCCGTCTCTCATGATCACGTAGTAGATGAAAGAAGTAGAACAAGTAGACACAAGATAGGGAGACTATTCTTTATTCATCTGAAATATTGGTAATTACAACATAGAGCTCCCACGTATATATAGTCCTGCCAAGGCCTAAGAGTTTCGGTAAGAGCCCACATACAAACGGACTAGGATTAGGATTCCTCCTTTTCCTTTCCTTCTAGGACAGAGTCCGTGTGTTTTACAACACATAGTATACATAGAGAAAAAGAGCCTGGAGTAATCATCAAGCTAGATTATGAAAAAGCTTACGATAGAGTGAATTGGGATTTTCTTTTTGAAATACTGGAATCTAGAGGATTTAGTACCATTTGGATAGACTGGATTAAGAAAATTGTTTTAGATGGGTCAGTAGGGGTAATGGTAAATGGTGAAGAAAGTAGTTACTTCAAAACAGGGAAAGGGCTGAAGCAAGGTGACCCTTTATCCCCCCTATTGTTTAACCTAGTGGGTGATGTACTGACTAGGATGTTGATTAAAGGATCTAAGGAAAATCTAATTTCTGGTCTGGGTAGAAGCTTTAGGGAGGATGAAATTATATCACTGCTGCAGTATGCAGATGATACAATTCTGTTTTCTGATGCTAAAGAAGAACACTTAGTAAATCTCAAAGGTATTTTAGCTTTTGCTTTGAGCAGTGTCGGGGATGAGGATTAATTTTCTTAAGAGTGAGATTATTCCCATGAACCTAGATACTGAGATGAGTCTAATAGAATTGCTCTTCTTTTTGCATGTCCTTTAGGTAATTTTCCTATGAAATATTTAGGTGTACCTTTACATTATGAACATTTGAAGAGAGAGGACTTACTGACCATTAGTTGATAAAATGATGAAGAGAATTGCAAGTTGGAGAGGAAAGTTATTGTCTACATTTTGGGAAAATCATTTTGATTAGGTCTTGTTTAGCTAGTATTCCAGTGTACCTTTTATCTTTTATTAAATTTCCTAAATGGGCAATTAGGATTATAACTACACACATGGCCAATTGTTTGTGGAATGATAAGGATGGTAATCATAAGATCCACTTAGCCAATTGGGACTGACTTGGCCATGCATAAGGATTTTGGAGGTGTAGGAATTCCCAACATTAGAGACCTCAATCTCTGTTTTATTAGCTTCCTGGATAAAAGGTATAGTTTAGATAAGGACAAACTATGGAGACAACTAATAGAGAGTAAATATAAGACAAATAACCCTAATATTTTTTACGTACTTCCCACAGTAGGTACCTCACAGTTCATGAAGGGAGTTTTATGGGGCTGCCAAGGCAGCCAAGTTAGGATATAGATGGAATGTAGGTAATGGTAAAAGTGTTAAGTTTTGGGAGGATAAGCTGGCTAGGGCAATCTAGCCTAGCTATCTGATATTGGGAGGTATATGTGTTGGTGAATGAGAAAAGCGCCACTATTGCGGACCTGCGGGATGGGGAAAATTTAAAATGCACTTTTAGGAGATGTGTGGATCAAAGACTGTTAGCTATGTGGGATGAAATTGTTCAGCTAGCCTCAACACTTTCTTTAAATGATGAAGATGATGCTTTGGTTTGGCAATTTACTTCTAGTGGGGTTTATTCCTCTCAGTCACTATATAGGATTGTAAACTTTAGAGGTGTTGTTCTGTACATGTTTACGCAAACGGAATTTAAAGATTCCACCTAGAGTCCATTTTTTTCTTATGGCTTCTCACTAAGAATAAGGTTCTAACCAGGGATAATCTGAATATTAGAGTTAAGTTAGAAGATCTTTCATGCCCTTTACGTCTTTGAAAAAGAATCAGTCCAAGCACCTATTCTTTGAATGTCTTTGTTGCCAAAGAGATGTGGATTAATGCATGCGAAGCTTGTAATAGAGATATTGGTTCCGATCTTATTTCAGTTGGTCAAATGTGGCTTAGTAATAAAAAATTTTAGTAGACAATTTGCATTTGTGCAGCAGCCCCTGTGGGGGTTGTGGAAGCTAAGATGTGCGCGTATGTTTGCGAGGAACTCCTTGGTTAGGTATCGGGAATCGCTCATGGCAATTCTTGTTATGCTTCAAGCACTGGAGATCCTCTGTCCCCGAGGACAAGAAACTGGAGTTTGGGTCCAAGGTGAAGAAACCGAAAGATATCGCTACCAGGCCAGCAAGGTTATTGGGATGAACCAAGTTGACAACAAGTGGGACAAGCTCATGTATGAGTTAGCGATGCAGGAAAATATGACATCCATCCACGAAGAAGTGAAGTGGAAGCTCTCGGAGGCGGTCTTTGCTCCTAATGGTGACATCGGGAAGAAATGGGTCGCTGGAGAATGATCAAATTGTGGGTTGATAGCAGGGAGGTTTCAGATGTTTAGATTCAGTAGCTTATTTGCAAGCTGATCTGGGTGTTTTGGTTCGAACTTGTATACGTGAGAAGGGTGTATCCCACCCCAACGCTGTAAACTGAATGCTTTTGTCTTTGCGTAATGCTAAAGGCGGGGCTCATGCCCTAAAACTCTAAAAAAAATTGCTGCCAGAATATAAACCTCTTGGCTCCTAAAAATGTTAGTTTTGCAGCCTAGTAGCTCTTCCATCCCATGGAGCGGGGCACTTGAGAGAATTATGCATGATTGATCGAGCCGTTCCAGATAATAAGTGTGAAAGATTTTTGTTTCCTTCATCACTTGAATTGATCCATAGTATAAATGAGAGCATCATCATGTTTATGAATTACTGCCACAAAAAAACACATTACACTCATGTCTCACGATATTTTACCTCATTCTGCTTCACTTGAAAACATTTCTTAACAACTACTAATGTGGTCATAATGGTGGAGAACGCTGGTGATCAATCCTAGTGGCACCACCCATTATGCATCATCAGCTTATTGTAAATGAACTGTCGCGTCAAAGCAAAATTCTTTCCCTGGCTCAAATGCTGCTTCAAGTTCTTCATAGCTCTGCTGAACTTTCAGATTCTTCGATGCAGTCAGGCCCTCCTGTAATATGTGAGAAATAGATAAACATGTGTGAATACATGCCTAATCACTGCAGCTAGGTGTTTTTAATGTAAGATAGCTTCCTATAAAGGATGGTTCATGACCAGAATGCCTACAGCAATAATAAGATGCTAATTGAGTTTTTTATCCCACCAAAAAGTTGGCAACAGAAAGTGCCTTTGCATAACACCACATAGCATAACCAACAATTTTACATTTATATTCAGAGAGTTAAAGAATAACAGATACCTTCTGAACATACTCAGCAACTGTGCTATTTATAATTTTCTTGATGGTTTCTTTCTTCACTTTTGATGGCCCAATTAAGTGTAGAGCGACTTCTTTCGGTATCTTCAGCACCACAAAAGAGTTGTTACTAATTAGTAAGTTAGAACAACTTCTACCTATATAATATGCAAATGAGTTCAAACTAATATAAACTGAAAGCGTTACTTTTGAATGGAAACTTACATCTGGAGTTTTCCCTGAATGATTAAGGTAGTACCATGTAGACAATGTCAACAAATGTAAGCAGTGTTAGTTTTCATATGACAAATTTAAACAATGTATAGTACAATATAACATTTTCTGTACAGCTTAACTGATATGACATATTGAACTCATATCCTTAAGTACATCTGAGGTGAATTCAGAATTTGCAGGATGAGAGTACGAATCACATGAGCACAGTTGTAAGCAATTTGAAATGACAGAAATCTAGGGTTGTAAAGTTTTAGAACTATACCGCCTTTCATTCTTCGAAAGCCAGGAAGGGGTTGCGCGGCGGCAACATTCTTTGTGAAAACTTTCTCGAAGATAGAATCTGTCATTGTGCCAGATACATTTACCTGTAGCTGCATTTTGTAAGAAAGGCAATGGAAAGATGGAAAGATAAACCAAGACATTGGTCAAAACTGTTAAGATTCATTCACACCTTCCACACAAAGATGACAATAAAATTCTAGCTAACCTTTATCAGACCATCCTCTTCAGTACACACTGAAACAGAGAAATCACCAAAAGATACTGACGACTGCATCATGTTTTCTGTACCTGATAGTTCAGATTATTGACTGGGGTCAATACACAAGGATTTTCAGAACATATACAGTTTCAAGGAATTGATAAGAGGAATAGCCGTACATTGCACCTGGAGCAAACCACAATCTTTATAGTTGGTTCTGCAAGAGAAATTATATAAGCAATTCCAAAGGATTAACTCATTGCCATTATGCACTTGATATCACCTCCATGATACATTGTAGCATAAGAGAAATAGATTGGGTAACAATCACTGATTTGGTCATTGCAAATCATCCATAGCTAAAGTTTTATGGCAAAAAGAACCGTATATGCCAATAGGAAAAGTAGGAGGCACCAGAAACAACCTACCGTTGTGAAGGTTGTGTGTTTAGCACCATTGAACAAGCTACAGATGGTAGTCTATGAGAAAATTGGCATTGAAGTCGCATCCCCCTCACACACATTTGATTGGTTATCTGCAGACCAACCTGCATATTCAAACCGTAATTCTTAAGAGAAGAGTTAAATTAGGAAAAGTGATACTAAGAGATGAACATTGAGATGACGCAATACTAAATTATCCCTTCATTTAGTAATCTTCTTAAACAAATTACCACACATAACTAATTTACAACAACATTTGTATGGAGTGGGAACATGTTTTAGATTTGTATAAGCCTTTCACTGGAGTGACAACAGTACCGCTTTCCGAGCTCGATTCTACATGCCAAATTTTCTGAAAGTCAGAACTCAGTAAAGGTCCTCATTGAGTTATTTGTACAGACGATCCCACGAGCAAAATATAATAACTGAAGAGCAAAGACTGAACCCTAATTTTCTTCACAAGTCCGAGAAGAAACAGGCGACAAAGTGCCCAACCCAAAACTAGAACTTAGCTGCGGTAAGGTATGCCCAAAAATATCTTTATTAGCCTAATCTGAACCATTCTAGCAGAATTGCCCAGAAAATGATGCTGCAATCGAGATTATCCTCAACCACGCAGAGAAGCATACATAGTGAGGAGTCGCTTACCTTGAGGTTGGGGCTGACGAGGGCCATAGCCGCAGTTCGAGCAAGGGGAGTGGATAACTCCATTGCTCCGCTTCCTCGGGAGGTCGCAAGCTCGCAGCAGCAGCTGAAGCAGGGAAGCCGCCACCCCCAGCTCCGGCTCTGAGGGGATCGGACGGTTCACTTGAGGCTATCTCGCTCCTTGATATATCCCAGCCGTTGGTTTGTATAATGGCTCCGTGAGCGGCTTCAGTCCTTTCACTGCTGCGGAGATGGCTGCGGCGGCGGGGACGGGGGCGGGTCCGTACGAGGAGATGCTGCAAGTGGTGGAGGCGTGCGCGGCCCGGATCCGGTGGCGCCTCCGCCCAGCTTCCAAACGCCGCCTCCTCAACGGTCAGTGCCCACTCGCTTGCTTAATTCGCTGCCGCCATGCTGTCTTTCTGCTGCTAAAACACTTATTTTGGTACTTGTTTTGGATGAATTATATTGGCCAAACAAAATTGCACAAGCTAGGCAACTTATCCACTAAATTCATAAGTTTGTACCACCGTAGCTACAAGTCACTTGATCAGTAGTTGCATCTTGCAAGTGATTTAGGGTTTAATGAGAATGTACTGTCTGTAAAGCTAGAGGTTATGATTTGAGAAAAGTGAATGGTGTCAGGTTGAATTATGTACATTACAAGTAAATTTGTTGAATAAACCCAGTTGTTGCCAGATATCCTGTTTCTCTGCACCGGATTGCGGCCTGTCGTACTGGTTGATTATGGTGGTACAATGCCTCAGCTACAAGAAAATCTCTGTAGCCTGCTGCGTCATGCCCAGCAGGTAATTTCACGACTTCGATATATCAAGTATTTGAATTCTCTGTACTGGTTCAGCACAGGATCAGGAACTGCAGATGATTCATTTTTCTCCACTGCTAATTGTCATCTGACTCACGATAAACGATCACTGGAAATAATACTGCCATCTGTAGTGCTACTCCCTTCCAGGTGCATCGGAATGATGTGGTCACTGTCGAAATTTCACACACATGCCTTTCCCCTTGACTCACCTGGCAAACCCCTATTCTATTGAAGTTTTTTGGATCTCGATAGTGACTAGAAGTTTGTAATTTGTATATTGTTCTGCTATCGAATAGTTACATTTACAGCAGGTGTCTTGAATAATAATGCATTTTATTTCTTTTGCTTAAACAGTCCTCATATTTAACTTCGTTTTTATTATCTTGTGCTTAAACAGACCTGTGACCCGTTCAGTTTCCAACTGCCTTCATGACCAATCTACTATCGTTATCTTTACTAGAGGTTATTTAGATGTCAAATATATCCATCTGCATCCAGTTTCGGCACATTGAGTCATGCTTGACTTGCAGGAAACAAGCATATTGAATCCACTCCGGGTGATGATTATTGGAGAAATGCTTTACTTAATCCATGTTACAGGACTTGCCGAACATGCATCACCAAACGCAAGGTCACAGCAACGGCTAGCTTTCGTGGACCTAGAGAAAAGATGTTGCAGTGTATTTACCTTCCTAGACCATACTTTTGTATTTTTGTCTACAGTAAAGTGAATATGCAGTGTTTGTCATTACTGAAAAATTGTTTGTATGCAGCTGCTTACAACCATAGAAGATAATGACACTGTACTGGAGTTTCTATCTATACAAGATCAATTCGCAACCAAATTTCCTGTAGATCTGTCTATTGTTCGACCTGGAATAACAAAGCAAATGTCAGGAATTCCGCAGAATATTATTGATGCAGAGTGCACCGACAATCATGTTGAGGAAAGGACCTTATTGGTTGTTGATCTGAGTACCATCCTTGAGAACATGCAAATTTCCTTGCCTTCTCTGAATGGGTAATTTCTGGTTCTGTGTATCATCAAAACTGTAACCATGGGATTCTTGGTCCAATGATAACGTTGTTTGAACAATTGCAAGAAAAAACATTTGCACGGCATCTGTATAAAAATGGCAAATTTATTTGTTATCTATCTTGGTTGAGTTTTGACATTTGATTTGCTCTCTGAATGACATGTTAATGTTCAATATCTGCAGGTGGCTTTTAGGTTATCCAGTAACATATTTGTTCCGCAATGCAAGTTCTGAGGCAGCCATACAGAATGTCTCAAGACACTCTCTGCATATCTACCGAGTATATGTGTGCAGAAGTTATCAGTCAGTTGGCAAACAATCAGAAGAGGAACTGCTGAGGTAAAGTGCATCCTAAACTGCCGCACTCGGCAGGTCCTCTTTTCTTTTCTTTTTCTCTTCAGAAGTTATTTAGGGTCGTATAAACTAGTTGTAGTATGGTTGCCAGTTTTTCAGTTCCTTGTGGCGCGAGTACGAAGCGTGCTGAGGAAGTATGGGCCAAATCGTTTATAGCTCGCATGAATGAGAAGCTCAGGCGATGCAACCAAGTCTGGGCATCCATAAGGCTAGAAGTCGAGGTTTTCCACAGCCAGTCGCAGGTAATCGTGTTGTAGTTGAGGTCATTATGCCTTTTACGGGGTGACGGCATGTAAACTCCTTAGAAGTATGCCTTTACAATGGACCAGCGACGTATCTCAGAAGTATCGCTGCCCTGGGCCACGAGTCCATGACCATGAGCACAAATTGCTGCAGCTATCGGGTACAGAAATAAACGATAATAGGATATACATGCAGCTCTTGTACTCGACAGGGTGTGTACAAAATTCCATCGGAGGGTGTACAAGTGCAGGTGTGTTGTTTCAAGCATTTGTAGGAGAGTGTTTGGTCTGACTCAAGAACTCAGTTCAGTCTTTTTAAGGTTTTGGTTATCTAAAAATCTCTTAAAAGACAGAATTTTGCACCAGGGAATCTGGCACTTTATTTTGCAACGTCACCTGTAACTCTTGGCGCCACGTCGCTTGAAATTCTCTGACGTATCATCACATCGCATTACAATGCAGCAGCGCCTTTGAAACGTCTTAAACTTCTTGGTTCAGTGAAAATGTTACAAAATCATTCTTTTTCAGGGAAATGTCTCCCAATTATTGAACATTGCACGCCTTTTTGTTTCCCCTTTTGACAAAGTTAATGGTGAAACTTTGATTAGAAACTTATTTCGGTCTAAACAAAGAAATTAAATGAAAGTGTGCCGAGTGCCAACTTGTGCTAAGGTCTGGAGCAAGCATTCTTCAGGATGGATATCAGGTTTCTTGTCTCAGTGGCGACACATTCCCGGTCAAACAGGGCAGAGACCACAGCCACACCTTTCAGATTAGGGAACCCAAGCTCCATTACCGAACCTGCATTTCCAGCATTGATGCCGCCGATGGCGACCACAGGGAGCTTCGAAGCCAAGCAGACGGTCCTCAAGCCCTCAAAACCTAAGGTGGGATTGTTTTCCTTCGTTGTGGTTGGGAAGACACCCCCGCAGCCAATGTAATTTGCACCATCCTTCCATGCCTGCTCAGCCTGGGCCGGGGTTTTACATGAGACACCAATGATTTTTCCAGGCCCTAGGATCTCCCGTACTTCCCATGCTGGCATGTCTGATTGACCAACATGGACGCCGTCTGCGTTGCACGCCAGAGCAACATCTATGCGGTCGTTGATCAGTAGCGGCACTCCACTGGACTTGCAGATTTCCACACAAGCCTTGGCAGCTTCCAAGAACTCCCGTGTCTGAGCGTCTTTTTCTCTGAACATTATAAATTTAAAGCACATCAGCGAAGTCAATTGAAGAGATTGAATCACAAGAGGAACATTGGTCGTTTTCAAGAAAGATAACCTCAATTGGACAATGGTAGCGCCACCTTCAATGGCAACTTTCACGGCATCTTTTATTGAACGACCCCACTTCTTGTTCATCCCAGAGTCTGTCACTGCATATAGGAAGAGGTCGTCTGGATTGAACTTTTGCAATGATCCCATCTTGTGTAACGGAGACTTGAGCTTGAAGAGGTGGTCAAAAGGGCCCTGAGGTCCATTTCCAATCACAAGATCTTTACTGTGATAAAGAGCAGACTCCACAAATTTCTTCGCAGCCTGCCAAGATCATGTATGGAAAATAAAACACAATGTAAAATACTACTGTTATGAACAACAAACCTGAAAGATACATACAAAACAATTAAAAAACTTACTATTATGAGCAGTGAACCTATGTATAGTGCCAAACTGCTAATCAGGTTCCAAAACTATTAGGAACTGAGTTAAGCACACAAGTAAGGTAGTTAACAAAAGAAAAAACAACCAAGGATCTGATTGTAGTGATTTGAACATATATTGTTTGACAGAGTCACAGCTCGAAACAGCCAAGGGAATGCTCTACATTCTTTGCAGTAAAAGTGCCTTGCAACATGTCATCTAACACAACACAAATTACCACCAGTCACATGCCAATTTTCCAGACCTTGGTACTAAAGATTCACCCCATCGCAGGGGAGAATTTACTTAGCAAGTCTTGTAGCACAAAAGAAATCCAAGTAAATATGAATCTGATTAGACAACGCACAACGGCTCAATCTATGTCCCATTCGTTGCCGAAGAATTATTTTTCAAGTGATAAATAACATTTCACCAGATAATTTACCTCAATTGTTTTAAATTATTACCAGTGTGTGACAACATAAATGTTAGTTTGCAGACTAACCTGAACAGCATGCAGCATTGTTGCACCTTTTGCTAATTCAGCAGCAATACATGAAGCTAATGTGCAACCGGTTCCATGTGTGTTACGGGTCTTTATACGCAGGCCACGAAGCTCTGTGAACTCCTTACCTGGTGAAATAGGTCAGAACATGTATAAGGACGCTAAAAAGGGAGGAAGGAAACAAGTTAATTGACAGAACAGAGTAGTATTGAATTGTTCAAATATACCATCAAATAATACATCAATTGCATCTGATGAATCTGGCATATCCCCACCTTTCACAAGCACATATCTTCAAATGGTAAGATTGTATTAGCAAATTATTCATCAATCACTATATGCACTTTGAAAGAGGACATTCACTAATGTAATTAACATGGAGTAAAATGAAGTGCTTTCAGCAAGCAAGGCACAGTGGAGGTTTAGTGCCTATTCAAGACAGGGAACAATCAGTGACATGAGGAAACTTGTGTTTGATTTAAATGGTAGGGACCGTTAGCTCCTCAAGATGGAACCAATAGAACTTTATAATTCAAGCATGATAAATCAGCATAAGAACCATGTATAGCTTGCTTGTAAAGCTGGAAATCTTTCCCGCAAAAAAAAAAGCAGGAAATCTGGAACAGAGGGAAATTATGTATAATGATTCCATCTATATCACCACTTAATGTGCCTTTTTCGTTTATAACATTAGCCTCTGTCAATGACAATGTCATTTAATACTGGCTTGACAGTATAGATGGAAACTGTGTCAAGGGCGTCGAACCCTCGGGTAGCTGGACCTTGGCTACGGAGTTTGTAGTCGCGATCCGTCTTCTCCGGCGAGGTTGGATCCTCTGCCGCAGGCTTGTTTGGAGAATAGAGAGAGAGATTACATTGATAATTCTTGCTTTTATTATTCCATAGGACTGGTTACAATATATAAGGCCTGCTAGGACTCCAACTTTCCTATGACTAGGAAAACTTGCCCCACCATTCTAGGAACTTAAAACAGAAAAGGACTCTGACTATCCTATCTAGCCGCCCCTGGGCAGCTTGCTGCGCGCATGCTCGGCGCGTTCAGCTGCCCGACGCACGTCGCGTGCGCGCCTGCGCCTTGTATAGGTACGGCCCCACATGACAAACTGCATCTTAAATGGTTGTATGGATGCAAGCACCCCATGATTCCAAGCTTATGACAATTATGGTAGCAAGTTTGCTTCGAACGATATACTAAAAAGATTCAATAGAACACTGGGAGGTCAGGCAGGCATTCCCCCATAAAGATGTAACATAAGATGCACAAGAACGTGATAGCACACATATAGGGTACGAGAACAAATAAGGTAAACGGAACAAATTTCCTGAAATAGAGGAACACATACTTTGGACCAAGTTTGTAAATGGATTCAGCTGCACTGCGCATGTCAGAAGTTGTATGCAATGATACATCCCCAAGTAACTTAGATGCTTCTTTCACATTAGGAGTGACTATATCAGCCATAGAAAATAGTTCATCCCTGCTCATAACAATTGCAAGAGCATGTCGATAAGTATTATGGTATTGAGGATGTAACAGCAATAACAATCGAACAAGAACTCATAAATACATACAACACAAAACAAATATTGATCCTGTACCTATATGTAGCCAGAGTAGATGGTCCTGAAAGAGTATCACCACTGGTGGACACCATGACCGGATCCACCACTAGAGCTGCCTTCAGAAGCATAAGTCATAGCAAGTAAATAACTGAGTTGGTATTGTATGCTTTCATCATAAACTTGCAGCAGTACACCACACCTTTGACTGGAAACTTCCTAAGACTCTCACAGAGAACTTTCACTACTCCAGCTGAAGGGAGCATCCCTGTTTTCACCTACCAAAATCAAGAACAGAAGACACACATCAGGGGCACTGCTTGCGTTAAGATTTGGGAGAACTAACTAAGACATAACTGGAGCCATGGCATCGTTACTGAATGCCGAAAGGCAAAGAAGCTCACCACGTCCACCGACATGTCCGAGAGAACCGACCTGAGCTGCTCCCCCACGAACTCCTCCGGCACAGCATGGACACCCTACAGCAGAACCATATCATCCGCCCCCTGTTCTCGGCCGAATCGTAGCGGAAGAAAGCGGAATAGTAGAAAAAGAAACAACAAGCGGGGGGAATTGGGCATAACGTGCCTGGACGCCAACGGTGTTCTGCGCGGTGACGGCAGTGATGACGGAGGAGCAGTAGGCTCCTAGGGCCGCGCACGCCTTGATGTCCGCCTGGATGCCCGCGCCGGCGCCGGAGTCGGAGCCGGCCACCGTCAGCACGTGCGGCCACGGCATCTCGCGCGCCGACGCAACCACAGCGAACCTTCGCGGCCGGGTAGCCGAAGCAGGCGAGAAGGAAGGGGAGCGGAAGAGAAGGGCGGCGGCGTCGGAGGGGCGATATGGGGCGAGGGGCGCTGGGATAGCTGCGACGGACGCCATGGGCAAGTCCGCAAAGAGGTTTATGACATTGGATGGGGAATCAAACTTACTCCCTCCGTCCCTAAACGGATGTCATTCTCGCTTCTCGGTAAGTCAACGGAATTATATATTAAAATATATAAATATTTATGCTAAATAATTAGTATCATTGAAAAGATCTTTAAGTCTAGTTTTTTTTAATAAATTTATCTAAAGATATAAATGTTGCACGTATTTTGTACAAACCTAGTCAAAAGTTGAGAAAGTTTTGACCGACACGCACCCCAAGCGACATCTAAAAAGGGACGGAGGAGTATTCCAAATGTCATTGTCAAAAACAAAAACTTATTCTGGACAAAAAAATCTTATTCCATATGTTTGGTAGGGATTGGGACAGCTTCACAAAGCTGTTTTCCAGCTTTTCCGTAGCAAAGCGGCTACTAGGGCCTTTTTTTTTTGGATCGGGAGGAATTCCAAAGGAATTTCTGCGCTCTCGTGCCGCGTCGCCCACGTCCGCCATCATCCCGCGCCGCACGAGACCTCTGACGCCGCCGAGCTCGCAGCTGCACAGGCTGGTTAGGCAGCTCCGCTCGCGACCTTGGGCGTGCCTCGCTACACCGCCGCAACCCGATGTCCGCCACCTCCGAGATCCGACCGCCGGTCTTCTAGAGAGAGAGGGAGAGCGCGGGAGAGACAAGATACTTTTCATGGATACCATTATAAAATATCGTGTTCTCGTAGATATCTAAAAATTTGGGAGCCTAACACCGTCATTTCAAAGTCTTTCGTGTGTATTGCCATTCCGTCTAGCTGCTGTTTGTTTTACTCCGTTTAGGCTCTTGGCTCTTGACAGGCGGGCCCGGGGCGGCAAAATGACCACTGATGCCCCTCAGCTTGCCCTCCTCTTCTTTCTCCTTCTCTCTCACTGGCAAACGGACCCCACGCGTCAGTTCATCCCCTCTACCCGCGAGCGGGGACCGTCTCAACCCAACGCACGCGATGTGCGCTCAGGGCTCGCGCGGCAGCGCCCGCGCTGGTGGCTGCTGGCAACTGGGCCTGCGCTGCCCGTGGACGCGCGCGCAGGAGGCCGGGCGCGCGACGGCGACCGCGGAGGGCGGCATGGCTGCCGCGGTGGAGGCCAGGAGGCCGCGCGCGGCGGCAGCCGCGGAGGGCGGCGTGCCAGAGGCCAGGCGGCCGCGGAGGGAGGCGTGGCCGGCCCGGGTGGAGGCCGAGCGCGCGGCGGCGGCCGCGGAGAGCGACGCACGGATGAGGCCAAGGAGGGCGCGGGGTGAGGCCAAGGACCGCGGTCGCGTCGCGGGTGAGGCCAAGGAGGGCGGCTCGCAGTGCCGACAGGCGTCCTCCGCGCGCGGCACGCGGACCATGGCCACCATGGACAAGAAGAGCGTCGAGGTCCTTACGGAGGCCGACTGCGAGGGGAAGCGCGTCTTCGTGCGCGCTGACCTCAACTCAACATGCCGCTCCGAGCCATCACTCCCCACCATCACCGACAAGAAGAGCGTCGGCGGGCGATGCGCGGCTCGCGGTCCACGTCGCGTCGCGGTGCCGGCACCGCTAGGAGCACGAGGAACGTGTTCCTGCGCGCGGCGGGGTCTTGCTCGGTGGCGAGTGTGCGCTCGATGAGCTCCGGCGCGTTGGAGATGAGCTGGTCCCCGTGCGGGAGGCCGTAGACGGTGGAGACCGCATGGCGGCGCACGAACTGGTGGCGGCGCTCGAGGTTGGCGAGCACAGAAGGGACGAGCGGCTCCAGCAGGTCGGGCTCCCTCCACGCGCGCGTCGCCGACGTCGAGGCCGACGCCGCCGCGCTGCGCGCTGGGGACTCCGGTGGCCACTACGCAGCCTGGATGGAGGCCGAGCGTCGCCTCCTGGCTCGCGCCAAAGCCGCCGCGGACGAGGCCGCCTCCCTCCGCGTGCGCGCCGCCGACGCCGCGGTGTGCGCAAATAGCAAAACAGAAATTCCCAACAAAGCTAGGCACGTAGCTGCATCCGATCAAAGATTTGACTAACGTGAGCACACAATTCGAAACAAACTTCCAGATTTTGACTAGGCTGGTACAGAGTACTACCGGAGACAAAGCAAGGACTCGTCGGTCACCTCGCAGGGGCAGGGAGCCATGTCACCGTCCGAGTCGGTCGGCGGGTGGCAGAGCACGACGCCCGCCGGTGACGCCTCTGCGTCGTCGTGGGAGGTCTCGAACGAGACAGCATCCTCCGCGGCCCCGCCGGCGGGACCGGGGGTCCACGTGCTGGTCGCCGTCCAGGGACGTCCGCCTGGCCCGTTGCCTTCCGATCCCGACGCCGCCATCTCGCTCTCGCGCCTCCCCGCCGGGTGTTGTACGTGTGCCGGTGTCGTTGCTACGCGCGTCGCCGACGATGAGCTCGATCCCGGTCCGCGCACGATGGGGTCGGCGTCGTACATCCGCACGCGGCCGATACCGAGGCCCGTGGGCATGACGGACAGCGGCGTGGGGCACGAAAGGGCATTGCTGGTCATTTTGCCTTGCCGGGCCCACATGTCAGGACCCTAAACTGCTAAGCAGCAGCGGAATGGCGCACGAAAAGACTTTAAAATAACAATGTTCGTGAAAATCCAAATTTTTTAGAGGTATCCATGAGAACACCATATTTTATAATGGTATTCATGAAAAAGGCTCGAGAGACAAAGAGTGGATGAGAAAGAGCAGAGGAAGGCTTATGCGTCTATGGACCAATGGCCCCACATGTAAGACAGTGATAAACAAAATAAATAACTAGTGGACTGTTATTAATAAGCACTAATAATGGCCTCTAATTATTTACGTGTTTTGTGATTCTGTGCTCCGATTTCCTGCGTTCCAAACACCTCTTCTAATCATTTTTGAAGTTTTTCCTTTTCTCTGTTTTACTACTATATGATCATCCTATTTGTTTTTTTTTTTTCTTTCCTCTATTTATGCATTTTACGTGTTCAAACGGGCCCTTACCAAAGAATTCGGTTCAGTCTTTTTTAAGGTTTTGGTTAGCTAAAATGTAGACCGGAATTCATTGCAAAACATTGAAGATTGAGCAATTTCCGTCCATTTCAGTGTATAAGTATTCGGTCTAGACCAAACGAACCAAATAGTTTCAAAAGATATGTTTTTACATAAATTTTGGCATTGATTTATCTATTTTTAAAGCATGTTTTGGCAGTACAATATTACATTATAGATGTAAGTCATTTAAAAATGTTAGAGAGTCAAAGCATCTCAAGTTTGACCAAAATGATAGATATAATTATAAAGATTTGTGACATCAAATAGGTATACTATGAAGATATATAAATAACAAAAATCCAATTATACTGCTTGGTTGGCCGCCGCCCGCCACGCCGGCGTGCTGTCGCCAATCGCCGATTTTAATCGCCCGCCGAGTAAATCATTGTTTCGTAAAATGGCGGGATTATTAAACCAAGCACCCCTTTAGTTGGCATCCTAAATGTTATTATTTATCAAATAAATTTGATCAAACTTTTGATTCTCTCGAGATTCTTAGAATGACTCATAATTTGGAATGGAGAGAGCAACATATAACAACAGCACTAGTGTGGTTGTTGCAACTTAACATAAATGTTCAATTGTTGAAAGTTCAAACATACTCCCTTCGCCAAAAAAAAAAGACCATTGCTTTAGAAATGAATCTCGACAAGCCCCTGTTCATATTTGTTCATAAGACAATCATTTTTTTTTTTTTTTTTTTGGGTGGGGGGGGGGGTTGGACGGAGGGAATAATAACTAATAGATTTTTCAAATAACATATTTCAGTTAGTTCGGTTAATAGGTGTCTAATACCAAATTATCAGAAACAAAGTTGGCTTGTTAGAAACAATGGCAAAAAGTATTAGGTTTCGTTCTCAGCAGCTGGGTTTATGCATGCAAAATGTTACACAGAGATACGCTTATATATATATAAGAAAATGTTACATTTATCGTGGTAGCTACTTTATATATGGTCTAATAAATCCACTATTTGGGTGTATGAAACCGAAAACATTTCCATATTTGATAAATTTCAATACCTTTTTTCTGAGGATCAGTACCGCTTTTCATATATCAGAGTATAATTGGTACAAACTCCATTTAGAGGGAAAAAAAACACGACGACCTACAATAAATTGAGCTTTTAGCTAATCTATGGGTATTACCATTTGAGATCCTACTTTCATAGACGAGATGTGAAGCTCGCCATACTTGCCTTAATCTCCCTAATGATGTGGCCATAGGATTCATCCCCATGCCACACATAGGGTGTGCCATACTTTTTGTTTGTATTTGATAATTATTGTCCTATTGTGGACCAACCAGGCTCAAAAGATTCTCGTACTTTTCGGTCAAAATGTAAATTTGTTTTGTTGTTTACCTACATTTAATGCCCCATGCATACAACAAGAGATTCGATATGACGGGTATTGTAGCACTTTTCAAGATCACTTTTCAGGAACTAAACATGCCCATATTCTTCACTATATTCACGCAGTCGATGACAATTGTAACCTTATGAAGCATAAGGTCACTTGCGAGAGCTAGACCTTCTCTGCATACCAGTAATCAATGTTTCTGCCGTCCCTCTGAAACTCCTTCCATTACCTAATTTTTGTAGGGGCTCCTTCCACTACCTAATAATATATTCTCTCCATCCCATTGAGATCGTTTTGGACTCCGTGCCATTTCGTTTGACCATTCGTCAAAAAAATTATATAAATATTATTTATTTTTTATAACTTATTTTATCATTAGACATATTTTAATCATAACTTATTTTATTTTATGAATTGCCAAAATAATTTGAATGAAACGGATGGTCGGTACTCAAAAAATCAAATACGACACTACGACAGTGACTTGTAAGAGTTTCCAAAACAAAAATGACTTGTAGGAAAAACAGGCTCATTCTAGTTCAGCCCAAACCGATCAGGCCCGATTTGGCACGGAGTACTCTGTTCCACAGAACCGACCCAACCCAGTCCAAACTGCTCGATCCGGGTTGGATCTGGACCCAAGCTCCGACGGGCGCTCTCCTCCTCTTCGGCTTCGTTTGCAAGAAAGAAAAAGGTCACCTCTTAACACCACGCCGCCGCCGTCGCTGCTCCCTGTTTTCTGTTCGCAGCTCGGCGCCTCTCTCCTCACAACCCGAGCGCGGTTAACCGACGCACGCCACCGTCTCCCATCTCGAACACCTCCGGTGCCAAGCCTCATGGACGGCTTCGCCAAGAGCGTCGGCGGTGGTGGCCCTAACGTTCTGGCGGGATCCCACCCCGCGGGCGGGAGCCAGGCGGCGGCAGGAGGCGGCGCGACACAGCGGACTCAGTAAGTCTTTCGGCTCATGTTCGGTGCTCGCGTTCGTGGTTCAGATCGCGACTTCGCGTTACTTTGCCCCCTCCTTTGGGTGAAGATTTTGGTGCTTCCGTTCAGATCGCGACTTGGCGTTACTTTGCCCCCCTTCTTCATGCGAAGATCTGAGCGAATTTTGCGGTGGACTGTTGTCGATTAGGGTGGTTTTTCCCCCGATGAAATCTTGTTGGGGAAAATAGGCTTTTGTTCATTGGGACCGCGGTGGGCTGTTGCGGATTAGGGTTAATGATTCGTAACTCGGCATTGAGATATTCATAGTTGTCAGCGAGGATGCGTCGATGTTGATTAGCTTGTGGGGATTACACGTTATTGTAGTGACATTTGACACTACTTACGAAATAGGTCGGGATAGAATTGGAAGACCCAAGGGGTTTTGAGGTGTGTGAGCATTAGTTTTCCCCCTTTTGTGTCTCCAGTTATTGTTCCAACATATGAATTGGCAAATAAACAATGATATGATATCATTTAAACTAGAATTGAACTTAGGCCCCGTTTGGATCCTTAGAATTGAATTCGTTGCAATAAATTATAGTTTAGGCACATATTTGAGATATTCTGTATAATTTCTATAACTTTAATCAAGTTGGAGAGTAGAAACATAGCATGGTGATCTATAGAATCCATTTCCATCTCCCACCCTTATGAATTTGAGATAGGCTTCTCACCCTATTAATTTGAGATGGGCTTATATGTGAACTTTGGTAAGTTGTGGAATCTCAAATTCGTAGCCAAATAACCTAATCCATTAAGTAAATTCGAATTCCTCCAAAACCAAGGGATCCAAACGGGCCCTTTGTTTACTTGGTCTGTATGCTATGTTCGGAGTGTAGTCTTTGTCTATGTTTCCATTGGCCTCTCTGTTTTAAGGCGATATGAAATTGTTTGCTTGGATTTTTTTTTTCAGAATGGTTGCAGTTTTCAAGCTTCTTGTAGTGTGGCACTTTCAACTCATCTATAGTTCTATTATTATGAATCTATGATGCTTTCACTTTCGACATCGAGTCATGATTTACTCCTGCCATTGTCTCACATCAACAGGTATCCGTATGTGACTGGGACTTCAGTCATTGCCTTGAAATACAAGGATGGTGTGATCATGGCATGTGACACTGGAGGTTGGTCCCAGTTCCTCTGAACAGATAAATACCATTATCTCGATGAGGGAACTTAGTCTTATCTTCTCTTTGCAGCCTCCTATGGATCAACTTTGAGATACAAGAGTGTGGAACGCATTAAGCCAGTTGGCAAGCATAGCATCATTGGAGCAAGCGGAGAGTACAGTGATTTTCAGGAGATCCTGCGCTATCTGGATGAACTAACGTAAGTTCTATCACTAACGAGTGAATATGGAACTTCGTAATGATTATTATATGGTGAACTCATGCTTCTCTTTATCTTTATAACGTTGTGGAAAATTTAAACCCTTCATTTCCCCTTTCTTTTCAGTCTGTCTGATCATATGTGGGATGATGGAAACTCTCTGGGCCCCAAAGAGATCCACTCTTATTTGACAAGAGTGATGATGTACAACAGACGCTTAACAAGTTTGATCCTCTCTGGAACTCACTTGTACTTGGTGGAGTGAAAAAGGGTCCAAAGGGTGATGAGAAGTATCTTGGCATGGTAGGATCTTTGCTTATCTGTTGGTGTTGGTTTGTCAACATCCTATGGCTAATTCTTGGCCTGTGCAGGTTAACATGATTGGTACCCACTTTGAGGAAAACCATGTGGCTACTGGATTTGGAAATCATCTGGCGATCCCGATACTTCGTGCTGAATGGCGCGAGGATATGACTTTTGAAGAGGCTGTTAAGCTGGTTGAGAAGTGCTTGCTGGTCTTGCTGTACCGTGACAGGTCATCTATCAACAAATTCCAGGTATGAACTTATTGATCATGGTTACAGATTGGACATGTAAGCATTCACATTTATGGGTACAGAATGATCTAACGCGTAGTTGAATTACAGATTGCGAAGATCACAACTGAAGGATCAACCATCTACCCACCATACTCCTTGAAGACCTACTGGGGCTTCACACACTTTGAAAACCCAGCCCAGGGCGCTGTGGGAACATGGTAGATTTATGCTCCGCGCTCGCCTCGAATCATGCCATGAACTTAGAAAACAATCTGTGCTGCTGAAATCTTGTGAACGTTTGTTCTGAACATCACTGTAACTCTGCATTTGCTTGTATGACATGCTTATGGTTCAGCAAGTTTAATTCCAACGTTTGGTCACTTGTGAAGAAGTGAAAAAATGGATTGTGCGGTTGCGTTCTCAGATACCGTAGCTGTGTTGATTGTGCTATGTTGAAAACTTGAAATGCTAAAGTAGTAGTATATGTGCGTTCTCAGATCCCGTTGTGTTGATTGTAATGTGTTGGAAACTTGAAATGAAATGCTAAACTAGTATAGGTAGGTGCCCTTTTTCTTAGTGTCCGCGCCCCAACTCTGGTTTCTAAGGCCAGTCTTTCGTAAGTGTTTCATGCACATTAAATACAACGCCACATCAGCAAATTTTCACTTTTTGCATGAAACTTCTAGGAGAGAGAAGTAAAAAGTTTCACCATGGTGAAACCTTTGGGCACTGTTTCACATGTGTTGGAAACGGTGTGAAACTCCCATTGAGACACAAATAGTGTTTCACCATAAAACTATATAATTAAACCATGCAATGAGAGAGAGGCTGTGGGACCCTTCAGTCTATGAAACTGTGCATTAAGAGAGATGCTTATTTCATGCTAAAGTTTCACATCTTGAAAACCGGGAGGTGAAACTCTACGGCCCTAAGCTTTCCACGTACAGTACGGATCTAGGAGTGAGCTTCTACGTCAGTCAAAGTTCCCAACTTCTGACATAAACCGATACATTTCATGAGAAAGCACAATGAAAAAATTAAGATAGCTAGTAACCACATGTGTTATGCGTTAAAAGAGAATTCCACCTCATCAACAAACGCTGAGTGAGGAATGTACATGACAAATCTACAAAGGCTGCAGTGGCTACATCATTCATGGCAAAACTGTGTCACTGACACTAGACTAGAGCATTTGGCATATTTGTTACAAGGGGGATGGCTCCCCTGATGAACCACTACTATGCTTTCGTTCCAAAGAGGATGTACAAGGAAAACAAGAATCTTATTATTGTGTGCCGGAGTTAAAAATTGTTGCTGTTCTCAACGAATGTCAACAAATACCTAATTACTAACCGCCTATGATCCTCGTTGCTTTCTTTACTTGTCAACTCTATTGCTCCTTTCATTATCCGGGAATACAGCCTCTCAAGTTGTGGCACGCCGTAGCCTGCAGTGAGTTCCATGAAACGTTGCTTTAGGGCTTCTAGCTGTCCTAGCAAGTCATCACCAGTAGCCACGGCAGTGGCGACTTGGACATTGTCAGACTCCATTGGTTCAGGAGAAGTTGGTACTTCCGGTTCTTCGGCTGCTGAATCGTTGGCTTCTTTCACTGAGCCATTTGACTCTGGTTCTTTTGGAGCTTCTTCTGGGTCACTTGGCTTTGACAAATCTACATCTTCCGGAGACTTCTCACCTCTAGCTGCCACATCTTTGGTCATGCCTGAAAACACAGATCAACATTTTCCATAATTATTGCGATCACAGTTAACAAGCAAATGCAATGGTTATAGTTAAGATCATGAAAACTGACTCTGTTCATTTTCAGCACTTTTCTTTTGCCGCTTTAGCACTTCATAACTTTGTGACAGGTTTACTTCGGGCTGTACATTGCGAAGCCTTGCACTTAATCTAGTACCAGAAACCAGCTGAGCAACTGGCGCTGCTTGAAGAATAGAGCTATCTTCATCATCCACAACCTGCTGTGGTCCCCCCTGTGAAGCAATTTTATCACAAAAGGACACCAAAGATGGGTCCATCTGTGACAACATACCATGGACCTGGCCAAAAAAAAAAAAGAGGTTCATTAGACATTAGACATAAGGATGATAATCTGTAGAGGCATTGTCGACAACCCAATGTAGGAGAAAGTGATAACAAACATGATACCACGTCTCTGAGTTCACATGCTCTACTGACGATCCTAGATCCATTGTAGTCATCCCCATTGTAAGTCTGTATAGGTCACAGAAGTGGAAGTTTGGCATTATTTAATGCTGTCATCCCCACAAATCTCACCAATGAATTGTAATGTACTTATGCAATGTAGGGCCAGAGCATATGCAAACATGAATCAATAAACTAAGTTCCCCAAAAGATGTACCTTTGCATTTGAGACAATAAGATCAATATCCTTCATAAATGCTGCCCTGGTAAGGTACTGCCCAGAGTCCACCCGCTGCAAGACAGTAGCCATATCCATGGGCTTGTGGATTACTGATCGATAGTCAGGCACCTCCTCTTCTGATACCGGGAAGTGAAATACATTGAACCTTTTGTTGTACAAAATGCTGAAAAAAATAAGCGCAGTCACACTATTAGCTCTATCAGGTTTCAAAAGCTAATTGAACAATAGTGTGATGAGATTGCAAGGGATAAAGGGAAATAAAAATAAAAAGCTAACAACTGAAGCACTTGTGTTTCAAACCAAAGTTAAGGTAGATTTTAAGATTTTGAAATATCACAGTTAACTGCTTCTATAATTAGAGTAAGCTGCAGACCGGTTACAGATATCTCGGA
The DNA here is from genome assembly GCA_015847255.1 of Hyparrhenia diplandra. Lineage (NCBI taxonomy): Eukaryota > Viridiplantae > Streptophyta > Magnoliopsida > Poales > Poaceae > Hyparrhenia > Hyparrhenia diplandra. The sequence continues at coordinate 382,811 of JADLZK010013134.1, forward strand.
GACACATCCTCATTCGCGAACAGCATGCTGCTCAGCTTCTGCCTTAGCCTTTAGCTCAGAAACCTTAGGGCCCTCCACTTCTTTGGGGGCTTTGGGAAGATCAATAGCAGACTTCTGTTTCTTTAACTTGTTTTTTGATTCCTCCGTTTGGAAAGAGAGCAATGACTCAAACAATATACTGAAGTATCTCAATCTATCGTCATAACTTGGATGATCCACTTGATACCTATATCACACAAAGATTTTTACTTGGTGAAAGATATGATAGGAGGAAGTTCAGTGAACATGACATGAAGCAGGTGACAGATTCACAAATAAAATGTTATACAAAGAACTAAATCCAAAAGTCAATGAATTTCCTCAATTATGTGCCTACCATTACAGCATATTTAGTGCCTAGGCCAAAGAAAAAATAATAAAAGATTAATGAGCAATACCATTTGCAGAGATTGAGAGTCAAGAGTACAAGAAATAGTAAATAATGGAGAATTAATCCATCTCAATAATAGGTAGGCAATGATCACTTTATATCTAGCTTACATTGTAAGGGCAAGCCAACACAAACCCAGGAAAAGTAAAGAAACATTTGGCAAGGAACATACATATTGCGAGAAGAGAATATGGAAGCACACTCTTCTTCGAGGTCAGTAAAAGCCACTGATGATGTTCCAAGCAATAAAACTGGAAGGTTGGAGGGCAACTCATTCAACAGAGTCAATAACACAGCCCTGAGTTGTTCGTGTGCCTGTAACATAGAGAAAGAAGTGCTTGACTAAATGATCACTATTGAACATTGTCGGAATCATGACGTAGCAACAAACTTTGAATAACTAAAACATCATGTCTAGAGTCTACTAACCGTATCCCACCAAAGATGGAACTGAGGCAAGTATAGAATGGATGGGGTTGTTCTCTTGGCTTCCCCAAAAATATGCACAAGAGCTTCTTCAGGTGTCTTTGCACTTGGATCAGAGAGGAGAGATGGCAGTCCCAAAGAGTGAACAGAGAACTTCTCAAGCTCATGTAAAACAGCTGGTCCCACATGATCCTGCTAAGCCAAAAACACATCAGAAAGTGAAAAGGAAAAGCACTATGATACTATCTATTCATTGAGAGGAACAGCCCCTACCAGTCCAACACTTTCACCGCCACATATCAAAAGGCGAGGTCTATAAACAAGGGGAATGGAAGATCCATAGGAAAGAGCGGAGAACTTGCTAAAATCTATGGATGAAAGGAAAGGGAAAATGTCAGAAATTCGTTCCATTATTTTCTCAAGATGCCTCTTCAGACATGGAGCGATAACCATTGAAAGTGGCCTTGAATGCACTATAGATCCCCAATGCGCAGCAGGAGTTATTGTAGAGACATAGCTTCCAAAAAGTGGTACTTCTCAACACTGACCGAATCAACATCGATGACAAACTTGTCGTCACTAGTGTAGACTTGAGGATACTTCTCTCTAAATGCTCTAATAGCTGCTTCTGTACATAATGCCTTCAAATCAGCTCCACAATAGCCCACACAGCTAGCAGCAAGTTCCATCTTTAGTTCCTTCGGTGGAGGATCCTTCCATTTCCTTGTATGAATATCCAGTATTTCTGCTCGAGCCTCATAGCCAGGTAAAGGAAAATAAAACTCGCGGTCAAACCGGCCAGGTCTACGCAATGCTCCATCAATGGCATCAATTCTGTTAGTTGCTCCAATCAAAACAACTTGCCCACGTGAATCAAGGCCATCCATCAAAGCAAGCAATGTCGAAACAATTGAATTGTGAATCTGCTCTTGCTTGCTAGACCTCACAGGCGCCAGACCATCTATTTCATCAAAAAATATAATTGACGGCTGATTCTTTTGAGCTTCCTCAAAAAGTAACTTTAGCTGCCTTTCAGCCTCTCCCACCCATTTACTAAGAACATCAGCTCCTTTGCGCATGTAAAAACTGACCTTCTGGCCAGCTTTAGAGGCAGCACAAGCTAAGGCGCGGGCAATCAATGTTTTTCCTGTGCCAGGCGGGCCACAAAGCAGAACACCTCTAGGAGGAGTGATGTGATAGTTTGCAAAAAAATCTGGATACAGCAATGGGAAGAAAACCATTTCCTTTAGAGCATCAATATACTCCGATAGTCCACCTATATCTTTAAAGCTTACATTCTCGTCAACTTGCAGAGGCTGAATGTCAGCTCCTCCCTTAGAACTTGGTCCAGCAGTTTGCACCCCAGGCATGAGTGAAGTCGAAGTGTCACCCTGATGACCCCAACCAGATGCTCCAACACTCAGGCCCCATGCTGCAGGACTATGCATGTCCAACCCACCCATCAACCATGGCATACCTCCCCTGCCACTGCGCATCCATGGCATGGATGGACCCTCATCTGGCTCATCCACAAGAAGGGAATCATCTGAATCATCTGGCAAAGAGAAACGAGGGCGCTTATGCATGCGTGACCCACCTTTTTTTAAATACTTGCTGTTCTTTGGACCAATTCCGTGAACTAGTACTCTACGAGGAGACTGTGGTCTGTGCTTTCCTTCCTTATGAGGGGATGGTCTACGAACCTCTGAACGTTCCCTTAAATCATATCTCCTCCTTCCTTCTTGCTCTTCCTCGCCATCTTCATCATCTCCATCTCCTTCAGCTTCATCACCTCCATCAACCTCCTCCTCATCACCAACATCCTCTTCAATATCATTGCCATTTTCTCTTTGATCTTCTGCACCTTGTTCTTCAGAGCTTTCCTGGTCATCCTCAGATTCATGGTATGGATGCAGTCTCTGTCCTCGCAAAGATCTTCTAGGCCGTAAACCTTCACGGCGAGGTATGGAGTTAGACAACTTCTGGCGCTTTGGTCTAGCTGACACTTCATCATGTGCAGCATTGTTTCCCCCTTTACTCTTTCGATATCTAGGTCTCTGTAAAGAAAATGTGAGATAATTCAATAATAACCAGTAAATTTAGTTGGCAGTTCGAACAGGGGGTACTAATGTGAACAAGTAACTTTTCAGGAACTGTAGAAATTTACCATAAGATCATCATCTTCCATACTGGAACTATCTGTATCATAGCCCTCCAAATTTACAGAAATCCTTCGCTTTCGCGTTGAACGACGCAAATTTGCTGCAATAGACTATAAAGGAAATTATCATAAGCTAGCCAGCAGAGCACAAAAAACGGTGTCCTTCAAACATGCAGCGGTAAATCCAAGTACTTGAACTCGTTAATTGTGTCACACAAGGTCAAAATATCACTAATTAGCATATGCTTGCTTGTGTGTGAGAGAGAGGAAGATGATGATGTTGCAAAATGACATGTGGCTCCACAGTGTATTTTAACATTGATTAGGTGAAACAGAAAAACAGAGACGTTACAGAGGTTGAAAACCTACTATAGAAGAAATGCATAGAAAAACAGAGACGTTACAGAGGTTGAAAACCTACTATAGAAGAAATGCATATACACAGGTTACATGATTTATTGTGATGCATGATAGTATCAGACACAGCACAAGCTACACAGAAATGAGATAGATATTGCAGCATTCAAACAAAATGCCATGGGCATGCAGGACATGGAAATCCAAATTATTAATTATCCAACAGTCCAGCATAAAAACAGTGGGCTTATCAGATATTTAGTCCTGCACATAATAGACCTGAAATAACACCATCAAGCACGTCCATCAAGGCTGGTTACCGAGTTCACAGTTACACAGACAAGTTCCAAAAGTTCAAATGATGAATAAACATTAACATACTGTCAAATGCATGCACACATTGCCACTCCCACATGCAGTTTGTACAAACAGATCACCGCAAAGAACAAGTTTGAACAGAGGCTCGTTAAGCATAGGCAGACAAATTAGCTTACATCAGCAGGTGGCGGACGCGCAGGTGCTGGGCGAAGCAGTTTCTTAACAATCTGCGATGCGGTAGTTCGCTTCTTAGACTTAACCTTCTTCCTCATGCCTGGCTTGTAGTACATAAAGCTACGACCATAGTACTTTGGACGCTGCCGCAGCCGGTCACTGGTCCTCAACGGCGTCACTGACGCGTCCCCCTTACCTTCCATCGCCACCATCCCTCCGTCCTCCTCAGGTCCACTTCCAGACCACGCTGTCCATTGCTCCTCAGATTAGGCCAAACATCCCCACGATTGCAGCCAATCCCCCAAACCCTAGCCCCGAATCCACCAACCTGCGTATACAGAGATAGGATATCAAACGCTACCAAATTTACCGCGAGTGCATTACAGAATGGAACCTGTTGTTTATTTTTGCACACTGAACAGTCCTGTCCCCAAAATAACACCGAAAAAAAATCAAACCCATGAACAAAAATACGAATCCGCCCCCACCAAACTCCAGTCAACCAACCACAAATCATCCAAAATTTATACAAGCTAACAAAAACCCACCCCATGCCAGATGTCCAAGCTAAAACCACACGAAAATGGGACCAAAATCAGCGTGAAAAATCAGGGGAAAATCCCGAGTCCGTCGCCGCCGGGTACTAACCTCACGAATCCGATCCGTGGGGGCGCGGGACCTTCCGAGCCCGGGCGGATTCGAGGCGGCGGCGGTCAGCTGAGGGGACGGAGGCGAGGCGGCGAGGGTTTCCTATCTTCCTTCGAGTCCGGGGTTTCGAAGCGGAGAGATGCCGAGACGACGGGTTTCTTTCGTCTCCGCGGCCGCACGCGCCAAGCACGTGACTGGGAGGCCGCCTCGGTCGCAGCGTTCACATGGCGCTAGAGCGGGTGCGGCTTCTGACAGGTGGGCTTAATGGTATCTCTGGGCCCGGTGGCAGTGGGTAGAGGAAGTCCGACTTCGGATAACAAAGGTTTATAGGGAATTGTGGGTGGGATTTTCCCAGGCGTTAGATGGAGATCGGACGGTGGAGAGGTTTTTCCAGGTTTATGGGGGGAGGTATGTGTTAACGGACTCGTGTACCGTTGGAGAAAACACATTTTAAAGTAGGGAGTGGGGTGTCTACATGTCTCTTTTGTCTTCCTCCGCCCTAGGGTTTTTCTAAACCCATAACCAACGATATCTGTGAAACTTATAGCGAAGAAGAAAATAAAAATTATTATTGTTACAGACAGAAAGATAAAGAAAAAAATACTAGTTTATAATATGACCGTGAGTTTGCCCTGAGTCAGTTAAAAAGTCATAATTTTACGGTTCATACACATATTGTAGTAAGAGAACCCGTGTTTTAAAAAGAATAAGATGACCACAAGTGGAGAGCTTCCTCTTAGCTATGTTAGTGGATGAAGGGCATATGCACACTTTTCATCGACCAATGTCATTTATGTGAACTCATCTTGGTCTCTAATTCTAATAAATTATAGCTAGCAAAAGAAAAACCCCAATGTAGACAACAAATACAAGTAGCCTAGCTCACTGTATAGGTTTGTGGCATCATACACAATAAAAGGCTCGAGCTTAAGATAAAAACTGAAAGTGGCCATTTTGTAAATAGTAAGTTGGATCCAAAAGGTTGAAATAATATTATGACTCTCATGGTTGTGTTTGTGACTTATATTTTAAGTTATTGATGGTAAAAACTCACAAACGCTTTATCCAAGACAAAACAAGATAGAAGAAATTGGCAACATTAGTTTTACACATTTCATTTTCCTATATCCTAGTTGCCTGGACAGTCCAAGCAGCGAGGGCTTGAATGAATCAATGCATGGTGACTACAAACGTCTCTTGCGAACTACTCCACGCGCAAACACTAGTAATCGAATGAATGCATGGCTCTAAAATATGTTTTTCTTGCCATTTTATAGAAAAAAAAAATTATTTCTTGTGATTTGTGATTTGTGATTTGTGATATATAAATTGTCACTTGTGGGCATTGGATGCAGATCTAATGGTGGAGGTTCGTCGCCTGTGTTATAACGAAAAGCGCAGGCTGGCCATTGGATGCAGATCTAATGGTGGAGATTCGTCGCCTGTGTTATAACGAAAAACACAGGCGGTTGGATATAGCAACTCCTTTAATTCTAGGGTATCTCTCGTGCATATGATTTTCCTTTAACAAATCATACTCTTATGTAGATATAAAAGTCAATGAGCAAGAGAGATTGGTTTATCTTTCAGCATGTAAAAACACATATGGTTCCAAAGCCGACCGTATAGAGCCCGTGACAAGAATTCTCCTATAAATGTACCGTCGTCACAACCAAACAGTACGACATATCCGCTGAGCTCAGACAATGAGACAACAACCAAACAGTCACAGACAGTCACAGCTTTGTTGTTGTACTTGCAAAGACCCCTGCAAAGACGGCAATAGTGCCTAGACGTGTTTTTGACCTGCGGAAGCTTCCTGGCAAAGGGCCAAACTGGAGCACACTGCACACCATGATGACGAACGCCATGCGGATACAAGAACCGCGTACAAGTGGCACGTGGTCGCGTGCAGCCGTGTACTCCAGCGACCTGTGCCGTGTACTACCTCCGTAGTGCCTGTAACATCCTGGGTGTGTTGCCTGGAAAAATTCTGTGCCTGGAAGTTGCCTGTCAAAGCAATTGATTTTACCTGCCCCGGCAGCAGCACTCCACTGCATTCCACTCTGTTTGGTTGGATGTCCTACATTTCCTACACCTGGGCCTGGAGCTATTGCCTGGATGAAGGAGGGAATGAGGTCGTCAACCAAACAAGCACCAGAAAGGTCCCAGGCTTGCAGGCAAAATTCTTGAGGGTTGCAACCAAACAAGCCTGCCTCCTGTGCAGGAGCATTGGGGCAATATACGAACAGAGGACGAACAAGAATCACAACATTTGGGTAAAATTTTCTAACAGCACCGTACAGAATTAAATTAAACTCTTTTACAAGGTCGGATAACCTGAACGTCGGTAAAAGATAGGATAAATATAAAACCAGTTGCAGAATTGGCATAAACTCGGTCTCAAACAAGGATGGTACTCGATCCCTAAAAAATTGGCATGTATGTTTTGCCAATTTAGCAGATGAGCTATACATATTTAACCTCAGGCCTAACACCATGAAAAAACACAAGACCACTTGGCTTGTGGACTTGTGGTTATTGATAGTACCGAGGTGACCCTATGAGCAACAGCAACTTTTCTTAATCATGTGCGTCACATTCAATTTCAAGCGCAATTGTGAGTCCTTGCCACTTTGTACGTCCAACTGATCAATCGTCATCGTTGTCGTCGTTCGCATCATGATGATTGTCACCATAGTCAATCCATGGGAGCAGTGATTCAAGGAATACTACCGCAGGATTACGCCCAGCGACTTCACGAGGAGCACGGAGTCTCTCGGGTCCAGCTTCTTGTTCAACAGGTGGCATCTCATGCACCATTCCTGGACCGACCATGAATGGTCGTAGTTCTTCTGGTGGGAGCGACGGCGTTGTGTCAGAGAAGTCTGAAACAAGCAGATGAGAGTACCTGCAAGGCAGGGGGCAACATCAGAAACTCATAACTCTACTCAGATGGTACTATGGTAGTCTGGTTTAATTTCTACAAAAACATTGTATCCATAATCTGCAGTCAAGGGAGTACCACTGAAACTATAAAGGTTGTAGGTACCACAATTTGCTAAACACAGATGCAAAACTACTGCTAAGTTGCGATAGCATAACTATGCTAGATCGACCCTATATTTTCCATATAACCTTTTAAACTGTTGGCAAAATATGCAATTTTTTTCGACAAAATCAAAAAACTCCATATCACTACCAAAGAATCATAAGCAATGCAAAGTTATGCAACAAAAGGGCATAATTGATAAGAACAGTCAAGTGAACTCTGATTTTTCAAAGATTCCAGAGGAACTTACTCATTCTTCTCTGACAAGAATGCCTCCTTTCTAACACATGCCCAGTCCTGGGCTTCTGTGTTATCTTGCTTTAGTGATTCAATCACCAAAAGAGCAGCCTCCTTCAGCAAGTTCTGCAGTTCTGGGAATCTCCACATGATATAATGACGTTCCACATAAATATTGATCATATGCTCAAGTGAAGGGCTTCCCGGTTTTGCTGATCCAAAGAACACATTCCTGAGTATTTGGGTCCATGATGAGTCTTTCAGAGGAGCCTTGTCAACTATCTTCTTGGCACCATAGGGTGAAGCATCAGAGCTTGCTTCATGAGATCAAGAGATGTTGACTTGTCAGTATCATCAGAACCCTCTGATGCTGCATCACGCTCAAGGTAAAACCGTGCAATAGCAAGAGAAAATGAGAAATTTGGAAATAACCACAAGGAGTTATCACACTGGTACTCTTCTGCAAACTGCTCCAGCCATTTGTACTGTTGTGATCTTAGAGCGAAATAATCAATGCAAAATAGAGCACCCTTTGGATCATCAGAGTCCAGTGACAGCAGAAACTTGCAGACCTCTAAAGCAGACCGATGGCAGCCACGCCTATCCAGATTTTTCATGTGACTAAAGAGTGCTGTAAACAGTGGCTTATTTGTGTCATGGCTGAATTTCAACTGGTAGTTACCCTGAAGTGGGCTAAATAAAGGATGCCAAGCACACTCCAATGCAAATAGACATTTTCGACTGCATCTGCTGATGATTGATGCTCTCCAGAATATTTGAAAAGTTCAGCAAATGTCAACAGTGATTCTGGATGATATGGATATTTTCCTAATATAGCTGCAATAGCATTGAGATCATTTGCTGCTTTGGCAGCTTCAAATAATTCCTGCACATGGCTGACTGAAGGATCATATGTGTACCTGCAAACAATTAAGAGATGTTATTAAAAAGGTTAACACATATATGGAACTAGGAAGCTAAGACTTCTTCCAGATTCACATACATCTTCAAAATCATACTCTGCTTATGCCTTAAGATGTTCTACAATACTATGACAATATGCCGCATACAAAGAGGGTGTCATACAAATATTAGACACAAGAACAGATAAGATATGACCTCACCTGAAGTAATTCAAACCATTCTTCATCTCAAGAAGATCCATTGATATTGACTTATCCCATGGAGGCCAGTAGCCAGGTGGAGACACAAGAAGAGTTTTTCTTGGATTATGGCCAACACGCCTAGAACCACGTACTTGCCTTGAACTGCTTGGCATATTACGTTGATTTTCAAATGAATCAACTACCTTTGATCCAAAAATGCGTCTCATCTCATTTTCACCCTTTAGATGTTTGGGCTCTATTGCAAGAACAGAGGATGGCCCATGAGTAGCTTCATTTGTCTCAAATTCCTTTCCAGCTGCCCTGCCACTCTGATGAGATCTTTGATGTATTGGATTCGTACCAATAGATAGGTCTTCCAGAATTGAATCCAACGACTGTGCATCCTTGGACTTTGTTGATGATGGCTCTCCCTTGCCCTTTTTTTTCTTTTTCTTTGATTTTTTGTTTGTTTCAGGAACAACATTCGCCTTCTTTTGCACAGAATGTTTCTGTTCTGTATAGCTCAAAGCTTGGATTATTTCTGTTTCATCTTCCTGTAGCATAAAAAGAACAGAACATTAACATCAAGTCTGATTAATACAAAGATCCATTAAACCCTAGTGAACACAGTACCATGAAAGCTGAGCTATAATATGAAACAATAAGGCAAGATTGCATCATGAAATCTGGGTCTAAGATTTCATAACTATTGTTATTTTGTTTCTTATACAACTTTAAGATCACAATTACAAGAAAATGCACACCATAACCTGAAATAAATAAATGAAAACAAATGCCCTGACACATTGAATGAATCCAAGCAAGCCAAATAATAATGTTTCTAAAGTATGATGAAGTAGAAATCCATACTTTAACAGGACACTTCTTTCTAAATGTATCTTTTACATAGACATGTTTACCTTCAGCTTCTATAGAAAGCATTGACAGTTCACAGTAAGTGCTGGAGATACCAGCTTGACCAGGTATGTATTTTTTTTATGTATATGTATACTTAGACATCTCCTCATTTGCAGAACAGTACGATACAACACTAAACCCAATTCTTAAGAAATAAAACAAACCTCGGATCCCATCCAACAACCCGCTTGACACTAAAAGGCGGACCAGTAGCAGCTCCAATGAGACCGAGAAAGTCATCACCACAGTGCAAAAATAAATACACTACTAATGGTTCTAAATATTAGCACTGTGCAGCCTTGAGCCTTTCCTGATCCTCCAATCAAACATGTAAGCATAATTGAAATCCAATACATCCTCCAATCAACCATATACGCATAATTGAAACCTGTTTCCCTTCAAATTCCCATAGGAGAACCTTCTCCTTTTGCACCTAACAGTTTACCATTGACGTACGATATCTCTCCGACAATACGAGCTCAGCACATGGGGGTGATTACAAAAGTGCTCCTACTACAACCTAGCAACTATAAACCCTAACGAGATGATCATCAGGGACCGGGAGGCACGCACCTTTTTTCTTCTTCTTCGTCGCCGTCGCCATCGTCGATCGGAGATCGAAGAGGTTCCGCGCGGAGGAGCGCGGAGGAGAGGCCTCCTCCTCCGCCGGCTGGTCGCCGTCGGCGCCGTCAGTGTCCTGTGGGGCGGCCTCACGCTCCTGGAGGACTCGCCGGAGCAACCTGGCGGACATGCCGACGGCGAGCTGGGACGCGGATTAGGGTTTGGACTTGAGCTTGGTTGGTCGGTCAGGCGAGAGAATTTTGAGATGGAAGATTGCCGATTACGAAGAGAGTTTTGCCTTTTCCGGACCCAAACGGGGGCTTAACCGTCTCGTTTATGGGAAGTGGGCGAGGAACCGAAACCGAGGATGACTCCGGATATTGATGGGCCCAAACAAAGACAGCCTGTTAATGCCAATTTTCGTAACAGCAAATTCTTCACAAGTCTTTATATAATTTTTATTGATGTAGAAATTTTGATGAAGAAAATTCCTCAAACAGTTTTTTAAATTAGATTATACCTCTAAAGATTATCATTCTCTATTTTGGATTTCTCGCGAACCAAAGATGGTGAACGGGATTAACTCAGAAATTATAGAAAAATTGTTGGTGGGATAATATAGAAAACGATTTTTATTCAAATGATTATTTAGATAATGGATTTAAGAAAGAAACTCCTGTAGACAGTTCAAGTCATTAAATTATCAAGGAGGATGAGAATAACGAGACTTACATGAGACGCGAATAAGCGAGAAGGTAAGAGGAAAAATATATCATAAGGAGTATACTACTAAACAAACAAGCCACATATCCACGGATTACTTTGTTTGTCCCCAAAGTTAGAACAAGTCAGTTTCCATTTTGGGGTGTTCTTTTCTAAAACTTTCTAGAATTCTTGTACACTTTCGTGAGGATGCGGAGGAGTAGGCATAAGCTCTTCTAACAATTGTAGCAAGGAGCTGGAGTGATGGCTATGATCCAATCAATAGATTTTGTAGCCTTTTCTCGCATAATAGGCCCCTATAGCTCAGTGGTAGAGCGTCAGTCTTGTAAACTGAAGGTCCGTAGTTCGATCCTGCGTGGGGCATTGATTTTTTCCTTATTTTATTATTATTATAATATAATTTTGTATTTTTTCTTAAGAAGCAACTCACCAGTCACCACACCATAAACATCATTTATTTTAATCGTTTTATAAACAAAGCTTACTCCTGCGCCAATAGTTATATTGCACTGACATAAAACATACAAGACATCTTCCAACAAGTCTTTTCCATTTTATAATCGTTTTATGAACGTTGTTTCTTGAGAATCAACTAGCAACATCATTGCCTACAGAACATAAACAGCACTTATTTTCTTCATTTTAAACAAGCTTACTCCTATATTGCACTGCCATAAAGGTATAAAAACACACAAAATATCATCTAACAAGTCCCCATACCAGAGGAAACAGATGCTGTAGAAGTATGAGTCGTTTGTACAAAGATGTATGAAAGCTCCACGGTACGACTATAACTGTAACAGATGCTGATGGAGACAAGGGAAAAAAAGTCTGGCAGCCTAAGCTTCAGAAACCAAGGTCTACTCAGTTGCTGGAACAAAAAGAATTAACAAGAACAGAAAAAATTAGAATCTAAGCTTGTTACAACTGTTTTCTATCTCTCCATCCTCATGGATTATCTGACTATAAGCCGGTAGTCTCACAATGGATCTCATCTGTATCATTTAGTGCGGTTACTGCATGTCAAGAAAACAAAGTACATCGATTAAACACCAGAAAATGTTGTGTTATTTACAGAAATGAAAACTATATACAACCCACATTTCAAATTATATGTTTTGATTTTTACTATGTATCTAGACATAGCATATATCTAAGTGCATAGCAAAAGCTATGAACCTAAAACAGCCAAAACTACCATAATTTGAGACAGCGGGATTAGCAAAAATAAGCACATGATCCAGCACACATTGATTTTCTTAATTGGTCTACCATCCTTTCAATGACAGCATGAGCTTATACTATTGGTGATTACAGTAAAATGACAATGTACACAGACCTTAGGAAGAAGCCTTGCTGATCGTCTTGGTAGTGTAGAAGGCTTGACCTTAGCAGAAGCACTTCGTAAGCTAAGTTGTATATTTCTGGGAGGTTCACTATAGGCTGCTGGTGTCATAGTCTCTAACTCCTCAAGCTCCTCAGCATCATTCTGACACTTCTTGTCAGTAGAATCATGACTTTGTGCTAACCTACAGAAGAAAAGGAACCTTTTAGGCATGCAACTAGTATTCGGAAACAAAAGTATGAACAGTGTTTATAGAAACATACTCTGCACCGAACTTTGAAGTCAGGGAATTAATAGCATTGTCCTTCAGGAAGATAGAAATTAGTTAGTAAATTGCTCTGGGGACACCAAGATCTACATCATTATATAGCATAATATACCACAAGCATAAATCAAGCAAAACACCATAAACTAGGTGCAACAAAGCATTCTGCTAATAAAACACCTTTCATCATGCACAGAAAGCATCACACCATCATAAACCGAACAGGGAGTTCATAAACAGAATGCCATATTAAAAAATAGAGCCCCCATCCCCACCCACCCACCCAAAACATAGTCAGTACAAGATAATGTAACAAAATAAAAGTCGGCACTGGAGGTTTGTAAATCTACTTTCTTAAATCATTCCTGGCTTTTGGAATGTACAATGCGCTGTAAGTTTTGCTAGTCAGAGTACACAAAGGCACTGGTAACTAATACCAAAAATGCCAGCTAAGGAGGTCAGTGGAATATCAATTACCAAATAAGCAGGTTTGCAGTTGCAGAGCTAAAAGTGGGACATGTAGACTTTGCCATGGACCAAAATAATATATTTACCAGCTTTCCTTCTCTTCCCCATTTACTACAAAGTGTAAACCAGTAAAATTAGTTAGTCATGCATTTACTATTTTTCGTAAGAGCAGACACTATAACTAGTTGAAAGTGACCCTTGCGTCCATGACTACAGAAAACAGGCAAAAACATCCTAAGATTAGTTGAATCTTGAATATAGGCAACATGTAGTGACCTACTTGTGTTTCTATATGGTATAGGAAAAAGTGCTATGTAGGGAAAGTTTTGCTACATGTGTAGGCGATTTAGATAAACCGGAGGAACTCACCGCACCGAGTGCTCGGATGACAGTCATTTTAGCAAGTCAGAACAAAGTCAAAAAAAATATGGCTTAAAATAAGAGTGCATGCAAGGCTGATGTAATTAATAAAAGACATTGTCAATCTTGGAGCTCCATTATGTTACATATTTGAAGTCCATCCATTCAGTTTTTGAATTCATATTTTTATTCATAAATTGTGCATCCAAACCTGTAATTATAAATATACAGTACATTAGGAACATTAACAGAACCTCCCATGTGGCAATATTTACTGTTCGAGGAAAGCAAAATGTGTCACTTTGACAAATCTATTATCTAAAAGAATTAACTATATATTATGAATTTATTAACATCAACCTTATGATAAGTAATAGAGAATGTTTTTAGTCTGTTATAATGATCAAAGCCAAAAAGGTTCAACTTAGGACAAAACCTAAATGGACTTACATTTGGGATCGAAGGTAGCATGGAGTGATCCCACGTCTCAGAGTTGGGTATGATACAAGACTAAAGTAGCACTTGACTAATCACCGATTTACTGATTTATGAAACCTCATGATGGAAGCTTGCCTTTGTTGCTTAATCTAGTTTACCCTTTTTTGCTCTTTCATCCTACTTTCTAATTAAACATACATGCAGGATCCTGGAAGAGAGTAGATCTCCAAGTCCATGGTCAGCAAGCATAAGTCACAAGGCCCATCTACACACACTGCACATTACTTAGCAAAATAAGGTAGGGTTACACCCTGCACTTTTAGAAGCCAAGCATGCTGAGAAGAATGGTTCTTGTGCAGAACTTGGAAACAATTTCTCATGGAGGTATTCTTAAACACTGTTCCTTAAAGGTTTACAGAACCAATTCATCTTGGGACCACGCCACTTAGGGTGACATCAAAATCCCTGGCTCGAGCAAATCAGCAAGTTCATGTTATTTATTCAAATCTTGTGGATGTTACAAAACAATTGAATCGGTTGTGATATATTTTGGCAAGTGGTGACTAATATAGGTGGTGCTATTGCGTCGTATTTTCGATATAATGAATAATCTGACAACATAGTTGTGACGGTAAACTTCCATGCTTTGATTAAGTCAATCAGAATTTCAGCATAATAGTGGTTCAATTTCTAGTCATGGATCACAATTATCAGAGCGGCATGGAGAACTTGGCTCGAGTTTACGGCTGCTTGAGTTCTTCTGACCCAGAGAAAACAGTGTATAGAAAATGAATCACAACATGTATCAACTTTGAAACTACGAAACATACAGAAAAAAGAAATGTTTGTTTGGCCATATAAGTCTTATGTCTTTGTAAACTGCACGATGGCATAAGAAACAAAGAAAAGAATCCAAGATGGAGAAGGACCATACATGTACAAAGCTAGGCTAGAGATGAAACCCATATGAAACAGTATAAAAGAACGTAAAAAGGCAGAAGACAAAAAGATAAAGATAGGGTAGATAGAAAAGGAAAAAGGACCATACATGTATGGCAAACATAAAAAGGGTCACTAAGAGTGCATTTGGATGGGTGCCCGGAGCAGCTTGGACAAAATTCGGCCGTTGCCCATGGGCAAGGGCGTCATTTGGACACATGGCAGCACCCAAGCAGACCCTAATTATGGATTCCATGTTATTTTAGTATACTTTGTAACCCACTTAATTTTTGTACTTTGAGGCTATAAATATAATGTCTGCTGTGATGTTAAAGACTATTGTTTTATTAATTAAACCATCCAGTTGAATTTGTTTTAAAATCCTAGACATGGGAAATCTGTCTAGTTACTCTTCCCTTTTCCTCTTAAATCAGCCGACCTTCCTACTGCAACTAAATGGATCTAAACTGAGGACAAAATGAACATGTCCTGTAGTGTTATGGGCATGGGCCACCTGAGCAAAACCAACCCAGTTCTGTCCACCAGTGATTTGTTTTAGAAGAATTGGGTTTGGTTTAGGAGCCTTAAGACAGGTTTGAAAATCAGCGATATGGAAGTCAAGTTTGTTTAGGAAAGGATGGATCCAATCCATAAAGTTCGATCTATAGGCTTGTTTAAGTGTCAAGTTTGAAGTCCCTGCTGCTCATGCCTCTGGCCTCGTGCCCCTCCATTCCCTCTCCCTAGTGCTGCCACCTCCCTACTGCCTGTGGACGACATCACTTTCCCCGTCAGCGACAACATCCCTTCCAATGGCCTATTACCAACTTCGGCTACAAAACCAGTCCCCTGACATCCATAGTCTTCAATCTAATGTCCATCAGAGATCACATAATTGCATAGGTGTCAAATCTAAGAGGACCCAGTACAAAGTGGATGGCATTTGATTCCAGCATAACAAACAATGGCCCATAGCTATTTGTCCAAACTCCAAAACATCTTCCAACATTACAGCTGGGAACCTGAATTGAAATATGTACTAGAATGGAATCATGAGGTTTGCATCCAACCATATATACACTATACAGTGAATATGATGACTGAACCTTAACTTGTGAAAAAAATATAAAAATCGCCAACTTGATCACTTGCTGGCTGCCAGCAGAAACTCAAAAGGGACTGAGGCAATAAGGGATATAGGATGAACTGACAAGCCATCATGGTAAACTGCATCCAAGGTAACATGCTCCCAGAAAACCATGAGAACAAGCTAAAGCACGGCTGGTTAAGAAACACATAGCATAACATTTGTAGCATCTAATACAAACACATTTTCCTTAGCCAAATTATTAAGGCATATCAATTTATGCAACTATATAAAGTCAAGTATAAGAAATTACCGAAGCAGCAGAAGATGTTGGATGTGTGTGGTCAAGATTGCCAGCAATAAAATGACCAGCAGAACTAGCAGGCGACTGGGCATCTGTAACTGGCAGTTTTGCTACTGTCTTACTGGCTAGTTGACAAGAAACGGACAAACTGTCATCACGACCTATATTTTCTTCCACTGCCACTGCCTTCACAGGTTCATTTTCCATTAGGGTTTCATGAGTGTCATCATTGTGAGCAGCCTGATCTCTTGCAGGAACATCTCCAGTTTGTTTTCCTGAAGATTTTGGACAGGTGTCTTCATTGAGTCAACTGCAACCCTATCTCCTGACAAAAGGTAGATAAATTGTCTGTATTAGCAACTGAAACATTTTGAGTGCAACGAATCTTGCAAAAACTTTGGTTTTACCAGGACTTGTTGTGCAATTATTGCCAGGTTGCACTGAAGCATAAACTGCCGGTGCAGTGATTCTTTCAGACTGCATAAAGACACCATCAGGTTCTGGAGGAAGCACCTCCAAAGCATCTGTCATATCAGATGTCAAATTGTTCTGAACATCAGCTGTTAAACATGAAGAAGATACCACTGGAGCACCCTCCTGATACCTAGAAAGCTCAACTGGGGTACCAGCCGCTGTAGAAGTGGATGACACTGTGTTCACAGTAGTCGTATCAACTGGATAGAGCACGGAACGGGAGTTCTCACCAACATCTGAAGCAAGTGATGAATCAATGGAAGGAATGATGTTCTCAGCCCCCTTGTTCTGAATGTCAACAATGATATTTCCAGATGGTAAGGCAGTGCTATGATCATCCTTAGTTGCCAAACTGCTAATCAAGCTAGAGAAATTTCCATGTTCAGACAGAGGGGTAATGTGTATTTCTCCCATGAAGTTCTTGGCCCATGTTGCTGGACTGGAGTTCAGATCAACAACAAGATCAATGCCCTCATCTGACATTACAGAAAACTGAACAGGAGTAGCATTTGCTGATATCTTATCAGACAGCCGACAACCCTTATCTGTGTTATCATTCATATGGCCAAACGGAGTGGAAGCTTGACCATTACCGTTAGAAGGATATTTTTGAATAATAGGAGGACAGATTTGATCAATTATCTTAGTTGCAATACCCACATCAGTTCGGGACTGCAAATTATGAGCAGTCCCCAGGTCAGAAGATGGATGGCCATGACAGTCTGGTCTTCCATGGTTCATAGAAACTGGAGTTATACTGCGTACCAGTGTCAATCCCCAGCTACAGGATAGAAAAAAAATTATAAAGACATCCAATTAAACGGTACACATACAAATGGGCAAAGCATTTCACAGAGACATGGTGAAACAGACTTACATTTCAAGTGAAAATAAACCAACAAATTACTACTGTGGCAAACAGAAAAATGCTAATGTTCTCTTAATGAAATACCACTCAGGCGCGTTCGCGAAAAAAAGAAAAGAAAACACTAATGTAATCTATATAAAAACTAAGCGGCAAAAAACAGAGTACAAATAGAACATTGGCAGTTTAACAGGAAGCAGTGCCACTCATATTTAGGATGGTCAGGGGCAACCCAGATTAACAGGAAGTGTGTAGATGATTCCTACATATGCATTGGCAGTTTGCATAAAATCATATTAAAGGATCCCTGAAAAAGTATCGAATTTAGAATCCTTCTGTTTCACAGGAAGAAATATTTTTGTTTGCTATTTGGTTGTGGGCCTGTGTTCTGGTGTAAGTCGACAATGAAAAAAAAAAATAGCAGCAGGGTTCATGCAAAAGTCACGGATAACAGAACAGCCCATTAGTAATAATAACAGGTGTTACTTGTTTCATGGAAAACAATGGTTAAAGTTTCTTACCTTTTTAGATGCTTCATCAACACGTGTTTGATCTCTTTTTTTATGCTTTGCGTGCAAAAGTGGTATACCATCATCCCTGCCACTGTATGGGCCTCTTTTGTTGTTAACAAGTTTGCCTGCAGTTAATTAAGCTGTCAATTATTCCTAAAGCATCGTCTTTCAGAGAAAAAGATACTGACAAAATAAACCATTGTGCAAACATAAACAATCCGCCAACTAAGTTTAACCTAAAAAGTTTATTACATACATGTGGATGCTTCTTTCACATTTGCTAATTGGACAGGAGGGGCGGCAGGAGATGGAGATTCCTGTGTAGAATAAGAACAGTTACATCCTTTCAGATTCTGAATTTAAATAGATGATTCAACTAGCTATTACTTGTGGCAAACTCTGAAGTAATAAAGTTCAAACATAACATATATGCTTACCTCAAGCAGCGAGGCAAGCGAACTTGCTAATTGAGAATGGGTCTTCTTAGTAGGAAGGTTATATCTTTTGCACAAACATTGCAGCTCAGGGTAACTGAGACCGAGGAGATGATTTTTGCTCTCTTCGTACCCCCATCGGATTGGCTATTGAAACCAAAAAAAAAAAAGACATTACAACATGAGCCCACTTCATTCCGTCCATCCATAGTGCAAAGATATTTATTGCACAAGGGGGAAAACTTGTTAGCATTTGCAAGGGCACTAAAAGTCACACGACAGCGATCAGTCAGCCGGTGACTAGGATCTCTGAAGCATACGAGAGCACAAAAATAATCACATCACACACAAACAAGTTCAGCATTCGACTTGATGCAAAAAGTAAAAACAGAGTACACCACATGACACTCGAACAAAACAAGGACCTCCCTGATTTACTCATTTCAGTACCTCACCATATCTAGGATAGAAAACATGACACTATCAAACACCTGCAAAACACAACACCATCCTGATTTGCTCACCACAGCACCATCCTGATTTGCTCACCACACGACCCACGGCAGGGTATAACTGAGGAAGAGAACTGGATAACATAGGACAACAACACCATATCGCATTCTTCAACGAAGGTAACTCATCATAATTGTAAGAGATATTTTATGTTGCATGGTCCAATTAGGAACAAGCAAGACCCTCTCCTCATGCCAACACTAACAAATCGCCCCGAGGCTATGCTACTGAACTCAGTGGGGAAAAAAGGGAGAGATTGAAAAACCAGATTTAAGCAAGCAGAAAAGCCACCACATGACACCCACGTATCGACCAGAGCCGCCGGAACCAACCAAGCTCGCGTAAGCAGCAGCGCGAGCGCGGGTTACCGCGGCGCCATCCTGCCCTCCACCCGCCGCCAAGGTGGGGGTGAAGGGAAGCGGGCGCCGGGAGTGCCGAGAGGCAGGGGGTCATGGCCAGGCGGCGGCGTCAAATCCTAACGGGAGGACATGCGAGAAAGCGGAGCGGAGAGAGGAGGGTTGGGCTTGCACCGGGATGGATACTCACGGCGGAGGCGGACGTGCAGTGCAGCGAGCGGCGCCGAGGTCGTTTGGAACTCGGCCGGTGGATTTGGGAGTTGGGAGAATAGAGGCGGTCACCGGTCAGAGTGCGTGGATCGGGACAAGCGCTCCCACGCGGCTGCCACCCCACCCACCTGGCCGCGCTGCCTGCTGCTGCTGGTGGCTTTTTTTTTTTTTTTTTTGCAGTGCTTGCTGGATGCAGGAGCCTGGAGCGAGAAGGTGCGCAGCGTAGGACGGTAGGAGTAGGTTTTTCTGTCCGTGGGCGGGTGCAGGGCGCGGCAGGGCGCGCGGGCGGGTCTGGGCCTGTGACGTTGGGCCTGGGCCCTGTCGGATGGACCACCGTTTGGGCTTTTGGACTCTACTAACAGCGGGCCCGTCATTGGTGGCACGACTCAAAGGCTCCCTCGTTGGGTTTGAATTTGAATTCTGATGGTGGGACCTTTCCAATAATCAGTGCCACACCTTTGGTTCAGCAAAACCAAATTAAAATTGGGACATGTTTTGGATTACTTGGATTGGTTGCTAGTATAAATAAACTTTAGGTGATATTTAAATGACTACACTTTAGGCTTACTAAAAGTTTAATCGAGATCATATGCTCCACCAAAAGTATGATATATAGATCACCAATTCTTCCTCTGGTTATAATGTTTCGCTCACCATGAAGCTCCTGCCATCCAAGACAAGTGTTGTTAGTCACATAGCTTCACCATTGCTGCTCAATTATTAAGGTCACCTTGATGCTATCTACATCAGACGTTGGCTACAATGATCATATTTGGTCGTTGCCATGTATGTATAACTAGCATGTGCCCCCATGCTTCGCATGGGACACGGAACTGGATATATAGGAGATCATTACAACTTCGTACAGTATGCCGATCAGGCTTATTGTCCCATATAATGACTAATGTGTTTGATCTGGCAGACATGTTTTGAAGCTGGAAGAACTATTGGAAAATTGAGTTGCTTCTTGAATATGTAGGACTTTGGATTCTATCGAATGGAAAGAGCGGATGGATAATGATGGCGCCCGCGTGTCCTGTGTCTGGGGAAGAGTGCACCGGTGGTTCCAGAAACCATTGGCGTGGCTGGCATCGGATGACGAAGTGCATGGAGAGCGAAGGGACGATGGCTGGGAGGCTGGGATCGTATGACATCGATCTGAGTGGTTGTGTGGGGTGCATGCGGTCATTTTTGTCGCAAGCGAACAAGAAGCCCGTTATGGAACATCGCACGCGTGACCGTTGATGAGCAAAGGTTCAAAACCGCGGGGCGCACGGATGAACAGCGTTGTGAGTATGTGGTCGACCCGGATGAACAGCGTTGTGAGTGTGTGGTCGACCCGGCACTGGTCATCCACAATCTATTTAACTGTAGATAGGATCACCAAAGGATGATCTCAACTTTGAGTTGGCTAGGTCGTCGGTTGATTGGAGTCGAGTAGTAGGTTGTCCGTTTTGCATCGACAGGCACAGTTCGGCCCAAAGTGTGTCTTTGTCAAAGCCCTGAAGGCCCACTTCTCAGCGACCCAGCATCCCCCCTCAGTCTCTGAGCGAGTCTGGGCTCTGGCCTAGCCTCCACTCCTCTCCCAGTCCCCACCCAGGTCCTCATCGACCTCGCCTCGCTCGGTCTCCCCAGATCTCCCATCGGGAACCCTACCCGAGCATCAGCCATGGCGATCGCGGCGCGCGTCCTGCGCCGCCTCCCGCTCCACCTCTCCCCCTCGCTCTCCCGCTCCTTCTGCGCAGCTTCCCCGGCCGCCGCCTCGGCTGCACCGGCCCCCGCCGCGGCGTCCGCCAAGGTCGCCGACCGCATCGTGCGCGTCCTCGCCATCGATCCCGATGGGGCGCGCCGCGAGGTCGTCGGCCTCTCGGGGCAGACGCTCCTCCGCGCGCTGGCCAACGCGGATCTCATCGAACCGGCCTCCCACCGCCTCGAGGACATCGACGCGTGCTCCGCCGAGTGCGAGGTCCACATCGCGCAGGAGTGGCTCGACAAGCTGCCGCCGCCGTCCTACGAGGAGCGGTACGTGCTCACGCGCGCGTCCAGGAACCGCGAGCTCAACAAGCACGCGCGCCTCGGATGCCAGGTCGTCCTCGCGCCGGAGCTGCAGGGGATGGTCGTCGCTGTCCCCGAGCCTAAGCCGTGGGACATCCCGTAATGGCCTGCCTGCCGGCGACCAAAGGCGAGGTGCGGCTTTTGACGACGCTGTGAGCCTTCTTCCATTCCCCTGGCTCGGTCAAGGTGTGCGCCGGTGTGGTGTCATCCCCTTTTATGTTACGGATTTGATCAAGAATAATAATTCGATGAGCAAAACTTGGCATGCATTGGTTAACTTTTCTTCCTTTGAATGTGGAGTATATGGATGATGTAATGTGGAATCCCTTTGCAATTACCACAGTTTGATGTTTCATGGTTTCAAGCTTTGTACATTGTGATGAACAGTTGAGTAGACTTTTCATTTCCATCTTCATAAGAAAAAAATGCTGAACGATAGTAGAATACAAAAATTGGTCTAGTATGAACATGTGCCTAAATGATTTTCTATATTCTTTCAGAGTTCTTGATGTACCAGCAGAATACTAATAAGTATATGTGTAGAGTAAACTTAATACTCATATTTCCAAAACTGAAAAATCTTTTGATGCCCTTGGTGCTGGTTTATCTGTGATCGAACTCTTGTTGGCTGTTATTGTCAACCGAGACCCAACATAATGCAATTAACACAAGCTTATTAAAGTTTCAAAATGTTTACTACACAATGTCCAGCAGACTGGTCTTATTTAACAGGATTGCATAGGCATTATGTTTAGCATGTATTATGTTATGTGCTAATTAGAGGAGTTTAAGTTAACATACTTTCAACTAGAATCATTTGCCTATCTTTCTAATTTGGTTTTACAGTTGGTGAAAGAACTTGCTTGTGGCAAGTGACCATGTTCTTTTAGATATTCGAGGTTGGGCTGCTGTTTACCGTTATGTTCAAGATCATTTTGTCCGCATTTCCTTCATTGCAATTGCATTTTATCACACATTCTCTGTAAGGAAGGCCAACATTGCAGGATCATACTTTTGGATCATTCTTTTCCATAATCTTTGGTTGTGCAACCTGCATTGACATGAATTCCCCCATTCGAATGTTGTTCAGAGCTTTGGAAGTTGGAACTAACTTTAAACAGTTGTCATTGAGTGTATTTTGCTCGCCATCGCAATTGAAATCACTTCTTTGAATGTCGAAAAGGGTTGTTTTTCATGGAGCTCTGACACGATTCAAAGAACGTCTCAGAGTGCCTGGAGGTTGAAGATGAAAAATAAAATGAGAGGTTTGAGCTTTATCAGCCTAGGACGTGGAACATGGTGCACCTTCTGGGAACTTTGTTCCCAAATGAGGGATAGTAATATCGTGGAACATCATTTCAAATTCAGTGGGAAACGATCCAAATCAAAGGTATGGAATAGAGGAACCAAACATGTACTCATGCATCAACCATGTTGTTTGCGTAAATGCTGTAGCTCTTTGCGCATACAGTCTAAACTCTAAACGATTTTGGCCATCAAATTTCCCTTTTTCTTTTCGGACGGAGCAGAACTGCAGATTCCATTAAACTTGTACCCCTATAAGGCTATAATGGCTAGTATTTGAATCCTGAATATATACAATAGAGAACTCAGAAGGTCGGGTCATCCATCCAAATGGAAACGTCATCTTCATTTGAACCTTTCCAGAGGTGTTTGTCGGAGTCTGTCAATTCTGACGAAATTGTAAATCTTTGTAAAATACTTTTAGAATTTAAGAAAATCTATGTCTCATACAACGAAATTGACCCGAATGATATTCTCGGTTTTGTCCCTAAACGGTTCCCTTTCCTTTCAGTGTGCGCTACATCGGTAGCAGATGCTCGCTTTGCGACCTCCATATTTAGCTGCAACCACACCTGTCTAACATGCTTTCATTTGAGGAGATGGCCTCATGGCTTCACCTGTGCTCCTACCAAAGGCCTTCTTACCAACTTTCTTATGTTTCGAATTCCCATATAGGATTAGGAAAGTATGGTATATGGATTCCTAAGTTCTTCATATTCCTATATGTTTTTTGAACGCGAGGTAAGATCCCCATTCCCATTGATCACAACGGAAATACAGAGTTTAGAGTTTCAGAAGGATTATTACAGAAAAGCTAGATAGGGAGGACAGTCTAAGGAGTAGCAGCTTGCCCAGGCCTACCGGCAGCATACAAAAGCTGAGTTCGTACGTCCTCCGATACATTCCTACACTATTTCCTATCCTACAATCCTACATGTGAAATATTCAAACATTGGTTGCATAAGGTGTTATCAGGAGCATTAACACTGATAAATTTTACTAAACAAAATCTATACAAGTATTGCTTTCAGTCTGTCCACGGATCCAATGAAACAGTCTAAATCATGTTTATCTCATTGCGTCCGGCTCAACAACGATAAGAAGGGGGTGAACCCATGTGAAGTCAGGAGATCTGAGAAAGCGTGGCCTTGATCCAAGACCAATAATTTACTCGCAGGGGATCACATTTCTGTAGGATACACCCAACGAAACAGCGGTTGCAGGATCAACAGCATCTGCGGTTTCAAGAATGGATTTAAGTTCATTTGAAGGCTGCAACTTCATAGTCGACCGAGAAATTATCTCTAACTATCAGTTCACATGTTACAATCCTTTCACAACTTTGGACTCCCAACAACGGCAGAGTGACAACTACAGTCAGTCGACAGCTGAAGACCAAATAACCTCTCCTGGCACCAGTGCTTCGCAGGCTACCATGCACGAACAGAGGGAATGCAGCCAAACACTCCAAAGAGAACATGGCCAAATCAAGATAGCAAGTGAAAACCCAGATCGTCCAACAAAAAAAACGCAGGTTAGTATGTATCACAGCTATATGGCTGCAGTCTGAAACCACACATGCAGAAAGTTGTGGCTTGTGTAGCAAACACCATCTAACCAGAATTAGTAGGTTCAAATAGATAGATATATTTTTGTTTTCACAACCAAATAATGCACGCTGCAGCTAGAGAACTCGCAAAAAAGCAACAACACAATGGTATCCAGAAATTTAAACACATGGCTAATACCAGTAATCTCTGGAGATCATGGGAGAGCCAAACAACATCACGATGTTTCTCCCAGTATGTTCATTTGCCAGCTGCGATGGCTGTTCTTTCCAGTCACATGCTCGCTTTCTTATTCACAAGTCTATACCCAACAAGGATGCAGCATCAGGGGTTCTGCGGAAACATGATGCTCTCCTAGTCTTCCATTGCCTTCTGCTGAAGCTGAGACAACATGTTGGATGCCGCTGAGTCTCGTGCCTCATGAGTGGTGACCTTCATATCACCATCTGCACTAAAGCTGAAATCTGGGCCCGTAAGGTGGACACTGGCCTGGTACATATCTGCCAATATAGGAGTACAAGATATAAAAAGATCAGGCATACAGGAATTAAAAGCTATGAGAAAGATTGCTCAAGCCGAGCTGGAGCAAAAAAAGATTCCAATTATATTTGCCAGCGGACATTTGACTAATTCAAATTGTGATTAGGATGTATACATTCTAAGATCATGGATATAGTATGGTATAAGAACAACTTGTGTAAGCACCTATCAGAGTCTGACTGTAAATGTAGCTTTACATGATAACTGTCGCCTGATATATGTGTGTCAGCTTTACAGTGCAAGAAGAGCAGACTGTGAAGCCCAAATCTGACTGCATTATTCTGATGCCTATATGGTCCAAGGACTCCATGCTACGACATGAAAGAACTTGAAAGATCAGTGATTATCGACATACCACCGGTAACTGAAGGAAGTACTCTGTATCTTGGAAGAATCCAGTTGCTCTCACGGCATATGTCATCCAGTTCCTGCAATTACTACTGTCAGACAGAGGAGTGTAGAGGCAACCATGATAAGAAATTACATCAGAAGATGTTTCTTGCCTGGCATCGGTTGCGTCGAAGGACAGCTTCTTTCAGTTTCTTCCTCTTTATATTCATGGTTTGGCATCCTTCTCCAGAGCTAACTGGATTGGCAACTTCCATCATCTTCCAACTATTCTTGTATTTCTTTAGGATTGACGTTACTTTTAGGTGTCATCTCTGTTTCTGCACGTGGTTTGAAAATTATATGCACTGATTTGATATAACTTGAAGGTAAAAGAATGAGGTTGATTTGCGAGAATCACACAGTTTTTTTCGAGACCACAAGAATCACAAAGTTGAAAAGATATGTTGATATATATATATATATATAGGTCTACAATTATTCTACGGCAATTGAAGTTATCTTGCTAGTTGTCCTTGGGAGGCTAAATAATGTACATGCACTTGCATTCTGCAGCCTAAGAGTACGAGGCCCTCATGCTACGTAACGTTGTGGAATGGAAAGACATGTTGTTTGCCACAAGACCATTTGATTTCACTATTATTGTCCATTTTATCTTGATTTTTTTGTGAAAAGCTAAAATACCTGTCAAGATTGTTTGAATGTCCATTTCGTATTTTCGGCACAACGATCTCCGAGCACAGAATACTCGCATGAGCTGAAACGTAGGTAGATAAGATGAGTACAGATTAGGTTATCAAGGAAAAGAAGAATTATGATCAACAAGCATCACTGTAACTTCAGAAAGGAATTGCAATATGTAACATACTGTATCATCTCGCATCTTCGAAGTAATTGCAGTGTCGCAATCTTCTGAACATTCATGTTACCTGTGATGCCACCCGAAAAGCAATTTGAAGTATACAGATTAAGATTTGGGAGCATCAATATGGAAGTAATCAATAATAGGGAAAGAAATTTCTTTTTTTCTTGGATAGGATTGTCCTTACCAGACTTTTCAGTGACTTTCTCCTTTTGGCTTTTCAAGGCATGATCATTAATTACATGATCAACATCAGGTGTCTGAAAAATAATTAATTCTTTGAGTTGAAGTTTAACACATAATCATGCATATATTTTTTTTAGAGACCGTGCCTTTGCACGTATTTCATTAAGAGGAAGTAGACAACAACGGCCGACTTAAGGTAATATTAACTATTATTAAACTAGATACATCAAGCCTGATTTCAGTGCATATTTTTCTGAAGCTCATACAGAGTTCTTACCAGAATGATATCTTGGGGGACATTTCTACTTTTAGAGTTCTCTGTTCTGTTCTTGTCCATTTGGACACCTGAAATTAAGTGACGCGTTATCATAATGATGAGGAGAAACAACAATGGATCAGTAAAATCGAAGTAGTGAATATAAGATTGATAGACTCACTGGCTTGTAAGTGTTTTGTGGGGCTCTGACCATTCCCATGCTCTGTGTAGGTAGCAACTTTAGTGTTCAAGGCTTCAGATTTTCTTTTGCAGTTCGTGTTACTGTCTTTTCTGTTTTTACTGCTACTGCAGTTGTTGGTGCCACTATCACCAACTGCTTTTACGACCTGCTTATTTTTCTTTGGAGTTGCAATGTCTGTGGTTATTTTTTTCATTTTAGAATTGTTATTACTATTAGCTTCTTGTTCCTTCAGACTTTCATCTATTTCAGAGAGGGATGAAGATTTCCCATTTTGAAATACCCGCTCCTTTGGCGCAGCCAGTGAAGAACCCAAAGGCCAGTCCCTGCAACATGTCAAGAGTAATCTTTAGTCATTAACGTAAAAAAGTTGTAAGAAGACACATTTTGTTTATCAATGTTTCATGCATAATCAGCTCAAATAAATCTTTATGTATACCTGTTCAGGACGTTTAACAGGACCTCCTTATATGGCAGTAAATGATAGCATTCAACAACAGATGTTGTTCTTGGGTACTGACCACCTTCAAATATAGGGCCACTCATCCTGTCAGAGGAAAGGAAGAAATACAAACACTAAGCAAAGCAACTCATTTAGGAGGGACAATCAGCAATTATGTCATAGACACATGAGACAGAGTATCTTGAAAAAGGTGGAAAGAGCTTTAGCAAAGTAACATGGTATGCAGTATATACTGTACTCTTTTGACTATGTCTGCAACATGCAATGCAACGATACAAAGTAGGCACATTGAGAAAGCAAACCTTTTGATCAGGGCATCTAAAGGCATTTCCTTAAGCTTGGTAAGCTTGCTATCGACAGTCTGATCATAGCACAGAAGGAATACCATGGTAGCTGTCCCTTTCTTACTCAATGAGTATACCCGATGGTCTTCGATAAAACGCAAATTTGTACGCTTCATACCTATTAAAACAAAATTTTGTGAGACATCTATTAAGACATACAAAAGATAGGTGCACAAGCATAAAATTTGCTGAAACCATAAATCAAGCACACAATTCCGCTTCCAAAGCAACTTTTGTATTGGGCACGCAAACAGGTGTAATTTCGAAAAGAATATTGATTGCTATCAGCTCATGTACACAAACAGGTGAGCCGCGTACATGCAACCAATCGCGTCCCTAATGTGCCAGAGGGAGGCAAAACCATATTAAATCATGTTTCAGTAGCAAACAACTTGTATAGAATCAAACTAAATGAGAGGAGCCAAACCACAACAGATAGCCTAACTCCACAAAGTGCCCATATTTGTGCCCCTGCCCTGTGCTTGTGGGTGAACTCAAATTCCACTACAAATTAAGGCATGGACCTGTCACTAGGCACAAGGTTGCATCTAATTATTCTAGTTATTATTAAGAAAAGGAATAAGGGTGCATACATACAATGCACGGTAAGTTGAAGAAGAAAACCCGTAGAAGTGTATATCACCAACCTGTTTTGAGCTCCACCTCTGAATATGCAATCTGCTGAAGCGCGAACAGTTCAGAATGAAGTTCCATGGATTTATTACTGGACCCCTGCACTGACATGTCACCGCTGAGCGAACCACCTAATGGCATCTTGATATCTTTCTCAAACATCGACCAGACGCCCTTGGTTTCGGATCCATGCTCGAGCAAGCACACTTTCTTTGTCCTGTTGAGAAGTAGAACAGCCACCTTAGAGATCGGCCACATGGTCATCTCGGGGGACTCCTTCGTGGGGTCGAGCGCCTCAGCAATGTCGCAGGCGTCGATGATTGCCTTGTCAGTAACCGAGAGCCCCGCCGCCACTCCGTTGCCAAGGCGGTTCTGATCCTGGCTCAGGTACATGAGCAGATTTTTGTTGCTGACACTGAGGGAGGCGAACATGCAGAAGCGATCGGGGCTGGCAGAGTCTAGCTGCGGGAACTGCTTCCTGCAGTAGTAGTTGTACAGGAGAACCGTGGCGTGGACCTGCGCAACAACAAAACCACATCCATGGACCAGGACCATGGCGGCGTAAGCGTAAGTCGCCGACGAGTTATCGGAAAAACAAAAGAGAATCCCAAAAGCCCCAAGCCGCAATAAGCTCCATGATGGCGCCGCGAGGAAAACCGCAGCTCGATCGGCAATTGCAACCAAAAAAAAAGTGCGTGTGATCAACACTAAGCGCGCGGAACGGAGCAGTGGTATGGATCAGCCTGTAGAAGCCGCGAATTCCGAATGCCCCAAGCACTGAAGCACGTAGCACACCGCGCCACCCAAATCCACCCACGGAACGAATCGCACGGGGAGGACGCTCAAGCGCCACGCTCCGTTCCTCTTCCCGGACCCCGATCGACCCACCCAACCCTCTAGAAACCCCCGCCGCAACCGCGTCACACAGCCGGCGAAAAGGAACAACAGGTCAAGCACACGCTTCCTCACCTGACGCGCGACGGCCTCCTGGGTCTCAGGCGACAAGGCGTGGTCCCGGTCGACCTGGCCGCGCGCGGCAGCACCGGCTCCACGAGGTGCTCCACCAGCAGCTCCAACGCGTCCTCCAGCTGCACCACCACATCCTTGCCGCCGCCTTCCTCCATCACCGGAATGCGAGCAGCGTGCCGCGCCGCCTCGAGGGCTAGGGTTTTTGTGCCGCGGGTGGGGAAGGGAAGGGCAGGGGAGCGGCCGCTGTTCCGACGAGAGCTGGGACTGGGGTGGCAGAAATGGAAGGCGAGGCGCGCGATTGTGGAGCCGTGGAAGGAAAACGGTGGGTGGGTGTGTGTGCGGAGAGCGCAGGAGGGCGAGATCTACCGTCCAACTCGGGGCCTGGTGGATCGGGGCCGTCCGAGACGGCGTCACGAGGAGTTGGCAGCGGGGCGTCCGAGGTTGGCTGACTGGTCTTCTGCTTGCGACGTCACGAGGTTCCTCACTGTATTCTACTGGGAACCAGGCTTTGTCTGAGTTGGCGCTCCAGGTTCCACAGATCATCATTGGACGGGGCTAACGTACGGCGGACGGGCTGCTCTGCCACGCCCTGGCCTTTGAGCTTCATAATTGCACAGCTCTGGGCCAAAATAAGTGACGTTTTTTTATGACTACTACTATTCATTCTGTTTGACTATTGTCTTATTAAAAAAAAAAACTATAAATATAATTTACTTTATTATGGCTTATTTTATCATTATAGATACTTTAAATGAATCCATAGTTTGCAATTTTGTTTGAAAATAAGATAAACTGAAATGCAAGACGTATAGAAATAAAAAAAACTCATATAATTTACTTACTTTTGAGCCTAACAACCATTATCGTTAGTCGATGTGCTTGTGCGTCCCTTTGGAAATTGATGACCCGTGTGAGGATGTAAGGGAACAAGTGGCGATACATGTCACTTGGGAACGAGTGAATTTGTATAGGGTTTGGGATCTCATCAAGGAAAATCAATTCTGAGTGGGAGTTTCATTTAATAGGGTGGCATGTAGTTATTTATATGACACATGACATCATTTTTCAGAAGAAGGAAAGTTGATTTTTAACTAGGGTCGAGTCTTGAAATGCTATTTTTTTTAGCACGAGTCATGAAATGCTATGGGAATATATGCCTGCGAAACAATATAATTGAACTTTTATATTGACAATAGTTGTTTCAATCATTCCTTTTTAAAAAGCTTTCGATCATTCTTTTTTTTTGTTCGGTCAAAAAAAATCATTCTTTTTTTTCGTTTTTTTATTTGGCCCTCTTAACAAATGACGCCATAAAACTCTATACTGAAAACGGCCTCGGTGCTTATAAACCAGTAGTAGGTTCACTTCTGATTTGAGACTTCAAACCGGTAGTGTTTGACTCGCAGGT
This sequence comes from Hyparrhenia diplandra, assembly GCA_015847255.1. Taxonomy (NCBI): domain Eukaryota; kingdom Viridiplantae; phylum Streptophyta; class Magnoliopsida; order Poales; family Poaceae; genus Hyparrhenia; species Hyparrhenia diplandra. The sequence goes on from JADLZK010013134.1 coordinate 413,625, forward strand.
TTAAAACCGGTTGGTGGCTCCAATCAAGAGCGAAACCACCTTCGATTGTCCACCCTAAAATCACAGATTTGTATTTATCAAGTGGCGTCCACTCACACAATATTTACTTTTAAATAATAATAAGCATTGATAAAGGTCGTGCCACAGAATTATAGAAAATCAAAGCAAATCGTAACGATTCTAGTGGACATGAATATGGGTCTCATGCAGGCTCGTATGGCAAGTGTAATATACTTAACAAACCCTCCTTTCTTCAAACTTGCATGTGAAAATATTCAAACATTGGTTACACAAAAGTGTTATTTGGAACAACACTGATAAATTTAGTAGTAAACAGAATCGTTACAGGTATTGCTTTCAGTCACAGTGAAGGTAGCCACACACTCCGTCTGCTCTGGTTGGGTTTGCATCATGCAGATACAATGCAACTACCTAAATCATGTCTATCTCACAGAGTTTGGCCCAACGAGGACAAGGGTGAACCCATGTGAAGTCAGGAGATCTGAGAAAGATTGGCCTTGAACCAAGACCAATAATTTACCCGCAGGGGATCACATTTCTGCAGGATACAGCAAACAACGGTTGCAGGATCAGCATCTGCAGTTTCAGGATGGGAGCTCCTTATCGGTTCAAGAGTGGATTTAAGTTCATCTGATGGCTGCAAACCAGTGCAGAGAAGATCAAGCAGCAAACTCAAAGCAAATACACAAGTCCAATCATTCTTCAGGACCTTGAAACAAACACCAGAGATGCGCTCATCGTCTACTAGCAAGTTATTCTCACCCTTGTGTAGACCCTTGAGGTATCTCCAGGGGCTTTCATTCTGAGGGTTTGCAAGAATAGCTTCAATTGTGTAGTCTACTTCTGAATCACGCATTACCATAAGGCCACCAAGAAGTGGTGATCTTGTTATAACAAAGTACCTCTGTTGGAAAACAAGTTAAACATACTTCAGTACATGCTAAATAGCTGATCCCAATTAGTCAGCAGGAAAAAAAAAAACACACTTAGGAAGCAGCACAGGACACAGCATAAACAGGCAATATGAATGTCAAGAATAGTCATACAATCAATTTTGCCCAGCTTTGGCCAATAGGTACATAAAGCTACCTGTGTTGGTTACATGGACATGGTACAAACAAATTGCTTACATGTTTTTTTTTTTTTTACAAAAATGACAGAAAATGTTTACATAGGCGACTGTAATTTCTATAATGCCTATAGACTTTAAAATACAGGAAGCAAATCAGAACAAGTGTACTGTTATCCAGACTAATTGGATGAAACTAACATGTGATGGTCTACGAACTAAAATAATGAAGAAAATGTAAGTCAAATTGCATAAAAACTAAAAAAATGCTCAAACATGCAGGAAAAACTAGAAAATTTTAAGAGGCAAAAAATAGAGCATTACCTGATTCCAAGCTGAATTATTGAAGACATCTTCCTCAAGTAGCTGGTTGCAGTAATCCAATTCAGTCTCCCATCCCCCAACGCTTGAAGAACCCACTACAACAATTGTAAATTTGTAATAAGCAATCCTGTTAGTAGAAGAAAGGTTTTACTGGTACTCAGCTTAGCTTAGTACCCAAATTTGAAAATTTAGAATACAGCAAATGGGTACACATACCTGTCTATGAGACCAAGCATGGTAATTTTTTGCATCAATAGCAAGTATCTTCATTGTGAATTCATGCTCTTCATTTGCAATATCAGGTCCTAATTTCTCAGCAAGCCATCTCTTATGATGCCTGGTAATAAAATTCGACCGCGGAGGGTTAGTCATGATCTCCAGAGCAAAAAAAAAAGATGAACAGAGTTAAAAGCTATGGAATATATTTAATCAAGATATTGCCAATTGTTCATGCAAAACCTCCACAGACACTAAAGACAAATTAGTTTCTGTGAATTACAAAATGTGAAAAAAGATTTGTATAATGAAACTCACCAGATTTGATAATTTTTCGGATTACATTCAGCAATTTTTTCCGACAAATGTCATTTCCTCCAGTAAATCAGAATCTAGTGCCTCCAGAATAAGGCGCCGGAATTGCCAGACCTATCAAGTAGACAATTATTCTGTGATGTCAAAAAAGTTACCAACAAAAGAATTGACTGATTTAAAAACGAAATACATGATACAAACTAAAACAACATGGTAATAAGCTAGTAATAGCATAAAAAAGTAATTCTTTGATACCACACAGTATCTGTGCTGTTCAAGAATTATGTAGCATATACTGCATGAAGCATAACACAGGGAGAAAAATATGACCAAGCAGTATGCCTTTGCCTTCTACAAAAATCAGAGGATGATAACGTATTCTGTATGATTGAATGATAGACAGTATCACCATAAGAGTACAAACTTTCTAAGGCTGGCTTAGACTGGGTATACACAAAAAATTCCAACTTTCTAAAACTGCCTCCACCTCCACTGCTTTTTACTACTTTCTGTAGCATTGTTGCATACTCATAATTGAACAAGACGAGTAGTGGATAACAAATTGCCTCCACTGTAGTCATTGAAGCTCATCACCAACACATGGTTTCAAGTCAGATTTGAACTAAATGGTTGAACCTCCATAGTAGTAAGTATATTTTCCCTCAAAAATATCATTCTTACTTGACAAAGAAACTTTAAGTTTCAAATAACCCCATACAAATAAAGTAGGCCAAGAAAAAAGGATGAGGGGAATTCTCACGGTGTAGTTGCCAGGGTTGAGCTTGATGGCCTCGGCAGTGAGGCGGAGAGCACGGGGGCTTCGCTCATCAGTGACGTAGAGGGCGCGGAAGTAATCCATGACCTCACGGAAGTCATCTCGGTAGGCGATGGCCACCACGGGGCTAGGCCCATCGTCCTGCGGCACCGGCACCACATCGGCCAGTTCTGGCCAACTGCTGGGGCCTGACTTAGCGTGCTCCATGGGCGATGGGTTCAGCTGACCACCAGGGTTGGACCCAAGTAAAGGACTGATATTTTTTGCCAAAACAAAAGAAGTTAGTAGGCACAATACTATATGTATACTACACCTGTAATTAGATCAGACCCGAATCCAAGTAGTTTAAGTAATTGCACAGTTCAAATCTACAAACAGAAAAGTCAACAGCAAGATAAGTGAACAAACACAAAGGACCTAACAACAATGTTACCTAACAATTGTTCAAGCACACTATTCATTTTGAACTGCCTTGTTCATTTTGAATACTTTGAATCATTGAGCTGCCCTGTTCGGTTTAGCAGGTTAATTTCTTATTTTCCACTTCAACATAGTGCAGTGGTGTGCAGCCACAAGATTCATTTTGGCATCAACACAGCCAGTTTTCAGACATCAACACACATCACACAGAGATCCAAACTTAAGGTAATATATTTTCGTGTTCTTTCATGGAACAGCCACCAGCCACAGGGGCGTAGAGAGAGAAGATAGAGGCGCTGTGCGGACGGAGACCTACCTGTGGAGCTGTGTGCCGGCGGCGCCGGAGCCGGTTGGGGCCTTGCGGGGACACCGGGGCTGCACTGCTGCAGAGGGCGGACGCCGCGCCGGAGCTGATCGTGAGGACGGTGGTGCTCAAACCAAGCGCGGTATCTTCTCCCGGTTGCGGCGCAGCGAGCTTCGGCGGCGAGCGGAGGGAGGAGATCGGCCGGGAGCGCGAGCTCAGTCGGCTATGCGGATGGACTCGGGAGGAATAAGAGAGAAAAGAAAATAAAATGACAGGTTGACAGAAGGACCTACATGTCAGATGTGCAGAAATTTGATACGAGTAGAAAACAAATTCAATTTCATAGGAAAGACGTAACTCGGGAGGAATAAGAGAGGAAAGAAAATAAAATGACAGGCTGACAAAAGGACCTACATGTCAGATGTGCAGAAATTTGATACGAGTAGAAAACAAATTCAATTTCATAGGAAAGACGTAGGAACCAGAAAAATTCCCCTTATTCCGTTGTTGTTGTCGGCGGACTATATAGAAATAATAATTTTTGCACCTTCTATATTTTTTATGAGCGTGGATCGGATCGGGGCCTGGTAAATCTCCTAGACACCAGCGGTGGGAGTGGGGGCAGTAGGGGTCGGGCAGGGGTTCTTGGCCGGCGAGGGCGTGGACGGGCGGCCGGCAAGGCCTTGGATGGCCCGTCAGACGGCGGCCGGACAGCGGGTGTGTGGGCGGCGGAGCAAGCAGGTGGAGGCAGCGCGTGTACGGGAGCAGGTGGAGGCGGCGCGTCACGCGCGTGTACGGGAGCAGGAGAAGAAAGGCTGGTGCGCCTGTGTATAGAGTGCAGTGGTGACCCAAATTGGCGTGTTATTAGGCCTAAATTGGCGCCGAAGGGCCCAAATAGATCAGCCCAGTGGAAATTTTGTTTAGCAACGGACGATCCAACTCAGTTACTTCTATATAGCAACCGACGCTCTAACACAAAAGCAAAATAGTTTCTCAAAAAAAAAGCAAAATAGTTTTAGACACGGACAATCTAATGCTGTATTCGGTTTTAGCGACCGACCGTGACAAACATTTAGCAACTAACCGTCCAACGCAAATTAAACCTTTTAGCAACTGCAGTCAGTTGCTGATTAAGGGTTGTGGTGTAGTGTTGTTTTTCATTAAGTAGAAGAGAGTGGTCAATAGAGCTACACACTTGATACAAAAGGATTTGCAGGTAATCCATGGATTACCAACGAAATCCTTAACACAAACGAGAAGTAAGAAACATGAGGGGTAGGGACCCTCCACCTAACAACCCCAGCAACCGAGCCTAGTACAAAATAAACCTCAACACCTTGGTAGCTAGTAGAGATAGGAGTCGTAGATGACAACAGCGGCAAAGCATCCTCTAGAACTCCTCGGTGGCAAAGCATCCACCGGCACCTCTTGGCGGCGAAGCATCCGCCATGAACGACCGTGACCTCGGCGACACCACGCCAGAAACACGAACACGAACTCGAACTCTGAAAACTCCTTCGAGTCACTACGGGCCACCGCCCATAGGACCACGGGCGAGGACTTACCTGAAGATACACCGGCGGCCAAGCATCCGCCCAAAACACCCTCGGCGGCAAAGCACCGGAAAAACCCTCGACGACAAAGCATTCGTCAGAACCGGCGACAAAGCATCCGCCCAAGCAATGAAGAACACACTCCTTCGAGTCACGTAGGGACACAACCCACGGACCACGAGCGAGGAGGATGACTACGACTACCACTACCAGCAACTAGACAAACCAAGGTGATGAGAAGCGTATAGTACGAAAAAGCTCAACAAGCGGCGCCACCGGCAGCCGGTGAGCCCGCAAAAGACGAAGGAGACAAGCAATGAGCATCAACGAAACTTTCGGGAAGGAGCCCGACATCCACCTGACGCCAACCGCCGAAAGCATCCGGGATTTTCATCCCCAAACTTGCCCCAACGGACTCCGATGACGGACATCGTCGGAAGGGCCCCCTAAGGTTGGCGGCTGGAGCATGACCAAGATCAGAGTGTGGTGCAGGAAGCGGCTGACACCACCAGCCATACCGCCACGGCAGAGCTCACGCGCCACCTTGTCGCTGCAAATCACGCCACCATGGCGCAACAAGCACGAAGCAAGGACACCGCCACCGGCCATGTCACCACGCCGCCGCCGATTGAAAGGTCCCTTGTGGTTTTTGGTAATTGAGTGTCAACATTAGGTGAACTAATATGTGTTATTGAGATTATACACAAGAGATTAGTTCACATATGATGGTGCAATGAAGGAGCTTATTGCATATGAGACATGACATGGAGTCATGCGACCAAGGTGGTGAAGATCAAGACAAGGCTTGGCTTGATGGACCGGTTGCAAGTGTGAAGGGCAAGTCGAGGGACTTGGCGCCGAAGGACCGACGCAACGGTGAAGAGCAAGTGAGGTCAAGATCGATGGACCAAGAAGGTCATGTGATGATATGAAATGGATCATATCATTCTTGATCGTGTTGGTGTATTTGTTGCATCGGCATTTGGAGATGGAGTGAAATGGAAATGCGCAAGGCAAAGGTATAACCTATAGGGCATTTCATTTCGCCGGTCATGAGGAGCTTAGAGAAGTTTATGACCGGATTTAGGATAGATGGCCGTACTATCAAGAGGGGCAAACTTGTTTGCATATCGGTCATCTAGTGCCACTTGAGCGATCTAACTTTGCGATGTGTTAGGATCGAGTGGCGTGCGAAGAGCTAACCCGTCCTTTGAAATGATTGTGAAAATGCTAACACACTTGCACATGGTGATGTACACTTGGTGGTGTTGGCACATTTGCAAAGGCGGCGGTTGTATGCGGGGTTGAGTTGGGTTTAGGAATCGCTCATCCTCCCGCCGAGCTTGCGATGCAGGATTCGGCGCTTTTGAGAAAATGAGATGTCTATTTTCTATTGCGCCGGATGCATCGTGGTGGAGAAATCTTGCTATTCCTCGTGCTCAAGTTTGGTATACTTGTTGGGTAGCAAGGTGGAGAAGTTAGAAACGACGCGGCGACGAAACGGTGTTTTTCGCGCACGCCGGACGCCGGGGCCTGGGCGCTGGCGCATCCGGCGCATGATGCTAGAGTTCAATCGGCGCCCTCGACGTGTCGGGCGGGTTGCGCCGACGCGGTCGAATGGATCTTTGGCGTCCCGGCGCTTTAGGACGAAATCCGACAATAGAGTTTTGAACGCCGCCGACGCTGGGCGCCGGGCGCGACGGGCGTGGTGCGCTGGCGTGTCCCGGCGATGTTCATCGACATTCGACCGTTGGCGGTTTGAATGGCGCCTGGCGATCCGGCCGGGCGTCCAGCCGTGCTAGAAATCGCGAAGTTTGACCCCAACGGCTCTATTTTGGCTTGAGCTTATAAATAGATGGGGTGGCCGGCCTTGGCTGGTAGCTCAACACCTTGGGGACTTTGTGTCCTTGGTTGAGAGTGCTTGAGAGCCCTCCCACTCACATATGCTTGATATCGTTCATCCGATTGAGTGAGAGATCGAAGTTCTAGTGCGTTGCGTTGAGAGATCGCGTCGTGGCACTAGGTGTTCGTGTTGCAAGCCGGTGTGCTTGTTTCTCTTGGAGGTTGCCACCTCCTAGGCGTCTTGGTGGCAAGAGACTTCGTGAAGCACGCAAGGAAGCTTGTGTGGTGCTCGAAGAAGAGATTGTGAGAGGTTCGTGCTCACCACGGGGATCGTGAAGAGCAACTCTAGTGGAGCGTGTCATTGAGCTACCACACTTGTGTGTGGGTTCACGGTACCCCTCGAGGGATTGGCTAGAGGACTCACCTTTGTGTGAGGGACTCGATCGAGCTCCAGTGTGTGGGATTTGGCACCGCCATTAAGCTTGAGAATCATCATCGGGTGATTCGCCAAACTGTGGAACCACTAAAGTGTTGGTCGACACAACGACGAGTAGGGGGAAGTTGGCAAGCTTCTCGAGACCTCGGTAAAAAATCACCGGTGTCATCTTGTGTCCACACTTCGCGGTGGTTTGCAATCTCTTCGTCTCAAGCTTTATTCTTACATTCATATATACATTGTGATTGTGCTTGAGTAGAGTAGTTGTAACTATCTAGCTTGTGTAGCTTGTTTAGTTACTTTGCTTAGCTTGTGTAGCTAGGTAATTTGAGCCTTTGGGTTAAGCGTGTGTTGCCTTATCTATTGTACATCTAGTGAGCTTAGGGGCTTTGTGCTTGTGCTTACTAGAATTGTGTAGGAGCTCACCCGTGCTTGAAGTACTAGTGCTTAGGTTTGTGTGACCTTGCATTAGAATTGATTAGGAGCTTGTTGGCATTTGTTAGGTGCTAAAAGAATATGAAGGATTCTGCAAGCGCACAGAACACCTATCATTGTAGCTTTTCCCTAGGATGAGTATTCTAGAGTATCGTATCCACAGGGAAGCTTTGGCTAAAGAATTCTAATAAGTCACAATCATATATCCACTAACTTAGCAAACCACTAGACTGTAGTGAGGGGGTAATTAATAAAGGATAAGTTAATATCATAAAATAATAATCTACCTAAGATGTCAAAGACTATCTAAACTAATCAAGAGATCAAAGGGAGAGTTTGAGGTTCCTGAGTACTTCTCTATTAGTTAGGTTCTATGATGGCAATTACACTAATGCACTTTGGAGCAACAGTTCCTTTCCAACTCTCGAGAAAGACTGGGAAGAAGGTAGTTGGGAGAAGGCTGCCTAAAGCTCTACGAAAACACCAATCCGAACGTGGTGGACTACAAAGGCCTTACAGAGCTGTCACCCCTGGGGCTACCACAACTATCCGTGGGATTGGGCACAACCTCAGGTAACCAAAAGCCTAGACATCAAGTCTACACTATTGATTACTACTCCAGCTACCTAGAATAACTAGAGCACTCAATACGAGCGGAGATCCCATGCAAAAATATAACAACTATACTTAACCATATATGAAAGGTATGAAAGTGAATAGAGATAGTAAATATATGAATCATAAGTCTTGTTTTGCCTTTCTCTCATAATATGTGATATTTTTGAAATAAGGCAGTAGGGCACTATGCCTTCTTCTCTCTCACCCTAAATCTAAGGTTTTATATCTGGAGCTTATAAGTGGGAGAAAGACTACATCTACTTACTAAGCATATATTGTAAATTCAAGCAATGGATCCAAAGTCACGAGTCACACTGATCAAGTGATGCATGTGTATAAGGAAATGAATATGGTGGTAGGTGATGGTGGGGAATGTAATGATTGAGGGGAAATCTTACTTTTGCTCCTTGAGGAATCTTCTCTCTTTTGGAACTTGAAAACTTTAAGAGAACCTGGGTTGTATCTTTTTCTTTCTTTCTTTTAGAGAGGTGGGTCCTACTCACCCTCGGACTTATGTCTATTTTTCTCTCTCTTTTATTATTTTAGAGATGTGGGCTCTACTCGCCCTCGAACACTTGTTTATTTTTCATCTCTTTTGTTTAGGGAGGTAGGCTCTACTCGCCCGTAGGACTTTTGTCCATTTTTCATCTCCCTTTCTTTTTTTTCTTTTTCTTAGGGAGGTAGGCTCTACTCGCCCGTAGGACACTTGTCCATTTCTCATCTCCCCTCTTCTTTTTTTTTTAATACAACCCAAATTTCTTTTGAAATAACTTTTGAGAGAGAGACAAATGTAATGGAGCTTTTGTAAGATATTGGCTAGCAATGTGTGAGTGAATGGGTGTAGGGAATATTTTTGGTTAATCTCTCCCAGGGTAGGAATAGAACATTTTTTTTTGGATATTTGGTGGATGCTTTGTGGATGCGTACTTCCAGGATAGAAGCAGCATAAATGCAAGTGGGGTAGAGTGGAGTGGAATAGAGTATGGTGGAGTGGAATGTGCATGATCAGCATGACAAGTTTCTAAGGGTCGACAAAGATTGAATAAACTCAATGCAAAGCAAGTAGCCTATATATATATATATATCAAAGGGTTTTCTTAATCTAGGGAGCATGTATATATACGGCTGTGGTAGGAGGTTCAACACTCTTGTCACACGGGAACTTATCATGTGCACTTTAATTTTCAAAAGATAAATCTTGAAATCTAGTATTACTAGGAGTAAGATAAATAGCGGCTCGGACTCTCATATATCATATCCGTCAATCACCTAGACTTTAGAGCAAGCATTTGCTACCCACAGGTTTCGTGTTCAAAGCAAATCTCAAGTCAAAGCGATTTGCATTTAAAAGCTCGAGAGAAATTAAGCTTGAAAGATAGGTACTTGAAAGGAATTACGACGGAGCAACTATTCATCATCTCCAAGGCTAGAGATTATCTTGAGTTTATTTTATTCTCACACTCTAATTAAGACTCTTTAATAAAGACTATATAGACTCTATTTATTTGGTTTCCTTAATTATGCATCTTTTTTAAATCTTTCTAATAAAGCAAACAAATCTAGCTAATATATATATAAGACAGAGAGATACTTATCTAGATACATGGGGGTTGCCCTCCCCAAGCTAGATGTTGACATAGTCTTCGATGTTCTTGATGGTTGGAAGTAGAGGTAGATAGTAATGGTGGTGATTGATCTTCTTTTAATTTGGACACCATGTGTGTCATCTCTCTCTTCCTTGGGATCCTGCTGAACTCAAATAGACAACAAAACTAGTGAAACTTGATTAAGCGTTAGGGGTTAGCCACATTGCTTCTTGTTGCCAAAGATTATGATTATTCCTTTTAAAAAAAAGCGATTCAGCAGACTATTTTTGGATTTTCTATGCAAAGAAAAATGATGCATGCATATTTATTTTATTTTTATGCCACCACAATAAATATCCTTGTGGGTTGTTACACACCACAAAATTACTCACATGGGGCTTTGAGTTTTTCAAAGTATATGCAACAAACAAATATTTATTTTCTTTTCTAATGCAAGGCTTGTGCTAAAATGTAAATATGCTAAAGAAAAATAATTATGCATTGCAATAATGTAAATATGGATAACTACTTGATCTTACCTTTTCAAATGAGGGTTCGGTGTTTTAAGTCCTCGAGCGAGACTTCTTACCTTGTTGTTTCCTTGAGTGTATTATCGATCTTGACGGTCTTGCTCCTTGAGATGGTGAAGGATGGCGTCACCCATGTTCTTAGCTAGTCTTATGAGTTGGAGTGAAAGCGTAAGCGATTTCTTGTTTAGTGTGCGTGCTTGTAGGACATTCACTTGTTGAATTTTGGAGAGACCGGTAGGCTTCTCCACCATTTTACTCAAAGTGTGTCACGCTTGCAAAGTCAAGGTAGAGATCAAGTGCATGGGCTCTGTTGGTGGGAAAACACCAACAGAACCAAAACTTCATTCATTCTACTCTAACCATAAGCACAATAAACAAGATAGAGTTGATTTATTAAACGCTTTTCTTCAACCTAACTTGGGTGACAAGATCAGAAGATTGAGCATGATTGTTTGTGGTTAAAAACTTTCGACAGATCGAATCAAGCTCATTGACTCTTGGAAGGGTTTTCTTATCTAAACACCAAAGGCATGATTATGATTATGTTCTTCCAAAGCAAGGTAAGAAACATTCGGCTTGATTAGGACTATGAGATCAAGAGAATGGTGGTAGGAACAACTAAAGAAACAAAACATGTTGAGCTAATGAAGATGGATCAAGCAAGGGTTTTGCTCTAACATGTTTGTCTCTTTGTTTATAAACATGCCATAGTTAAGGGAAAGCTTATTTATTAACAACTTACCTCAATATGTTACCTTAATTGTTGAAGCATGCCAAAGACCGTAACACCTCGTGATGGTCCTTCTCTTACGCTTTCGAAGCTTTCCTTGTTTGGCCTCTTGTGTATCTTGTTCCTCACTTGTCTCCTTTATTGCATCGTGTTTTTCTTTCTTGTTCTTTAAATTGTGCTTAGACCTTTTTGCTCCTCTCATGATTTTATTCTGTAATATTAGTTTGACAACGGATACCAGGAAGGAATACAAGTAATTGTAAACAAGGGTAGAACTGTCATGGAGCTTTAAAGTTGCTTTTATGCCGGAAGAAGTTTTGATTGGATATTTTATATGCTCACCATTACTTTCTCTCTAGTTGGAAATTTTATGATATCTTAAGTTTGATTTTTATGCATGACATCTATTAACCATTCAAACTTTTTAGAGAGATAAAGTAATTGTGAGTAAAGGGATTGCGAACCAGCATGTCAAAATGACAGAAGCTTGAGTAGAGGAGGAGTAATGTCGGATGATCTTTAGAGGAGTCGACCTTCTTCCCCCATGCTTGAGCATTCCTGTCACTCGACACTTTAAGTGTGAATGCTGAACCGTCCATAATCGTGTGTTGTAATCATCACGTCCTTAGACATTGTTCATCCTTTGTTCCTGCAAAGTTAGTGACCAAGAATACCCGAAGGGAACTTGTCCTAGGAACATATTGTTTTCTTTTAGCATGAGCCTTCATGTGCTCAGATTTTTTTATTTATTTTTTATAGAGAACATAAGACAAAGGCTATATATAATTATGTGATTTATATTCACTTACTGTCTTTGATGTTCTTTTGGTCATTGCTTTGTCCATCCACTTCTTTCGAGTGATAGCTTTTTTAGATCGTGTTGTATGACACTCTTCTTCATTGAATAGACATAGCACAGATCCTTTCCTACAAAATATTAATGGACACATACCCGAGGAAATATACAACATGGTTGAAGCGGGGGTTGTTGTCCAAGGTTTATATGATCTCATCGATGCTAATGCAAAGGTGGTTATTTGATTATTTCTTAGCACTGATTTTATTTATCATGTCTTATACACATTTTATTTATACGACTGCACTCTAGCATGTGGATCAAGGCAAAGGTAACTTGTAGCAAAAGACAGAGTGAATGATATTTGATACTTACAATTCTTCCATCAATGAATGAGCCGTGTCTTTTGCACAAGGTTGGAGTTCATCGTTGCCTTGCTTCATCTCCGATCCGAGTTCATCTCTTAACTTACCCAAATTGGATTTGATAGTTCTCTGCATGAGTTAGTCCAACAAAAATATAAAGCATCTACTACAACATACTATTGGTTCAAAAGTCAACCTAGACACCACGTCCAATTTGATTTAGGAAGGCATTTTAACCTAAGCACCACGCTTAATTTAAAAGCCAATAGAAATAAAATCACCACTCCTAAACTAAGCACCATGCTTCATTTAAGAGATGTATGAAGATATTATAAACCTTAGCATATTATAGTAAACAAAGGTAACATGAAAGCATCACAGAGATTTACTTAAATAGAGACGAAAAGAGCATGATCATGGTGAGGATTTTTTTAGATGCAAATGACATGGATGAATGCAAAGGAACTAAACATGCAATGGATCTACTATGATAAAACATAAACTAAAGCGGAGTGAATGCGTGAGTTGATCAAGTAAACATGCAATGCAATGCAAGAAATTAAAATGATAACTACTCAATTAATTTATAGTCCATGAGCAAGACTTTCTCACCTTTTAATCATACTTACCACGATGTGCGGCTTCTATGTACGTCACTTGAGATGAGTGCATTGAATTCTTGTGACGTCGACTTCTTCTTTAATCTACATATGGTTAGAACAATATTTAAATACATACCTTTGAGATGGCAGGGTTCCAATATGTGATGAATCTTGAATGATCAGGCACCACGGGTTCTTCAATCTTTTTGTTTTTCTTTTCTTGTGGAATCTTGTCGGGAAAGTCGCAGCGACATCTTTTGTCTGTCTATTCCACAACTTCAATGAGAACAAGGGTAATCCTACTAAAGCTAGTGATACACTAAATTAGCGTACACATCATGATCATCATTAGAATCTTTAGGCCAATTGCTTCCCAAGCAACGGCGTCAAAAAGCTTGTTGGTATTTGTTAAGTGCTAAAAGAATATGAAGGATTACGCAAGTTTACGTAACACCTACCATTGTAGCTTTTCCCTAGGATGAGTATTCTAGAGTATCGTATCCATAGAGAAGCTTTGGCTAAAGAATTCTAATAAGTCACAATCATGTATCCACTAACTTAGCAAACCACTAGGCGTAGTGAGGGGGGTAATTAATAAAGGATAAGTTAATATCATAAAATAATAATCTACCTAAGATGTCAAAGACTATCTAAACTAATCAAGAGATCAAAGGGAGAGTTTGAGGTTCCCGGTACTTCTCTATTAGTTAGGTTCTATGATAGTAATTACATTAATGCACTTTGGAGCAACAGTTCCTTTCCAACTCTCGAGAAAGACTGGGAAGAAGGTAGTTGGGAGGAGGCTGCCTAAAAGCTCTACGAAAACACCAATCCGAACGTGGTGGACTACAAAGGCCTTGAGTTTGTCACCCCCAGGGGCTACCACAACTATCCAGGTGGGATTGGGCGCAAAGCGCAACCTCAAGGTAACCAAAAGCCTAGACACCAAGTCTACACTATTGATTACTACTCTGGCTACCTAGAATAACTAGAGCACTCAATACGAGCGGAGATCCCATGCAATAATATAGCAACTATACTTAACCATATATGAAAGGTATGAAAGTGAATAGAGATAGTAAATATATGAATCATAAGTCTTGTAGAGAAGATATAAAGACATACCATACTCTGAAGACATCTCCAGAACAGGAGCATAGCTCCTCTCTCCTTTATTCTTGATTAGATCTAAGTTAGATCTAATCTAGTTCTAATTACATGGCTAATCTATCTCTAATTACATGACTAATCTTCTTCTAATCTACTTCTAATTCACTAATCCCAGAGAGAGGTTATCCTTACATTGGGACACCTCTATAACTGAGAGTTAATGAATAGAATGAGATAGAATGAATTAGGGTTTAACCCTGGGGTCAGGGGGTCTTCTTATATAGGCCTTGGCGATGAACGATGACCATTGGATCAAACCGACCTTCGATAACGGTGTAGATACAACCTCAAGGTCGGTGGTAAACCGACATACAAAGCTGAGGCTGACATGTGGACCCAGCCTGGCGGCCGGCCTAGTTGGCACTGGCGGACGCCAGGGTGGCATGCCACCTCGGCTTCAGGTTTCTTCTGGTGTCCTCTGGTACCTTCTAGAATGTTTTAGTCCACTTTTCGGGTCGAGTTACTTCATGGTTAAGTCTTGTCATCGTATGTGAGATATATTCTAGAACATGCTCCATTCTTCTCTGCATTTATCCGTTAAGTCCCTAAAAAGATATAAATCACCAAAGCTCGTGGAATTATGTTAGTTAGACCCCTAGTCTATGTTGATATTCATTTTACGTCCTTATTTCATGTTTAGTTGACTATTAATATTATATTATAACAGGTGTCAACAGAGCTCAAGCTAGGCTTGTCATCTCACTCTTCTTGTGTAAGATCTTTTGTGAGGTGATTTAGAGTCTTAGTTAGAGAGGTGAAGTCTTGGCTAGACCGATAAGTTTAACTCCGCAATTGTATTCGGTTAGCCTTTGCAATTAGTTTTAGAAGGGACTATTCACCCCCCCCCCTCTAGTCCCCATCTCGACCCTTCACGTGGTATCAAAGCAAGGTCTCTCTTTTAGTGGTCTTAACCGACCCGAGAGGATGGAAACTAGAGGGTTTAGTGATGCTTGTTTGAGTGACACACATATTTTTGATGGCACACACTTTGCACGGTGGAAACACCATATGCTTGATCATTTTTGAGCCATGGGACCTAAGGTTTGGTGGGTTGTCACTAGTGGTCTCACCGGTGTCTTGGACCATAGAAATCTAACCAAAGCTCAAAGGTCATTGTATGAACTTGATGCACATGCATATCTTTTTCTAATGAATTCTTTGAGACTTGAAGATTTTGACAAGGTGAACCATGAGGGATCCGCACATGAGGTGTAGGAGTCCATCAAGCACACCTTCGGCGATGCCTCCATTTGGGATGATGGCAAGTTTGAGAACGAGGCGCCAAAGGTGGTGGTTCATGAGGATGATGAGCAACATTGCTCCACCTCATGGTCAAGTGAAGATGATGATCGAACTACCACAAGTTCACTTGACAAGGTTGATGAAGATGCCTCAAGTGATGCAAGTGATGATACTACTTCAAGCACACACTTGATGGCAATATTGATGGTTCATGCTCGGTTGATGATGCTACTTCAAGTTCATCCCCTACATCAACATATTGTCTCATGTCACTAGGTGACACCAAGGTATCAAATGACAATGTGATTGATCACCATGATTCATATGATGAGCTTGTTAGTAGACTTGCTAGCATGACCATGTCTTTAGAAAATGAGAAAGCTAGATCTTTGAATTTGAAAAAAGAAAACTCATTTCTAAAGTCAACATGTGAACAACAAGAGCATCTACTTTATGTCACTACTTGTTCACATGATGTGCTAAAATTGGCTCATAAGGAACTTAGTGTTACTCATGATAACTTGGTACAAGACCATGCTTTTCTCACTAAAAAGTTTTCAAATGAAAAATCTAAAACTAGTGAGAGCTCATCACTTGGGTCAATTGATCAATCACATACTTGTGCTAACCCTTGTGATGTAGGCA
The DNA here is from genome assembly GCA_015847255.1 of Hyparrhenia diplandra. NCBI lineage: Eukaryota > Viridiplantae > Streptophyta > Magnoliopsida > Poales > Poaceae > Hyparrhenia > Hyparrhenia diplandra. Next base: position 429,619 of record JADLZK010013134.1, read on the forward strand.
AGAAGCATGTATCCACCTCTTGTGACATTTTATTGGATATGCCATGTTCTTCACATTTAGATGTTTGTTCTTCTCCTATGTCTTGTGAGACTAACCTTTTGAAGAAGAATGATGAGCTCAAAAAGAAAGTAAAGAATTTGAGTAACCGACTAGAGAGGTGCTACAACTCCAAGGTCCTCTTCGAGCAAATAGTGAAGAATCCAAGAAATCTACATGATAAGAGTGGTCTTGGGTTCATCAAGAAGAAGATGACTAAAAGTGGGAGGAAAATAGCAAAGATGATCAAGAAGCAAGAAAAGAAGAAACTATCTCATTTCATGTGCTATCAATGCCATGAAAAGGGACATCTTGCAAAAACTTGTCTAAATGATGAAAAGCTCAAGTTGAAGCAATAAGAAAAGCCTCAACTGAAGCCCCAAGATCAAGTCAAGATCAACCATGAAGCTAAAGTTGATGACTTGAAGATGAAGAAGAGAACAAGAAGGGGTGGAAGAGCTTATACAAGGCATCCAACTCATATTCAAGATGCCAAGATGATGAGCAAGATTCAAGAGAGAAATGTGCATGCTCAAATCAAGTGTTATAAATGTGATACATTGGGCCACCTAGCTTCGGGTTGTCCAAACAAGCTTGAGAAGAAGGCTCAAGCAAACAAGTTGAAGCAAGGCAATGAGAAACATCAAATGAGCAAGAAAGAAAAGGCTCAACAAAAGAGAAGATGCTACTTATGCCGGGAAAGGGGACACATTGCTCATTCATGTCCCCTAGGTAACAATTCTAAGCCAACTTCAATTGATGATAATATTGTGCTTAGAAAGGATGACAACGGTACCTCCTCGGTTGCTATTGCAAAACATCCCGCTACTCATACTAAGGCCTTGCCTAAGTATGTTGCACCTAACTTGAGAGGACCCAAACTAGTTTGGGTATCATCAAAAGGTGGATGAATGTGTGTAGGTACCATGACATTGGAGGCTTCATTCAATAGAGTTCACATTGTTCATCATGTTATTGAGTCAAGTAATGAAGCCTAGAGCTATTATATCCCAATGCCAAGTCATGACAAGTGAAGTCCAAGTGCTACAATATACAAAGTGCTTATATTCTAGTTGTGGTGATTCTTTGGAATTATTTGATGGCTTGCAAATATTTGTGTTGAAGCTTGCTATTTGGTGATCATGATCTACAAAGGTATATTTCTAAGTGATCACACATATTTGGGTGCATATGAGTTGATTGAATTGGATATATATGCATATATGTTGCTTGCTATAAGATGTTTGAATGGATTAAATGCTTAGTAGTCAAATTTGAGTTGGTTTGAATAGATATGATCATGAGATGACTCTTAGTATGTGATTTCAATTGATATATGTCTTATGATGGTATTCAAACAAGTTAGCATCAAGTTTGATTCAAATTGTTGAAGCATAGCTCAATTGCTCAAATCTGTCCACTATTGCAAAATCTGAGTGAGCTGTGATCTTAGCCATGTTTGAATGATCAAATCTTATTGGAATGGCTTGAAATTTGATATGCATGCTCTATACTTATGGTACAAGAGGCTATAAAAATGTCATGATGATAGAACAAGGGATACTTCGGTTTTGGAGTAGAGCTTGTCAGCTATGTTGCAGCAGTTTTCAGCATGTAGTAGTGTGGAAAGATGTGAAATCTGGTAGCAATCTATAAGGACTTTGAAGCTCAAATTTTTATGGATGCTAGATGACTTAGTGTTGAACATCTCCACTAAATTTCGTGGCATTTCAACATGTACATTGTGAGATATGGTTCATTCTTCAAGATGTAAAAAATCTGCCAGAAAAGTGACAATTATTGGATTGATCAAGAGTCACTTTGATTGAAAGGTCCTCAAGTTAGAATCTTATTTATAAGTGTTTGAGGCACCTAAGTTTGGTTTTGAATTGAGTTAGAAGCATGACAAACATGAGTACAAAGGCCATTGATTTTGGGCATCCTTATATAAGGAGGGCTTAGGCTATATCCCTAAGAAAGGCAAGGCCGCCCTTGTAACTCACAAGACTCGTTTTGTGAAGAACAATGGTAGCTATTGCAAAGCTTGCAAGCAAGTTGGTCACATAGAGCAAAAGTGCATGAACAAGAAAACCAATGTCTCTTCCATCAAGCTTGATCATTCATATATGCTTGTGAAGAAGGACAATGGTATTCGTGCTAGGTACATTGGTACACCATGGATGGGCTCAAAGAAGAAAACCATTTGGGTACCAAAGGCCTTGGTGACTAACCTTGAAGGACCCAAAAAGGTTTGGGTACCTAAGAAGAATTGATCTCTTTTTGTAGGTCAATTATCGTGCCGGAGGAGAGCATTGGATAATGGATAGTGGGTGCACTCAACACATGACCGGGGATTCTCATATGTTCAAGTCAATTAGTATCAAGGGCATTGATGAGTATGAGTCAATCACATTTGGCAATGACAAGAAAGGCAATGTGTTGGGGCTAGGCAAGATAGCAATTACTCAAGAGAAGAGCTTGTCAAAGGTGTTGCTAGTTGATCATCTTGATTACAACCTATTGTCGGTTTCTCAACTTTGTGATCTTGGTTACAAATGTATATTCACAAGGTAAGAAGTTGAAGTGGTTAGTGGTGATGGTGCCAATATGATCTTCAAGGGATTTAGATATGGTGATCTCTACCATGTTGATTTCAAGTCAAAAGAAGCCAAGTTGACAACATGTTTACTCTCAAAGGCCAGCAAAGGGTGGTTGTGGCATAGAAGGCTTGATCATGTTGGAATGAAGCAATTGAACAAGTTGATGAAGCATGACTTGGTTAGAGGCATGAATGATGTGAATTTTGAGAAGGACAAACCTTGTGGAGCATGTCAAGCCGGCAAGCAACATGGCAATGCACATCCAACCAAGAGCACAATGAGCACTAGCAAGGCATTTGAGTTGTTACACATGGACTTGTTTGGGCCAACATCATATTCTAGCATTGGTGGCAACAAGTATGGTTTTGTCATAGTTGATGACTACACTAGATACACATGGGTGTTCTTTTTGCATGACAAGAATGATGTCTTTGAGCTTTTCAAGACATTTATCAAGAGGGTTCAAAATGAATTTGAGACATCCATCAAGAAGATTAGAAGTGACAATGGGAGTGAGTTCAAGAATACAAGAATTGAAGAGTTGTGTGATGAGCTTAGAATTGGACATCAATTCTCACCAACCTACACTCCTCAATCCAATGGTGTAGTTGAAAGAAGAATAGAACCTTGATTGAAATGGCAAGATCAATGCTTAGTGAGTACAATGTTAGCCATTCCTTTTGGGCCGAAGCAATCAACACGGCTTGTTATTGTAGCAACCGATTATATTGCCATGGTATGCTTGGGAAGACACCTTATGAGTTGCTCAATGGAAGGAAGCCCAACATTGGATACTTTAGAGTCTTTGGATGCAAATATTATATTCTCAAGAAAGACATAAGATTGGGCAAATTTGACAAGAAATGTGATGAAGGTTTCTTAGTTGGATATTCAACCACAAGCAAAGCATATAGAGTTTGAAACTTGGGTAGTGGCAAATTTGAAGAAGTTAATGATGTGGAATTTGATTAAACTCAAGGCTCTCAAAATAAAGTTGAAAATCATGATGATGTTAGTGGTTCTAACTTGGAGAATGCAATGAGGAACATGGATGTTGGTGACATTCGGCCAAGGCAAGTTGAGGATGATGATGATGATGATACTCCATTGACTACCACTACCATTGAGATTGATGCAAATGAAGCAAGCACTAGTGGTATTCAAGATGAAGATCAAGAGCAACAAGCTAGTCCAACTACTCATCCTAGTCATCAAGTGCAAGTGATGCAACCATCCAACATTGCAAGGATCATCCAATTGATCAAATTATCGGTGACATCAATAGTGGAGTGATTACTAGAGGAAGTTTGGTATCCTTTTGTGCTCACCATGCCTTTGTGTCTCAAGTAGAGCCGAAAAATATTGAGAAGGCACTAAAGAAGGAAGATTGGATCAATGCTATGCATGAAGAACTCAACAACTTCAAGAGAAATGATGTATGGGAATTGGTGGAAAGGCTAAAGGACTACAATATGATAGGAACCAAGTGGGTCTTTAAGAACAAGCAAGATCAAGATGGAACTGTTGTTAGAAACAAGGCAAGGCTAGTAGCTCAAGGGTACACTCAAGTAGAGGGTCTTGACTTTGGAGAGATCTATGCACCGGTTGCTAGACTTGAAGCAATTAGAATCTTGCTTGCTTATGCATGTGCTCATGATATCAAGCTCTATCAAATGGATGTGAAAAATGTATTCTTGAATGGCTTCATCAATGAGTTGGTCTATGTTGAACAACCACCGGGCTTTGAAGATGAGAAGTATCCCAACCATGTCTACAAGTTGAAGAAGGCTTTGTATGGATTGAAACAAGCACCTAGAGCATGGTATGAGAGATTGAGAGATTTTCTCCTCTCTAAAGGGTTCAAGATGGGCAAGGTGGACACCACTCTCTTCACCAAGAAGATTGGAAAAGACTTGTTTGTGTTGTAAATCTATGTTGATGACATTATCTTTGGGTCAACCAATCAAGAGTTTTGTGAAGAGTTTGCTAAGATGATGGCCAATGAGTTTGAAATGTCAATGCTTGGAGAACTCACATTCTTTCTTAGACTTCAAATCAAGCAATTAAAGAATGGCACATTCATTAGTCAAGGCAAGTACATCAAAGACATGATCAAGAAGTTTAATCTACAAGATGCCAAGTCAATGTCCACACCTATGGCAACCAATGGAGGCCTAGACCCCGATCCTAGTGGCAACATGGTTGAGCAAAAGAAGTATAGGTCTATGATTGGTAGTTTGCTCTATGCAACCGCATCAAGACCGGACATTGCATTTAGTGTGGGCATGTGTGCTAGATATCAATCCGATCCAAGAGAAAGTCACCTCAAGGCAACAAAGAGAATTGTGAGGTACTTGAAGGGCACACAAGATGTTGGACTATGGTATCCAAAGGGATCCAAGTTTGATTTGATTGGATATTCGGATTCTGACTATGGAGGGTGCAAGATAAATAGAATGAGCACAAGTGGCACATGTCAATTCCTTGGAAGGTCACTAGTATCATGGTCTTCAAAGAAGCAAAATAGTGTTGCTCTTTCAACCGCCGAAGCCGAATACATAAGTGCGGGAAGTTGTTGCACTCAATTACTTTGGATGAGGTCAACATTGAAGGATTTTGGATTCAAATTTGACAAAGTTCTATTGTATTATGACAATGAAAGTGCTAGAAAGATGACTCAAAATCCGGTTCAACATCCAAGAACAAAGCACATTGATATAAGGCACCACTTCATAAGAGATCATCAACAAAAGGGTGACATTTGTATCATGGGCATTGGCACCGAAGATCAACTAGCCGACATATTCACCAAGCCACTTGATGAGAAAAGGTTTTGCATGCTAAAAGGGAGAATTGAACATTATTGACTTCTCCAACTTGAGTTGATGCACCCCACTTATATGACATGCCTCTCCTTCGACAAACCCAAGGTAAAAGTTGTTTGTCATGGCATTCATATATAGCTAAGGGCTTGTTAGTGCATCTAGCCATCATGCATGCTTAATAGGCTCATTCATGGAAAATAAAATGTTTTCAATGTATGTGTGGCGCCACTATAGCTTTGAATGGTTTTATGAACTAGTGGTGGCATATGACATGTTTATGTGCTTGCAATCCTAGTGTTAACTCTAGAAAATGCGTTATTGATGTGTATTCTAACATGGTGCAAGATAACCTTTATGCATATGAGGTGTGAAAAAGCTTGCCCTTGGTTCAAACTTGAATACATGAAAAGGCAAGTGATCTAGATGAGACCACATGTGATACTTTGATTGACTTGATTTCTCTCATTTACACCTTTTTGATGATTGTTGACAAAGGGGGAGAAATAAGTCACAAAAAGATATTGAAAGGATCACACAAATAGGGGGAGCAAGCTCATAGACTATTTGTGCATTTGTATGCGCATGATCATAATGGAATGTTGCATTGGCAATTTAAATTCAATATACATGATTGTTTGGTGTATGCTAGTTTTTGAAAATTGATTGGTGTATTGACCAACTAGCATGCATAGGATGTATCTAGATAAAGCTCACATTTATGCCTATAATGTTGATCTCATGGGGGTATGTTGAGGTTTGATGAATGTCTAGTTACATGATGCTAAGGACTCCGATGGTTTCACGCTTCAAAGGTCCGAATTCTAGAACCTTAGCATCTCTTTTGGTATTAGTATCTCTCCCCAAGATTTCTATCCATACATATGTGCCAAATTGATCCAAACACATGGAAGCACATATGTAGGGGGAGCTACTACTACCAAAACCGAACCTTGAAATGTTTGTCCAATCTATGATTCATGATCAAAATGCTATGGACAAGCAATTCAAGTTCAATTGAATTTTATTTCCTATCTTTGTGATTTTGGTTGTCATCAATTACCAAAAAGGGGGAGATTGAAATCTCATGTTTGGTTTTGGAAATTGATGACACACTTGTGGTACTAATCCTTTGCTCTAAGTGATGACTTGAGATAGGATTAGGTGGATGACGTGGAGCATGATGATCATGAACATGGACAATGTCGGTGGACTTGATGGATCGTCAAGCTCGGTGATCGGCTTGAGAGGAACCCGGGAGATCAAGGCAAAGGTATCTTGATAGGGTTTTCCTTTCGATGATCAAGACACGATAGAGCGTGTGATCATATTATAGGATAGATAGCCGACTATCAAGAGGGAATGCCGCGACAATCCTTTGATGAAGTGCTTCTAGGTCCAATTGACTTGCATATTGCATTTAGGACAATGAGAGCACTAACTTCGATCTTGCCTAACTTATCGACAAGCTAACATGCATGATAACGTGATCATCTTCGACGTGTTGGCAACATATGGCAAGAGGCGAAGCAAGGTTGAAGCAAAGGGCGACAACAAAGATGAAGAACATCTTTGAAAAGGACGACCGGCCGGTGGCTCTCGGTCGGGGCGGGTTTTGGCGGGACGCGGCGGCCGGACCCACGACCGGACGCATGCACCGGTGGCTCCGGTCAGTGGGTCCGATCAAAAGAACAGAGAGCATGTTTCGGCCAAGAAGAAATCTTGACCGGACGCTGTGATCGGAAGCGGCGACCGGACGCATGAAGACATCGTCAGCTGTGGGCCAGGGGGCTCTGTCGTATCTGACCGGACGCATGGCTGACTGCGACCGGAAGCTGGACTGCACGGTGCGTCGGCCCGGCGAGAAGTCGGTCAAGGCGAGTAAAACCCCCAACGGCTCCATTTCAAGAGGGGGCCTTTAAATACTTGGATGGCCGGGTCTTTTACCCCTCTCTTGCACATTTGAACACTCTAACATGCTTGTGAGCATTTGAGACTCCTCTCCACTCATCTCTCCATCCATAATTCGAATTCTTGGTGAGATTGAGAGTGATAGAAGTGCATTGCATTGGTGATTGCATCTAGAGGCACTTCATCCTTGGAGAAGCCGCGGGATTCTTGTTTTCTTGGGAATTTGCCCGGTTCCCTAGCGGCTTGGAGCAAGAGGCGGTGTTGAGCTCGATTGGAGCTTGTTCGAGGCCACACCGGTGGTTTGTGAGGGGTCGTTCCTTACCCCGCGGGAGATTCGCGAAAGGAGCACTAGTGGATTGCTCGTGGCTTGTTGTACCCCCTCTTGTGATTGGTGTGCTTGAGCTCCCACCGGGGATTTGGCACCGGCTATTAAGCTTAGCAACCATCAAGTGGGTATGTCGCCACAACGGGGACTAGCGTGCCGGCAAGCACGTGAACCTCGGTGAAAAATCATCGTGTCACTTGTTCTTGCTCGTTGGAGATTTCTCGGTGATCACGGTGATTGGCTACAACCTCGACACTACACCGGTGGTATTGTATTCTAGCACTCCTTCGCATTACTTTGGTAGTATATCTTGTTAGGGTGCTTAGCTTGAGTAGCTTGTGTAGATAGCTTAGTCTTGTTTAGCTCCTAGTGGTAATCTAGTTAGAATTGCTTGTTCACCTAGGAGTAAACTAGCGACATAGCCTTTGTGTGAATTAGAGACAATAGAATTGAATTGTGGCTTGCTTAGCTAGAGTGTAGCATCGCTTATTTAGCTTCGCCATCTTATTGTCTAATCCGTTTGTTTAGTGTTGTTGCAAGAAATTTTAACAGGCTATTCACCCCCCCTCTAGCCATTAGGACCTTTCACCTTTGCAATTAGTTTTAGAAGAGACTATTCACCCCCCCTCTAGTCCCCATCTCGACCCTTCACCGATGCACCACCACTAGGCAGGACACGCTCCACCAACACGTCCAGGGAGGGGGCAGCCCCCGTCGGAGCCCCAAGGCCCCAAAGCCGGAGAGAAGGGGGGAGCACGCCGGCCAACACGGGGCGACCAAGGCCCCCGTCGCCCCCAAGGGGCGCACCGGGGAGGCTCGGCTCGCGGAGGGAGACTCGGGCGCGCGAGGGGGACGGCCGGAACCCTAGTGGGCCATCGCCACCACCCCCACGACCAACCGCCCTTGTTCTTCAAGATCCGGACGCTGGAGGACCAGATCCGCCACACAGCAGCCGGATCCAACCGCCGGCCGGCCACCGGCGCCGGAGCTGGAAGGGGTGCTCGAGGAGGAGTAGAAAGGGGGGGAGGAGGAGGAGAAGGAACGGGAGGGCATGGGGTGCCTTTCAGAGCCCCTGGCGGCCGCCGCCGCCGGCGAGGAGGGGCGCGTTGGGGCGCAGGCTGCGGGCGGCGGCGGCGACCGAGCCAGCACGGACGGGGGAAGAGGGGGCGGCGAGCGGGGGCCTCGAGTCGTCCCCCTGTCACGTAGCAGTACATTTCAACCCACATATATATATTGCAACAACAATTGGAGGTGTCGAATAGGCGGACGGAAGAAAATTTGGCGCCATTTTTTACTGGCTCCCGAGAGATCGGCACAGAACACGCCCCGGCTCTGACGGGCAGCCAGCCAAGAATAGGAAGTGTCGGGCCGTTCCCCGATGGCGCGCGCGCGGCGCAAGCACCGGAATTAGACCGAGGAGAGGGTAAGGGAAGGTGGAGGCACGAGGGCGCTAGCGGCGGAGATAGCGAGCACCCGGCGTCCGGCGACGGTGGCGCCATGGGTGGTTGCTACTCCGTCATTGCGGCCACCAAGCTGAAGATGCTGCGCCGCGGAGGCCGGGATGCCGCTGCCATCCTCCCCGTCGCCAGCCACGACGACGATGGGCCGAGCTGCTCCCCAGACCACGACAGCGTCACCGCCTGCAAGGAGAGGAAGAAGAAGTGCGGCAGGAAGGGCCGGAAGCAGGCCTCCATCCTGGGCGACGCCGGCACCGTGGACCCGGACTTCTCGCGGCGGTACCGTCTGGGCGCGGAGCTCGGGCGCGGCGAGTTCGGCGTGACGCGGCGGTGCGAGGACGCCGCCACGGGGAGGCCCTGGCGTGCAAGACGCTCCGGCGGAAGCGGCTGCTCCTGCGGCGCGCCGGGCCCGACGCGGACGACGTGCGGCGCGAGGTGGAGATCATGCGGCGCATGTCGGAGGCCGGCGGGGGCAGGGTGGTGTCCCTGCGCGAGGCGTGCGAGGACGACGACGGCGTGCACCTCGTCATGGAGCTCTGCGAGGGCGGCGAGCTCTTCGACCGCATCTTCGAGCGCGAGCACTACTCCGAGCGCGCCGCCGCCAAGCTCGCCCGCACCATCGTCGAGGTCGTGCAGCTGTGCCACGAGAACGGAGTGATGCACAGGGACCTGAAGCCGGAGAACTTCCTGTTCGTGAACAAGTCGGAGGAGTCGCCGCTCAAGGCCATCGACTTCGGCCTCTCCGTCTACTTCAAGCCTGGTACGCTCTCCATCGCAAGCCATACATCACTTGAGCTGGAACCAATCAGTGACATGGGAAGCTCTGCTCTGCTCTGCTCGTGCAGGGGATCGGCTCACCGAAGTGGTTGGCAGCGGGTGTTACATGGCTCCAGAGGTTCTCAAGAGAAGCTATGGGCCAGAGATAGACGTGTGGAGCGCTGGTGTCATCCTGCACATCCTTCTCTGCGGGTTCCCTCCGTTCTGGGGAGGTGAACTAATGCTGCTCTCTTAATTTGCATTCTCATACATACTTCATTCAACAGCTGATGCAATGCTGTTTGTTTCAACGATTGCAGACTCCGATGAGAAAATTGCACAGTCGATACTACGGGGAGTAATTAACTTACAGAAGGATCCATGGCCCAAGGTCTCCCAGAGTGCAAAGGATCTTGTCAAGAAGATGCTTGACCCAGATCCTAGTACACGGTTGACAGCAAAGCAAGTCCTTGGTTAGTACAGTCTTCAGTTCAATCTTAAGTTTATTGAAAACCAAATGGAAAGGGCAGACTGCATCTGTTAATATAAAAAAAAGGCACAAGCAACTTGATATATATTCTGTTGTGCTATACTGTTATTGCCATTATTTTTTCGACCGTGAGCATGTTTTTCATTAACAGGCTGTTATTGCAATTGTTGGAAATAAAAAAAAAACAAAGTGGTTTAATAATGCTGCATACTGAAATACGAGTATCTTTTCTCCTTTTGACCAAAAAACAAAAACAGAGCATCCTTGGCTCAAGAATGCTGATAAGGCTTCAAATGTGTCACTCGGAGCGGTTGTTCGGTCGAGGCTCAAGCAGTTCTCGTCTATGAACAAGTTTAAGAAGAAGGCACTTGGAGTAAGTTGCAGATAGCTTGCTGTTACTACCCTTAACTCCTTCAAGAGACACGCTGACTGATCTTTTTTGACAATGATTAATGCAGGTTGTCGCCATGAATTTGCCGAGGGAAGAGATTGACAAATACAATCAAATGTTCCATACCATGGACAAGGATAATGACGGTAATTTGTCACTTGAAGAGCTGAAGGAGGGTTTCCGGATAAACGGTCATCCTGTTCCAGAGGAAGAGATAAAGATGCTGTTACAAGCGGTGAGTGCAAGGATTGCTGTTTTTTTAATTCTTGTATCACATAATGTAGTATTAGGATGACTGGAATATTAGCAACATGAACTACAATGAATAGAGTCGAAGAGGTAAATTCCATCGTAATTGCAGCCAAACTATTCACAAACCTAAAAGTGTAATTTGCATAATGAAACCAATGCTCATACTACGAAGTTGCACAAATCAATTACCACTGCAATGATCTAACACAACTGTCTTCGTTTTGCAGGGTGATGTACATGGAAATGGCACATTAGACTGTGAGGAATTTGTAACAGTCTTACTTCACATTAAAAAGATGAGTAATAACGAGTATCTACCTAAAGCTTTCAATTTCTTCGACAAAGACGGGAATGGTTTTATTGAAATGGCCGAGTTGATGGAGGCTCTAGGTGATGGTGAACTAAAGCCTAATGAACAAGTGGTTAATGAAATTATTCTTGAGGTTGACAAGGATAAGGTAAGTATACTCAGTAAACTAATTGATCAAAACTATTAATCACTAAAATATTGACCACACTGTAGTTGCAACAAAACGAAAGGAAAAGAAGTGATTCACTTCACGACCATTTCGAATGAAAACTGAAGTTAGTAAACACCAATTCTTGACTAGTTCACTCAAATAAACTACCTTCGGACCCCCATCCCCCACCCACCCACCCACCCCACCAACCCCCAATACACAGTACATACTAGTTTTCAACAAAGTAAAAGATTACAACTCCGATGAGAGAGTCAGTGTAAATCCAAAAGACTGGTTGTTGGATTCCATGAACAATTTTATTCCTCGTCCTGGATTGCATAACATTCTTATTTAGCATAGTTGACATTTTGTAAATATATTCAACAGGATGGTCGGATCAGCTATCCGGAGTTTGAATTGATGATGAAGGGTGGATCGGACTGGAGGAATGGCTCTAGACGATACTCAAGAGAAAATTTCAGTGGCCTCAGTCGAAGGCTGTGCAAAGATACTTTATGAAACAAGAGTAGTTTCAAGCAGCAATTACTGACTGACAGTACCACACCCTCAACTAAACAGCAAGCATCAGAAGACAATGCAAAAGCAGGATTACTGGATCTGATGGAAATAACAGTTAAAGGAGATCCCATATACCAGTTGCATGCTTGACAAACTTCGTCAAGTAGCATGCCCTCTGGCATTGTCCTTTGTTCTGGAAGTAAACTTTACTATTCCTAGGATACATATCAATGACTTAGACATAGACAGATGTAAAGGAAGCCCCATCCATGCAATCTACTAACAAAATTTTGACGCTCTACTACTGTCAAATTCATAAAGAAAAGAAGCTGTGCATCTGTTGCCTAGAATTAAAATAGAATCCCCAACATCAATAGATCAAAAGAGCTTCAAATTGCTGAGAGGGAAAACAGTAATTCGTCCAAACACTATTTTACACTAAAATGATGGAGTACATGGCACCCTAAAATGTGATGAATTAATCTGACACAAATTTGAGTGAACGATACAACTTGAAAGCTTAGTAAAAAATTGGTTAAATATGCAATTCAGTAGTTCTATAATGAAAACACATTGTGTGCAACTAAAAAGATAGAATAAATAAATAAAATAAAGAAAGTTATCTTAAAAACTAGCTTTCAAGAAATAAAAACAATCTTGGTTGACCCCAAAAATAAATAAATTCTGAATCACAAAAACATGTTTTTTAATTAGAATTCAGACTCATTTACCAAAATTACCTGAAAATCTGTGTTTGATGGAGAAAGGTGAGTAGCTCACTTTTCCAGGATTCCCAAGAATCATATCGGTGACCATTTCAGCAGTGCCTAGTGCCTAAAGAAAAATTGGCAGAACAACCTTAACTCTTCTATCTTCTTATAAGGAAAATGACAGTAGAATAGTAGAGAGCAGAGTGCCTCCATCCCTGTTGTCATGCAACAGATTCATCTATCTTATTTTGAATCAGGAACATGCCAGCCCTCACACAAAGTAATTCAACTACCATGAATCAGCTCCAAGAGGAAACAAGGTATCTATCTATCTAGTATTTCTGTAACTACCGTTGACCAGGAGTGTGAGGGTATGTCATGGGCAGCCAGCAGGCTGCCACCGGCCCAATAGGCCCAAATGACAGTAGCGGCCCAATAGGCCCAAGGATCATTAGCTTAGCCGCTAAGTTAGGTTTAGGGTTAGTCCCCTCTCTATATAAAGAGAGGCAGGTCTGTCATTTAGAATTAAGCAATGGATTACCAAACTAATCTCTCTCTCTCAATGCCTCTCAAGCGCCTAGGGGCTGCTACCTAGAACTAAGCCCTGCGGTAGAGGGGTATAACCTCACCGGAGAAGACACTATCCATCGTCTATGACACACGGTATCTAGAGCCCAGCGATCCTTTTTCCACGGCCCGCCGCCAATCCTTTCCCCACCGTTTTCTTCACACGCACAAAAAAAAATCGAAAAAAAAAAACGCGCCGCCGCCTCATCGGCCGATCCAAAGGCCGTCGCGACATCATCGCCGCCGCGCGCCCTTCCCACTCATCGGCGGCCGTAGGCCATCCCCTCCACCACCCCCGGCCACGCGCCCCCATCTTTTCCACCACGGCCCGCCGCGACACCACCACCACCACCCACCGCGCGCCATCTCCGTCCGATCTTCGCCCTCCCGATCCTTCGCCACGCCGCCGCGACACCACCACCACCGGCCGCCCGCAGCCTCTATCTCCACGCCGTGCGGCGGCTCGCGCCTCGCGCGCCCCCATCCTCCCACCACGCCGCCGCATCTTCTCCACCACAGCCGCCGCGCGCATCTCCGTCCGATCCTCGCCCTTCCGATTCCGCCGCCACGCCGCCGCAAGGCCGCCACCACCAGCGGCCAGCGGCGCCGCCATCCCCACGCCCGTTCGCGCGGCCCTCGGCGCCCGCCGTCGCGCGGCGATCCAGACGACCACGTCTTCACTCATCGCCCCATCCGGCGGGCGCGACCTCGGTCCGGATTGACCGCGGCTCACAACCGGCCGCCCGTCCTCCGGCGCGGCGATTCTCTACCACCTCCACCGCACCGGCTCCGCCCGTTTCTCCATCGGCGGCCGCATACCGGCCGCCACCCCGGCCCTCGATGGATTTTTCCGCGATTTGATGGGACCTCGATCCGGTGGCCTTCGTCAACCGGTCGCGAGCTCTACTTCAGCCGGGGAGCGCATCATGGCGGAAGAACGAGTATGGTCGGCTTCCCGCAATTTGAAAGGCGACGCCCGAGTGTGGTTCCGCCAAGTCCGGCAAGATGAATACCCGGCGTGGCGTCGCTTCACCGAGCTCCTCGCTTGCGTTTCAAACGCCGTCGTGCCCCAACCCCGCTTCCTCGGGTATCCCGTGGTGTCGACAACTCCCTTCGCATCCTTGCCGATGTTTCTACAATTTGGATCGCATCAAGGAGATGCTCAACGCGATGGCGAAGAAGGACCCGTGAACGCCGGGCGGCTGCCAGATGCGCCTCCGGGCCGCGGCACGCGGGGGGACTTCGGGTACGCCGCCGAGCGCAGCTCTTCATGCGGCAAAAGCATCGGAGGAGCAGCGGCGGTGCGACTACAAGCTGCGGGCGAGGTTTCCTTGTCCGGCGTGTGGTGCGGAAGATGCGCATGCTCCTCGGCTCCGCCGTCGTGCGTGTTCACCACCTCGGCCTCAACCATCCTGGTCCTCTTTGCTCCAAGTGAAGGGAGGTCCAAATATGGGCACTTCCACTACGGCGCACAAGCGTAACCTTCCAAAGATCGGGCATCACCGGATATGGCCGCCTCCTCGCTTCCTTGTTTCTGCCATGGTGCTAGCCGACTCCAACGCAAGAGCGGGCTGGTTCACGCTCCACCCTTCCGCCCCCCAATGAAGCCCAGGCTCTTTCCATGGGATCGGTGGACATAAATTATTTCATATTTTAGTCTTAAATAAGAGAGGTGCGCCGAGATGTAAAACGCTTACCCCTAGGTCGCGTCGAATAGGTCGCGGCAACTATCCGGCTCGAGGGGCAGCCGGGTCTCCAAGGGCGGGGAGATGTCATGGGCAGCCAAAGAAGCCGCCACCGCCCAATAGGCCCAAATGACGATAGCGGCCCAATAGGCCCAAGGATCATTAGCTTAGCCGCTAAGTTAGGTTTAGGGTTAGTCCCCCTCTATATATAAAGAGAGGCGGTGTCCGTCATTTAGAATTAAGCAATGGATTACCAAACTAATCTCTCTCTCTCAATGCCTCTCAAGCGCCTAGGGCTGCTACCCTAGAACTAAGCCTGCGGTAGAGGGGTATAACCTCACCGGAGAAGACACTATCCATCGTCTATGACAGGGTACATTATTTATGCATATACAGCCTTATGCGACATGCGTGCTCAAGGAATTGGATCACGGAACTGTCCACCCTTAACCCCTATGCCACAAAAAAGTTACTAGTCTCATTCAAGGAAAGATCACTATGTATCTAAATGACAGAACTGGCATGATACCTTTTACATTTCAACTGCCTAACTAAACAGAAAAAATAATGTAACACAGAAACACTAGCAACTGGAGCAAATTGATACAGTGAGACTCACCAAAGTAAGTCCATTTCCTTCATGTCCTGTTGCAATCAAAATATTTGGCAGATCAGGAATAAAGTCAATAACGGGCTTTCCATCAGGCACTGAAACAGACAAGGTATTTGTTTCTGTCAGTATCAGATAAGGGCACAAAGCTAATAACATTGTAACGAAGAACTCAGACTATGCTTCTCTTTTTCTTGTTAAGAAACTTACTGTATGGGCGATGCCCTATTCTGATTTGAGTATTCTGATCAATATCAAAAGAAACATTCTTCATTGCAGGAAAAAACTCTCCTGCACGTTCCCATATACACTGAACAACGGATCTATCAACCTCCCTCGAAAAACCTTTGAACTCCCGGCTGCTTCCTGTAGTATAGACATGCCATATATTAAACTATTTCCTGTAGGTCACTTAAAATGGAATTCTTGTTTTGCTCCTAGAAGAAACTGGAACTTGGAGCAACGGGAGAAGACTGCTCCGTAAATTACCTAGAACTAAATTTCCCTTTGTATCTACGGTTGCAGTCATTGATACGGATAAAGCACCAAGCTCATCTTCACTAGATTCTGAAGCCATGTGTGTGCTATTTGGCTTAGCAATCTGATGGTCAACATATCCTACCTCCATAAGGGCATGATTCAACTTAACCTTGTCAAATTTCTCCAACACAAGAAGATGACCCTGAACAGGAAATATGTGAAATTATTCCTTTTCTATGTTGTTAATTGTTGGATTACATAACAGGAATTTCATAAATGCTATATGTAGCAAGGAATAACATATAAGGATTACAGATCTATTAGAGGACAAATGTCAAGCTGTGGTCATTGGTCAACAGATCAGTCTGAAATAGTTAAAATGTTTGCTAGCATGAACGTGGCACTTTCACAGGCTCATTTTGGCTGTCAACTCCTGGCCTTAGTTCATGACTTCATGCAAAAAGCAGGCAGCATTGTTTCCAATTCAAAAGGAATACATAAAATCCAATCCAATCTACTACTTTCCAGTATAGAACCTGAATCCAGTATAGTATCTGACTGTGCTGCATCTCACGTAAACATACACAAGTCTTGCAAGAATACATAAAATCCAATCCACTCTACGATTTTCCATATACCAGGTAAACATATGATAACCAATAATATGTAGACGGCTGAATGGTCAGTACCAAAATTTTTCAGAACAAAAGTCAATCCAAGAAATTTCAGATATACCTTTTCGTGGCTTGACAGGAATATCCAATGTCAAAGCTGGTTCTAAGAAACTATGCAATAAGGATCGAGTCCAGGCACCAGAAGCAATTACAAAAGCTTTTCTGCCATACAATATGTTTCTGGAAGTTTGGACAGCTTCAACTGTTCCAGTAACCTCCGATCTGCATAGAATAAAATCAGTTGTCATTTATCAGTGATGCGGAGAAAGGGAAATAACTATGAGATTAATAAAATTATCCGAATTCCTAACAGGTAGATAACACAAGCCTGGTAGTTGGAAGTATTCTTCAATTAATGAACGAAGGTGTCTAAAAATAAGAAACTTGAATACCTTATTAATGACATGGCAGGATCATTATAGAACTCCCTATACCTTCCTTCTGAGGAATATGAGTTATTGGTCTTGCATAAGAAAATGGACCAAGAAATATCAGTGAGACACTGTAACAGTGGACATTGCAGAACAAAATCAAACTCCTGAAGGGAAAAAAAAATAAATAAAACCTTCTCAATCAAAGAGACAGCCTGGAATGCATCAATCTGACAGTCTTGAGGCAAGAACATAGCACCACCATCTTTCCCTACACTGAGTTCTGGTTCTAATGCATGTAACGAAGAGGCTGACAAGAATTCCGCATGTATGCCTGCCTGAGACAGAACCTTGGTCCTTTCCTCCAATGTCTCCAGCTCTTCCGAAGTTCTCCCAACTAGCAAGCTTCCTTAACAAAATCAATAGCAGCATGTTACTGTCTGTTTAAAATCATGTTTGAGACTGAGATGACACAGAATAATACAGCATAGAGCATGTAATTTCCATGATAGGACATCTAATAAAATGACATCAGTAAATTCAAGTAATGTATGGATGGACTTAATAATCAGACTATCAGCACAATAAGGAGTAGCACTGTAGCAGGAGGGGCATCAAATCCATGACTGCAGGAGATGACAATAATCTTTCACTAGCAGTAGTGCAGTACCATTCATAACAAACGTAATATACTAATACCATAGCAATTCTGCCACTCAGATTCGTTTGCTAGTGTTTAGATACATGACAATTTATTCATAGACAAATCAAGCGGCAGCATGGTTCTACCTGTCCTCATCCAACCCAATCTCTCCCGTGCACCGCCGCCTCCCTGGCCGTCAACCTCAGCCGCCAGCTCCTCCCAAAGACGCTTGCTCCGTAGCGCCAGCTCCCACGTGTCACTCCCCGGCCTCCGGTGCGACATCCATATGTATCCCTGCCCTGCACACAACGAACCCCACCCACAGGCCCAAGGATGTATGGGATGTATTACATCCAACTCCATGAAGGCTGAAGCACCGAACCATCAACGCAGGCGCCAAAGGAAGCGTACCTGCGCCTGTGGCACCGGAGCAGGGGACGGCAGCGTCGGCGATGGCAACGGAGAGCGAGGTGTGGAGGAGTAGGTGGCGCGCGATGGCGAGGCCGACGATCCCAGCGCCCACAATTACAACATCGTGGTGGGAGGCTTCGGCCGCCCCGGCCACCGATGATGCGGCCGCCTGGGACTGGGAGGCCTGGAACTGGGACCGATGCCGGAGCGCGCGGAGGGGGCGGTGCCCAAGCCCGCGCCATGGGCCGCAGACGCCAGAGAGGCTCTGGGGGACACGCATCGACGGCGAAGATGTGGAGAAGCGCGTGGGGTTAGGGCTCCCCAGAGGCGAACGCGATGACGGCATCCATTGTAAGCGGACTAGCGGAGGCCGGCGGCCGGCAGCCGGCCAGGTGATCTGGGGAGCGACTGGCGATGCGAGCGAACTAGTAGAGCGGAACGACGGAGTGACGAGTCAACGGTCTCGCTCGCAACGTCAGTGCCGGCGATACATGTAACAAGGAAAAAAAAAAGAAAGAAATTTGCCCTCATGCTAGATGGATTTCGCTCCAGTGCCATCAATTTTGTGGGCTTCCCTGGATTGCGTTGAAATATTGACCACTCGCTGCAATGCCATTTTGTATTTTTTTTATATTCATTTGATCACTTTTAGGCTTTGTTTGAATGTGTATTCGTCTCAATCCACGTGTGTTAAAGTGGATTGGAGTGTAATTAAATTAGTATAATTAAATTATGTTCCACTTCAATACATGTGGATCGAGGTGAATACATTGACATCTAAAAATAAGGCTAGGGGCAAAAATTCTTTTAATGAAAAACGGGTTATATATCGGGGCGTGAAAAAAAGAAACATTTAGGGTAAAACTTGACATTATCTTCCAATTGTGCCCCTTGACTCAGATGTTCATCTGTTGTCGTGCTTGGCCGTCTTTTCAATCTCCATTGGTACCGCACCTACCATGATCTAGCCCTCTCCCAGCTTGCTGCTCCTCGATTTGGAGGTCATTCATGTCGAGGGAGCGCAAGGAGCGGTAACCTCGGAGCAGGAGGAGATTAGCGTCAGCATTGCTTGACGAGGCGAAGCTTACTGTTGTCGCCGCTCCCGCAATCAATTTTAAAAATTAGCATAAATCACCAAATGACATTCGGCGGGTGGCCAACATTTCATAAGGGTAATCTAGCGAAACCTACAAAATTGATGGCATTCTAGAGAAACTCATCTGACATGAGGGCAAGTTTCCAATTTTATCCATGAGGTATTTCGATGTTTCTTATTCCTTGTAATGTTCTATAATATTGAAGTGTTTTTCATTATATATACTCATTCTGTCCACAAAAAAGACAACTATAGAATTTGTGGAAATTAAACAAACTTAATTTTAAGCAAGTTTATAACTATAAAATTTATACAAGTTAAACTAACTTAACTTTAACCAAGTTTATAATGTCTTCAAATAGATTTACTATACGAGAATATATTGCATAATTAATAATTAATTTAATGATACTTATTTTCATCATAAATTAGCACTCTTATATTATACTCTACACATAGATATTTTTTTTTTACTGTAGTTCAGTACTCCGTATTTCACATATTCTCTCCAGTAATCTAGGTAGCAATATTATAGAGATGGTGTGTCGACAACAAAACCGGTAAATTAATCCGACACGAATAAACTTCATATCTTTTCATTTTCTCCACTATAAGGCAAAGGGCCTACAGACAGCAGCAGAGCTTACTAGAGGAGTACATAAGTACCTAGATCAAAATTTACATAATGAAACATTGATGTAGTCTAGGTAACTGGAGGCCTAGTCCCTGTAATCTTGGCTTTCGCTTCTCCTGGAGTGATGCCGGTCACCATGGCGTCGGCGATCCCTGTGGTGAGAGTGTCTGCTCTCATATGTATCCTCCCTGTGATGCCGATGGTGATGGTACCCATCATGGCTGCGACCAGGTTCATCTGAAGTTCTCTCCCTTTCATAGTTACCATCTTCCTCTGGTGGAGATACTTCGCCCCGTTCTTGGCTCCGTCTGTGCTTGTGATGATCCCTGTGGTGTGAGCGCCTGCTCTCATATGTATTCTCCCTGTGATGCCGATGGTGATGGTACTGATCACGGCTGCGACCAGGTTCATCTGAAGTTCTCTCCATTTCATAGTTACCGTCTTCCTCTGGTGGAGATACTTCGCCCGGTTCTTGGCTCCGTCTGCGCTTGCGATGATCCCTGTGGTGTGACTGTCTGCTCTCATATGTATTCTCCATGTGATGCCGATGGTGATGGTACCGATCAGGACTGCGACCAGGTTCGTTTGAAGTTCTCTCCCTTCCATAGCTACCGTCTTCCTCTGGTGGAGATACTTCTCCCTGTTCTTGGCTTCGTCTGCCCTTCTGATGACCTTCGTCATGTCCCTTGGACCTCCTCTGACTGCTGTACCTGTTGTCCTCCCTGGTAATGGATGATCTTGAGCTCCTGTGGCTTTGTGATTCTTCTAGCTCATCGCGGCTGCTTTTCCTCCTGTGAGGGGTTTCATCATCATCGGAACTTCTTTGCCTTCTGTAAGTACTAACCCCAGCTCTGTCCTTGGATCTTCTCCTAGGAGGTGAATCTTCAAGGTCAATATTGCTACTCTTCCGCCTTTGGTGGTGGTGGAACCTGTGGTAGTAGGGGGTAAGAAATGTTATTTAAGTAAGAAGAGATAAAATAGCCAATCCCTAGTTTTCCAATCTGCCACTGCCTATGAACGCACACAAGTGCCATGGTAGTTTTCCAATCTGCCACTGCCTATGTGGTTCAGTAATGAAAAGAGTAAGCAGATAGTGCAGATCAAAAATACAATTTAGAAACAAGGTTCCTCCTAACCAAAAATCCAAGTTTCCAACTGTCCAGTGTCCACTATTCTCAATGGCAAATGCTTGGAAATTTATAATAATATGTCACTTTAAAGCATGAAAAAAGATGAAATTGTGGTAAAATATCAGAAAGAGTGCTAGTATAGTTGTATAGTACTCTCTCCGTTCCTAATTTTAAGTCATTTCAGATGTGCCCTAAGTCCCTAAGTCAAACTTCCCTAGCCTTGACCAAATTTATAGAAAAGTGCACAACATCAAACAAGATTCATTAGATTAACCATGAAATATATTTTGATAGTGCATTTATTTCGTATTGTAGATGTTAAGATATTTTTTCTATAAATTTGGTCAAAGTTAGACAATTTTTGTCTTAAGGCAAAACTAAAATGACTTACAAATTGAAACATAGGTGGTACTTCATAGCAATATTGAGCACTTTTCCATTTAATAGTGTAAAAGTTAAAAAAAAATATAAGGTGATCTACCTGATAACGTGTCATATATCGCCCTTCAGGTGGTGGTGGGATCCCAAGCTTCTTCAATTCATCATAAGGAATCGGTCGCCTGTTTTGCAGAAAAATAAATACCCAAAACTTTTAACTCCAAAGCACATTATCATAAATCATGAATTATGTAGGCAAAATACTGGATACACTAGATGGCATCATGTGATCATACAAAGGAGCACGAAATGGCCTCTCTCGCCCTCCAAATCGTAGCTGTCCAGATTCTTTCATTCCTCCAAGCCCCCCTCCTGTAAAAAGGCCATTAGAAGTAACATGAAAGATTATCACAAAGTATTGAGTAAGAAACATATAAACAGTGCTTGAGAAGGGTAAATACCTAGCCTTCTTGGTATCCACCCCGGCATAAGCTGCTGCCTGTAGTAATCAACAATCACTTCACTGCCATCAATAATCGAATGGTGCGCGTCCTTGAGGGCAAAGGCAGTGGTGAATAATTTTCTTTCGGATATAACAAAGACTCAAAGCAGTAAACAAGCAAGTGTACAAAACTGAAACCATAAATAACAGATACCTCATAGGCACGACGCATCTCTCTGTCAGTTTCATACTCAACAAATGCATAACCACGAGAAGCACCTGTAACTGCAAAATGAAGTAGTCTGGTCAATATATTAAACTACAAACTCAAGAAAATTGTCCAGAAAATTGCAAATTCACGGTACTGGTTTAAGAAAGTTAATAGCCCACACTGAAGCTTATAAAGCAGTTGTAGCTTCATGCCTTCGTCAAGTTCTCACAAGTCATAACCACACAATTCGCATGGACGATTGGAACAGTGGCACTGGCAGTATGCTCAGTACAACGCTAGTACTATGATGTAGAAACAGCGGAGCAAGGTATCACTCACCAATGTCACGCACCAGCCGCATGCTCTTCACCCTCCCATACCTGCTCATCGCCTGCACAAACAGCAAAATGGAGAATCGACCGCCCCAACCATGAGGATCACGACTAACCCAGCAAACAAGCACTAGAAGCAAGACCATTCCAATGGCAACACGTGAAGGGGGCAGAAGGGGCGGGCGCACCTTCCTAAGCGTGTCGTCGTCGGTCTGGCGCGAGGCGGCCGACGAAGACCGTGCAGTAGGGGTCACCGGAGGCCTTGGGGTCGCCGAAAGGGTCGTCTGAGACGGAACAGGAGGGAACCCCAGGTAAGAGAGAGAGAGAGAGGGAGACGGAAGGGGGCAGGCGGAGAGGGGAGGTAGCGGAGACGCCCACGCACAGAGGCCGGCCTGGGAGCAGATGAGGGCGCGGAGGACGGCGTTGTCGTGGGGCGCGATGTCCGTGCCGTCGATGCTGCCGGCCTGGATCGGGTGGTACTTGTCCGCGTAGAACACGGCGTTCACGCTCCCGCCGCTCATCTCGCCACGGGCTAGCGCCGGCGCCGGCGCCTCCTGCCGCCGGTGGAGAGCTGGGAGAAGACGGAGACGAGAGGAGAGATGGGTTCGGCGGACGGCGCGTTGGCTCCCATGGCTCGCCTCGGCCCGTGTTTCTGATGGGTCGCAGTAAAGATAGAGTTGGGCTGGGCCCAAAGTACAATAGTTCTGGGCTTGGCCTTGTATCCTCCTCGTACAGGTACGCAGCTATAAAAATTCTCATGTATGCAGCTATACAAATTCTGAATGTTCGACTCTCAAAAAGGTTCTGAATGTTCGCAATGTATTTGTACTCTCAAATCAAGCCACACGAATGAGCTATCATTCTATGAAATTTCGCAATATATCTATTAATTTAATTTTCTTTCTCTATCTAGTCCTGAACTGATAATATGTATATGCTTCTGCTTGAATTGATCATCCAGAATCGTCTGTTGCAATTTTCCAAATATTCTAGACGGCCATGGGATACGGGTCATGCCTTGCATTGTACGCTTCTGGAAGGCAACTCTTCTGGATTCAAAAATCACGACCACGACTAAACATACTTTGCATGTCTTCTTTCTATGATGTCATAAATAAACATACTTGCATATAAAAATTATCATGATTTGGATGATATATCCCTTTACACTGACGTGGCAATAGGGTTTGCCATTAGCCTTTTGACGATCTTCTGTGTGATGCTATTCAAAAAGAGCTGGAGGGCATGACAAGATTATGTAACTATAGCAGTAAGATGTGCCATCTTAAAGAGGAAATTCGGTAAAAAAGAATTATTGTTACATACTACTACGCAACTCAGAGCTGGTGTGTTAATTACCGAGTGGCTTTCTATGTAATGTAGCATATGGATATGTATGTCCTCTTTGTTTCTGTTATTATTATGTAATAATTTCAATCAGTGTATTGTAAATAAGTAAGGATTTATTACAAATCCTTAAGAACTCAGTTTACCTTGAATAATCATTTGTGGAAGCCTTATCTCGAGCTTGGCATGTCAGGCAGGCTCGATGTTTCAACCGGGATGGGCAAGCTGGTCCTTAGGCCCTTAGGTGTTCGCTGAGACGAAATATATTTGAGCTTGCCAAAATTCATAGAAATATATGTTGTCACTCGAAGTTGTTTGAAACTTATCTGAATTTTGTCAGCCATGCATTGCACTTGCACAGACCTTTTTCCTAGAACTCTAAAAATTCTCGAAGAGTTGCTTGAACCTCTGAATTTGTATAGTTCAACGACAAACATCCAAACTCACTGATTTTTTTTAGAACATGCAGAGCGTGTTTTCTCATTAGAAAAAGAGAGCTTACAGTCAACAGACAAATGGTAAGGAACGAAAAGAAGAGGCAAGCCTCATCAAGAAAACAAAGTGCAAGAAAGAAATCAAGACGGCAGAGAAAATCACTTCCTCACCGGTGATCCATGCGCTTGGCCTTCGGGTGACCGACCTGCCTCTGGCCGCAACCCACACCGGTGTCCTCGGTCGGCGGGGTTAGAACCAAGGACAAAACGTGGCAATGCCAATATTCGAGAAAAAAAAACATTGGTCAAATGTTCCTTCTTAAGTTTGACTATACTATGTGGTGTCCTTCCTTCCCTGCAACTTAACCACAAATCCAAAGCACTTCAATGACGAATTTCTCCTCCTCCACCGTTCCGTGCTTCTTGTTCTTGCAGGAGCATCAAAGGTTCCTCCCCTGCCTCTGCCTCGCCATCGCCAAGCACTGCTTCCGCCTGCCGTTCAGGTCTCAGTTCCTCTGGTGCTGGCTGTGGTGGTGGGTTGCCAAGCAGGCGAAAAACTAAATGGCTATCCCTACCAATAGCACAAACAACAAGCTCATCGGGGTCATGTGGGGCAGCATCAGCATGCTCAACAGCAAGTTCAGCCAAAGCATCATCCCTTTGTTGCTCGTCATGCACTCGTCGCCGCTGACGGAACCAAATAACTGCCGAGATGATCAGTGCAACAGCCCACGCACCAGCAGTTATAAAGAACACCCCTCTTAAGCTGCTCAAGGTAATAACAGCAGGCGAACCTAAGACATTCTTTTGGCTGTCACATGCCAC
Source organism: Hyparrhenia diplandra (assembly GCA_015847255.1). Classification (NCBI taxonomy): domain Eukaryota; kingdom Viridiplantae; phylum Streptophyta; class Magnoliopsida; order Poales; family Poaceae; genus Hyparrhenia; species Hyparrhenia diplandra. The sequence goes on from JADLZK010013134.1 coordinate 454,619, forward strand.
CTGGTCTCCAAACCACTTCCTATCAATGCCCACAATCATGTCACCTTCCGTCACCTTCAGTATGGCCCTAGATATATCTGCGACCAGTGGAGAGCCCTTAGGGAAGACCTGTCAGTTGTCAGAGATTAAACTAATTAGGTCTCGGAAATTCAAAATTCGCAACATATGAATAGGATAAGTTAATTCATGAGCGATATTGATGATAAATAGATGGCCGTAGCCTACCACCATCTGCCACCTGAAACCAATGTATGCTCAGAACGGAAATGAAAGAACCAAAACTTACAAAGCCAAATCCACCAGTTTTGTATACACGGCCAACAACACTGTGGTCACTGCAATGTGTGGACATAAACTGCTTCAGGTAAGGTATCTCATCAAATATTGCTGCAACCCCGCCATTCCTACTGCCTCTCATCAATGCTTCAGCATATTGATCTGGTGATCTGTACTTCCTAATTTTGTGTTCATCAACTTTAAGGCTTATAAGGAGATCCTTAACAAAAGATCCATCATGGTATCCAACATAATCTCCATTTCTTTTAAGTTGATTCATGTCGACAATTGTCGGATGAAGTTGTCTCGCTGTCATCATGGAGGTTAAGCTTGCGCTATAGAGTTTCTCCAGCAACCAAACCAGTAATAACAGGTTTATTACCACAAACTTTGACAGCCATTTCTTCAACTTTTGATCTACAGAAATATAACAACCAACTTTTCAGGCCAAAGAAATACATAGATGTACAAAGGACAACAACACAAGGAATATATCTCATAACGTATTAAGTAAAATACATGCTTGAGTTGGCAAAACTATTGTGTCCACATTTTCTATTTTAAGGTTTTATTACTGTCTCATTTTTCTATTAGTACTATTCCAAAAATCTGCTTTTTATATTACAATTTCTGCAACTAATGCAACAGCTTCCTTATTTGGTTGTCCATATATAGCCATCTTCTATTTTGGATTTCTCACTAGCCAAAAATTGAAAGAAAACAAGAATGGCTCTCTAGAGTGTACACAAGATGTAGAAAATACTGCTGGAGATGGAAAAAAATGTAGAAAGCAATTTTTATGCAAATGGCTCTCTAAGTAATGATTTAGAGAGTGAGATTTAAAAAGACTCTTGGAGATGCTCTAATGGCTCCTTTTTAATAACTTTATTATTTGTTCTGAAAAAATGTATTATCCCCTTTACAAATATTTTGTGCAAAGAAAATGTTTGTTTCATGCCTGGTATCTGTTCATTCATATTCATAAGGAGAAATGTGAATATTCTTTTGAAGAACTTATTTTGGTTACCTCTTGGTGTAGATATGATCGCTTGAAAGCTGAAATAGGAAATATTGAAGAACTGGTGAAAACCATTGCCACCAAACTGTCTGTTTCTTTTTGTGCTCAACCAGCCATACAACAAAACCTGTGGCCACAAATACAATCAATATGACTGCCCAAAGGACATTTTCTATGGGCTCAACAAAAATCCAAAAACTCTTGCTCCAGTTTTCCTTCATGGGAACAACCATCTGCACCCCTGATTCAGTGTAAGGCAATGTGAAGTCAACATACAAAGAGCGGTTCATGACTATTGTGGTATCTCCAACCATTGCATCATATACCTGTTTAACACAAGTAAAGTAATTAAATCATGCCCATGGAAAAATTGACCTTTATGGAGTTCAACAAAAATAAACATCATATGAAGACCCTATGTCAGATCTTTTTGTTGGAATGTGATCTCGGCTACAACCGAGACTTGACATCTAAGGTTGGTCCACCTAAACATTGCTGGTTAATTAGGTAAATCTTCCATGATCGGCGGCAATCCTAAGTGGCCGTATTCCCATGTCCTCAGAGCAGGTACTACCCTTCTCGCCCACTCTTTATCAAAAAGAGGGTGCCTAGCTCCAGATTGTTAAGGACTCAGGTCTGCATCAATCACACCAACCCTGCTACGTTTGCAAGCTCTCGAGATTGATCTATTCTAACTACCGCTCCAAGCCAGTATAAAGTAGTGATCATATTTATACTAAGATTAAAATCTTGTTTAAGTTAATTCATATTTATTTTTAAACTTTATTTCAATGCTTTTCTCTTGATATTTTACTTCTTCCTCAATTTAGATCTCACATATCATATCAGGCCCGTTGCCTGTCTGAACATAAGAGCACATTTCAGTATGCAAAATTAATGTTCTCCTTACCTTTGAGGAAACATTGTAACAAATTTCACTGTACGTTGAGGATAAACTGCCAGGTACATCTACTGGCACATACATGAAGGGAACAGCATATGGCATCTCCTGCATGACAGCTTCAAAGATATCGATAGAATATCCCGTCACTACAAACTTTCCTGTGGTTTCATCTTTGTTTAAGTTTACAAATTGGTTGGGATATGGTTTTATTGGCACAGCAATTCGTAACTTCTTTCCGGTCACTGGCCACTCCCAACCTTCGGGGCAATAATGACCCTCCAGGCCAAATCACTGTTGTCAGACCACCAGTAGCACTAGGAGCAGTAGTTAGGCTCCTCCTTAGGCCTGACTTTAGCGTCCAAAACCCAGCAGTTTGATATGAATTACCAATTACATTGATAATCTCAAATGCAGGTGGCTGCCGTTGTCCATCAAGTAGAGCAAAATCACCAGATATACCCTGGAATCTTGTGGACCGGATTGCATCAATTAGCATGGATCCATCCTGAGAAACGCCCAGCAAGCTTAGATCATTAGAACTATTGCTGTTCTGTTGAGATGGCATTTGGAAGCCAAGTGTAAGAGATCCAGTCCTCCGTAGCGCCGTTGCAATAGCCCATGCTGTGTCATATGCCCACAACTGAAACACATTGGGGTTTGCTGGATAAGGTGAACCTGGATTTTCTTGAAGGTACTGTGAAACAAATCGGGCAGGGAAGTGGAGGAGCTTGTCTGATGGTGGCACATATGGACGGAAACCAAGAACCCCCTGCATTGAATTGATTGTGTTCTGGTCAAGGGAACTAAACATGTTCCCCACACTGTCTGTCACAATCCATGCATAACCATCAACAAGCATCTCAGCTTCATTGGCAATGAAAAAGAGGCGTGCTGCAATATCTGATGACATGTGCACAATAAACACTCGTGTCTGCATTGTCTTTACTTGTTAATCTCTGCCTTGATCTGATCATTAGTAGGTACAGCAGGAATGACACTTCTGTATGGTATGCGTGCATCGACATTCTGGAGAGCATCCACAATGGAAGGTATAATGCCTCTACCAAAGTCAGAGTCCTCGTAGATCGGTACAACTTGTCGCCACCCAAAGAGTTTGATAAGAGAAGCTATTGCAGGAGCCTGGGAGGCATCATCCAGGGCAGTACGAACAAAATACTTGGAAGGGTTAGCTGACAGGTATGGGCTGGTAGCTGTGTAGGACATGATAGGCACATTTGTCTGGTTACCAATGCCAATTATGAACCTTGCTTGTGTTGACGTCTTTGGGCCAATGATGGCTTGAACTTTGTAATCTTTCAGAAGGTCTATGGCTGCAACATTAGAGAAGAAGTCAGGAAAAGGGTGTTAAGCATCCCTAGATAAGAGGAAAGTAACAGCATAGGATACAGATCGAACATGCAAGAAAATGTTATTACTGTTTTTATAAGAGAAATAGCAATTTGCTGATGATCACTGACCCGGATTAACACATAGTGAGTTACTGACATGGCAGGTGCCAACTATATGTCCTTAATTATGGTCATTTATGATGTCCTAGGGTCATTCATTAGAGCACCAGCAATGGTATAAGGGTGTCCCCAATGCTTCCCAAATAGCTAGTCTAGGAAGAATTCTATTGGCTATCAAGGAGAGAGATCAAATAGCTAGTGACTCCCAAATAGCTAGTCTAGCACAATCTCCCATAACAACTCTCTCACAACTCACATAACTCTCCACTACAGTACTCTTTGTTTATTATTTCTGAGCCTCATCTAGCTAGCTATTTGCAATTTGCCATTGAGGGACGGCCTAAGCCAGTTACTAGCTCTAAGACAACCTCTCCAATAGTGCTAGCTTCTATCAACGGCTCATAATATGATTAAGCCCACATGACACTCTCACATTACCTTGGAATGTGTGTGTAAGCCTAGCTCTTGAATAAGAGCTAGTTTTTCTCTCTCTTCTATTAAAATATGAAAAAAATTGATAGAGCTAGCTTATGAGTCAGCAATTGAGGGTGCCCTTACTGTCACATTGGCTACATACTTATCAACAGTCAGACAGTCAGGTAATACCAGCTAGTCAGTGGTCCAAACCGTTGGCTGGTCGGAGGCCTATAGGTTCCCTTCCCTCTAGTATCCATGACGAGCCACTCTACGTTCAACACGTCAACCTACATGTATATGGACGATGTCACATGTTGGACTGGGTGAAAGCACATGTGCCTCTTCAAAAAAACTGATGTTCACTGCATTTGGCAAGAACTAAATACTAATGTATAGAGTCTATGGAAATTGACAACAGTTGTAATGCCACAAATGTCTGAAGCATCTTCCAGATGGCAATTATAGCTGCAGCTACTGGGATGATTTTATTCTATTATCTAAAAAAAGGGGTGGCCATTGTGTCCCTTTAGGCACTATAAAAGGACTCATAAAACAGTGAAGGCCATCTCATCCAACACTAGGCATGCACACGCTCTAAATACACTTTTGCAATTATAACATAGTTAAATCCATTAAGCATAGAGCAATTGCCAAAATTTTGAGGGGTAAACCTGTCTACAGTTGTGATTTTTTGGTCCACAGCCAAGTGAATAAACTGGGGTTGAATTTGACTGCCAGCACCCATATATTGCTTGGCAAAGAGTTAAAGCACTGACAGTGAACACCCACACCCATTGTACCATGTTCAACTGTACATCAACTGAATGTATCTGATTGAAGCTGGCATTCAGATTAACTAGCTTTGAAGATATAGTGGTCGTTTTGATTCATGAGAAGATTACATACAATCCTTCTGGCTGGTAGCTAAATGAATTAAGTTCCTTATGGAAACCCACACCCCCACCCCCCACCACCCCCCCCCCCCCCCCCCAAAAAAAAAAAAAAAAAAAACATAATCCCTATCTATTGACGTAAGTCCTTAACTATCTATGATTGATTTTCTTGTGGAACATGAAGCGGTCAGCCACTCACATCATGTGACAACAGGGGTAAAGCTCAATTTATTACTGCATGGCTGTTCTCCCCCAAAGTCAAGTCAGGACTTAAATAGCAGGCTACAGCAGTGCTATAGTAGCTTGGGAACCCAATTGCTAAGCTAAGTTGTAAAAGTCATGCTAAGACAGCTATAGGCTCTACAGAAGCCTTGGCAGACTGTTATAGTAGTTACTCCATAGCATTTAGCAGTCATTTTTGGTGAATCAAGGTCCTGAAATGTGACAGAGCAAATGCAATACTGTATCGTAAAAACCAAATATGGGTATCCTTGTGGGCTATATATGCTGTAATAGCTCGCATGATTTGTTTCTCTTCTGTCCAACAGCTCAATGGGGGCATGAGGCAGAACTAGCGATATAAAGTGCAGATTTGTATCTTGCTCAAGGACTGAGTTTGATAATTTTATTTTCGTTTCCTTTATGGTGTGTTTGGTTTGTGGAATCAACCCATGCTTCATGAGATGATGCGTCATAAGTTCATAACTCATTCCTCGTGCATATACGAATTATTAGCTTGTGAGGAACGAGATGGTGATGGATCTAAGGGCCTGTTTGGTTGGTAATAGGTAGAGACTGATGGAACTAAAAATTAGTTCATATTTCCTCACAAGAGTCTATCTGACTAGAGACTAAATGAGGACTAAAAAATTAGCCTCTAATCCTCTTTGTTTGGTAATTTAAGGACTAAATAAGACTAAAATTTAGTCTAGTTCTAGTCCAAAGAAACAAACAGACCCTAACTCATTAATCAAATGTGCTAACGCTACGGCGTCGGCAGAGGCACTCACCTCCGGTGGACGGCGGGGGCAGATGCCGCGGCGCTCCACGGCCGAGGATAGCCCCAAATATATTCCATGGTCGCGCTGAATCAGCAGATCAACGGAAACCGCACGGCGGCGGCAGGCTTTGGAGCGGACGGAGGCGGCGAAGCTGAAGCCGATGCTACTGTACAAGAAATGGACTCACGGTATGGAATCGGAGCTGAGATTATTCAACGGTTGTGGGCTCCGCTTGGATCGAGGTCGCATTTTTTTTCAAAGAAAATGTGACTGAGGTATTTATAGTCGGTGCAGTATATTATATACTATAATAAATAATTTATTTATTCTAAATTATACATTACATAATTTATTCTAAATTATAGTTCATTTGACTTTTTCAACCTGAAGTTTAACCAATAATCTTATTCAAAAAATTTAAGTTGAGATATGCACCTACAAAAGTCAAAGATAATACAAAACTGAGTTCTTTTTTTTTTTTTTTTTTTTTGATAATAATACAAAACTGAGTTGCTCGGTCTAGTATTTGGATAAAATCATTTGGTTTCTCAACTAACGAGTTGGAGGGGAACCGATTGAGTTGCTTGTGCCACGGTTTAATCCTCGACTTGCACGGCTGCTCACATTTTAATAAATTTTTTCTAGTATTTAACAAAACTATATTTGCAACATCCCTGTCAATAACGAGTCTCTTATGAATTCATGAATCTCGAGATCAGATTTAACAACGCTAATGCAGTGGTGGACGACGCCGACAATGGGGACGCCTATGGTGACTTCGTGAATATCGAGATATATCGGCTCATCCCTCAGAGGTGCTCATAGGAGTAGTGATATGACCATGTCATCCGCACTTCAAGTTACACCAAACTTTAACCAATGTCACCTACATCTACACAAGATCACATTGTTGATGGACCGATTGCACGGAGTCGAGAATAATATTAATGAGAATTATATATGCCTAAGTCGTGTACATCGTTGTTTCTCACGATCACAAGGATGGATGGTGACAAGAACACACCGAGAATGGATGGTGATAAGAACACACCGAGAGTGGACTATAGAGAAGGACCACGCTTGAACCTGATTAGTGTGACATAACTGTCACAAAGAATAGACATAACTTATGATTCCCAAAAACTATGAAGCCCCACGAGGACTTGTTGGAAAGCTTGTCAAAGTCTAGTTTCAAGATCGAAAGTGGTTTCATCTAATTTGGATTTTTCACTCTTGATCCGTGAATAATTGACTTAGAAAGAAAGGTTTGAGTGGTGCATAATGTAATATCCTAACTCCCGGGAACGCGCGAAAGTGTGGATGTAAAAACTCTTCTCTTAAATACAAAGATGCGCAAGTCTTTTGTATATTCGAGAAAAAAAAGTGAAGACTGGTTAACAATCTATATTATGTTCAAGTTTTTGTGTAAAACTATACCGTTCTACAATGTTTCGTGGTGCATGCTGGACATGGTGTGAAAGCCTATCAAGATAACTTTCCAACGCTTCCCGACACAACCAACATTATGTTATTTGGACTTTTCAATGTGGATTTATTGCAGAACATTAAAGACTGCGTAGAAGACAAACAACCACATGGGAACAACTTAGAGCTCATTTCATGGAGACCCTTTCACATGGTCTATCTATTCATTTTCATTTTGTGTTTTCACATATCCGGTAGGGTTGTTCCTCGTATAAATACCACATTGCTTCATAGCAAATGAAGACTTTTGAATTGAAATACAGAAACCCTTTGTTCAGTTGTGTGGTAATAAACCTTGAGAGTGGTCTTTACCCCATTGCTCTTGTGATTTCCTTGGCGGGATTATTGCGTGGCGGCGATTTCATCGACTCTCAATTGATGCTCCTACTTCCTTCAAGGTTCTCCTTGATTGATTGCAGGTTATGTTAGCTGGTTACTTGAGAGTGTGGTTAAACTAATCCTCGATTTAGGTTAATGGTTAAAGACGGTGGTTGTATTCAATGCAAGTTTTATTTGTTAGGTTGTACTATTTATCACCGCTTGCAACAAGTTATCTTGATTTCTCATAAACTAGTTATCCGGTGATTGATCCTACATCGTGAAGATCGAACAACGTGATGCATTAGGCATAGTTTACGTACGTGTGTTCACAGAGGTGAGTGTAATTTATAGAAAAATATCACGCCAGAGGTTGCCTAATTTTTTCCCCTCCAACCAAAGATCATATTATCCCTGTACAAAATATTGCTTGAATATTACCATGTTTTTTAAACTATATATATTTTTGGGTCCGAGCGGCAATACGTCTTAAAATGTTCATTCGATTGAACCCTTAAACATGCTCCCTTCGTCTCATTAAAAATGTCACTAAAAATATCATTTATTATTTTTAAACCTTTTTTTTTACCATTTGTCTTATTTATTTTTTTATATAAAATATTATTTATCATTTATCATTTCATTATGACTTATTTTATAATTAAATATTTTAATAATATTTTAATTATTTATTGTATTATTTATATAAAAACTAAATAAGACGAATGGTCAAAAAAAAAATTAAAAACACTTTCTATAGGACTGAAGGCTAACCGCCTAACCTAGCAAACTTTATGCCCAAATCTTATACTGCTTATGCCGACGCGTTATAGTTCGTTATGAATTTACAAACGAAATCCCTTTTTTACCTCCGTGTCTGTATACTAGTATTTCCAAAAGCATGGATTCCCCAATTCGATGTCTTCTTATATTTCCAAAATATTGTACTATGCTATCCATGTATAAAAAAAAAAACAAAGATATTTTAAGAACCGATCTTAGATTGACATGGCATATAAAAAGAACTCGACCTATGTGAGTGATTGACATGGCATAGAGACCTGTCAAGCCTAGCATGACTTGACATGCGTAGGAAGTGGTTGAGCTAGAACAAAATTGAGAGTGCATTTGCCTCTCTACGTGCAGGAGGTTCCAAGAGGTGCATATATGGTGAAAGTATATGTTTTATCTCCATTTCTTAAAATATGCTAACACTACGGTTCATTGTAATTTTACAAATGAAGTCTCTTACTCTCAAAAAGGAGTCTGAGAGCTTCATTTGGCATTGCCAAGTTCGAACCTTTAGACCAGAGTTTATATATGCTGCACCCAAATGCTAATAAGTTTCAATTTTAGATGAAGTGGTGCATCATGTCTCCGTTCCTACCGGTACTAGTTGTAAGGAATGGTGTGACCATAGATCAATCTATTTTAATTTATTTTCACGAATCATATAAGGAAAAAAAAAAAAAAGAAACTTATCCCTCAAACTAAATATAACTTGTTCGATCGTGGATGCAAACCACAAAGTGGAACACAAAATCATATAGACATGCAGAGAAGAAAAAAAAACATGACAAATACTTTTGAATGGCCAGGGATTGCGATTGATATAAATGACGGTACCAGCTGAAGCCGCGGTGATCTCGTCGCCCCCGCAGTCCACGACGTGCAGCGATATCCTCGGCGAACCGGGCTGCGACAGGTAGAAGTCCTCGAGCGCGAGCGAGATGCTCGCGCGGGCTCGCGCCCTCCCGCGGGGCGACCCGAGGTCCAGGAGCACCCCGACCTGCGCGGCGGTTCCGGGACCGGCGGGTGGTCTCTGTCCCTGAACCAAATGCAAGCCCCGGCGCGTGGAGTCGTGGCTCACCGGAAGGAAAGACACGAGCACGAGGCAGGAGGCGACGACGATGCCGCAGTTGCGCCCAACCATCCTGGCTCGATCCATGGAGCAAGCTCTTGGAGAAACAGTAGCTCGGACAGCCCATCATCAGTACTTATACACTGAGCTGAGCAGATATAGTATTCTTTTCTATGATGATCAAGTTCTATGAATGGTGCGTACGTAAAAATTAATAATCTTTCAGTTTGACAAGTTTGATATCGCACATGTCTCGGAGAACGCGCTTTTCTGACGAGAGACAATAGTAAAATGCCGCTACTTGGGTTGTCTAGAGATGGTTGACTACGAGACATTATGATGCCGCTACTAGATTTATTTTATTATAAAAAATATGTTTCGTACTTATTTTTTATTATAAAAATATGTTTCATAATTTAATAGTTTATTTTTTGTTGATTTAATAATTTCCTGTGGAGGTTCTCAAGCCTCTCCAGTTTTAAAAGTAAAAAAATATTTGTATCATAAATTTTAGTGTTTATTTTTTTATAATTTTTTCAAACTTCAAATAGTTGGACTCCTCAAAAAATATGAATTGTACTATCTTGCTTCATAAAAGGATGTAACTCCTCGAAAAATATGAATTGTACTATCTCGCTTTATAAAAGAAAAGCAGTTCAAGTTTATCCAAGTTTATAGTAGATATTATTAACATTTATGTCTCTAATAATTGTTTACAAAAAATATATTCTATAACTAGTCTAATGGTATTTATTTTGTATCATAAATGGTGGCACTCTTTTTATATAAAATTTGGTCAAAGTTTAATCTATTTGACTTCTTGAAAACTCGAAATTGCAGTTTCTTGTGGACTGGGAGAGTATTCTTACTAGGGACGAAGGGAGTACTCTATGCATCTTTCGCCATGTCGGATACTCTCATGTTCCTTTCATCCACATGTGTTGAGGTGGAGTTGGTGTAAGTTAGTTTAAACATGCGTTGAGGTAGTTTGAGATGTGAATTACTCCCTTCATCCCAAATTATAAGGCATGCCAAGAATCTTGGAGAGTCAAAACATCTCAAATTTGACCAAATTTATACGATAAGATACTAATAATTAGGATGACAAGTAAGTATCATTGAATTCTTTGTTAAATATATTTTCATAATGTTTCACAAAAAAAAATATATTCATAATATATCTATTTGATGTTATAAACCTTTTTATTTCTCTTCTAATTTTGGTCAAAGTTAAAATGATTTGACTTTCCAAGATCCTTACAATGCCTTATAATTGGTACGGAGGGAGTAGTTTAAATTTCTACCCAATACACATGTGACTTAGTTAAATATGAGGATATCAAACAAGTCCTCCACGAGGTGACCAAATCTAACCAAACTGACTTTTGGCCCGCCCAAGTCCACTGGCGTTGGTCAGCCCACGAGCCTCAGTGAATAGGCCTGGGTATGAATCTCATTGCCTTGAAATTGTCTGAAACCTTAAAATATGAAATTGTCTAAAAGATCAGGCCAACCTATCTAATAAGTCACTCTAGGCGCTCGGGTAACCGAAACCGATTGGTTCGGTTCTTCAGTTCCCTAGCTAATTCGGTTCCCATAGAATTTGGCACTGATCGTTTCCTGGAAAAATTCGGAACCGATGTATTTCGGTTTCGGGTAATTCGGTTCGGTTCGGTTTTGGTTCTAACCGAATGAAACTGAAATTTTCACATTTCAGAAAAACCAGCCGATCCTCTACCCCAAATCCAGATCCATGTCCAGAAAAAAAAAATCACTCCATATCCAATCCTCAGCGAGCGGCCTAAACCAGGTCTGACCTGCAAAATGCTCAGATCTACAGGTGAGTAAGCTACTAGCCCGGCTTATCTTTTCTGGTTAAAGTTGTCTCCGCAATTGGGTTAGAAGTGGCATTAAATATGCGTTAAAATTTTACATTTTTAATGAGAAACTGTACTCAATCTAGAGATCAGCGGCAAGGACGCGCCGCAACGGGCAACTTGGCCTGTGAGGCTGCGACTCTGATGTGAAGACCAGTGAGCAAAACGTATGTTACATGTGGATACATATGCATGTATAATTCGGTTCGGCTCATTCTAGCTCATTAAGATAAGAACCTATCTTATTATCTCAATGAGCCAAAAGGTCGTCTCGGTTTACTTACGAGCTCGAGGTGACTCGTTAAGCTCACGAGCCATATATAAAAATACGTAAAATATAATATTTACATTTATCTTAAGCTTAAGAATAGTAATAATACAAAAGTAATACATCCAACAGTCTTAAATCGAACAAAAAAAGCTCTTTATGGATGAGTCTCATTGTTGTCGTCAAGCTTTCACTGACCTTTCAATTATGTTCTAAAATAGACTGTGATTCTTAATTCATGAAATAAATTCAATTCCATGGAAACAAAGAAATAGAGGTTTGGGTGTAAAACAGGTGTACCCCGAATTCCTTAGTTCATGAAAATAAAATTCAATACATGGAAACAAAGAAATAGGTTTGGGTGCACGACAGGTGTACCCCGAAACCAACCACAAATTGTACGGATACTCTGCCTCAAAATAGTTGACGCTTTAGCTATAATAAATCTGAACAAATTGTACAGGTTCATAGGTAAAATATCAACTGTTTTAAAACTAGATAAGAGTACACTATAACCCGCAGATGGTTGGTGCCTTTGTTTATTTTATGTAGTCCGCGAGATTCCTATATCTCTTCTAAACGATTCACGCATCTCTTCTAAACGAGGGCAGCTAGCGTGGCCACGTCGCCTGCGATTCTCGGCCGTACGATCGGGCGGACGGACGGCTTAGATCGCGCGTTCATCGGCCGTTTTGCAAAAACAACCTCAAACTTTATCGAAATACAGCCCGCCGTCCATAATCCTCTCACAAAAAATATAACAAAACAACCCTCGAGCTTTTCAGAAATAAGACCCGCCGTCCAAGCACATGTATGGGGCCGGCCTGCCACCAGCCTGGCCACTTTCGGCCCAAAAGGCCTTTTTTTTTTTTTTATCTTTTATTAAATCCTATAATATGCTGATTTTGTTTATTTCATACAAAGAATAATCAAAGCTCCTAAAATCATGAAAAAAAATTTAGAAGACTCTCCATGATGCACTCTATCTATACAAAATATGAAACTTGGAAAATAAAAAAAATAAATTATTAAGAATAATCTCTTTCAATTAACAAATGAAACTTCCATGATTCCTACACATTAAAATATTAAACCCAACATTACAAAATTTATTTCGTGAATACTTTGTGGTATTTACAACCTCTTTAAAAAAACGAAATATTTCAAAAAATTATTATTCCATGCTCAACTAATAAATAAATTTGAGAAGGAATTTACGGTAAATTTTATGGGACTCTAAAATATAGACAAAGAAAATAAAAAAACAACGCGATTAACATGTATAATCATCCACAAATGATAATTTTCAAAAATACATGAAAAGAAACACTAATACATTGCATAAACAATAATTTAGGGAGTTACCATTATTCATATTCATATACCTAACTACAAAGGGAAAAAAAAGCCAATGGCCATGTGCGGCAAAGCCGCGCGCCTTTCTAGTATATTCGGTGATATCAAGCTTTCCTTAACTTTATGATGGACAAACAGAAGATCCAGCGAACAGCATGAGTGACAATCTTAGCTCTCCTGCGTATTTCCGGTAAGAGCTGTTCAGATAAGATGAAGAGTGCAAATATAGCATGATGATCTATTCCATTCAATTCCCATCTCGGACCCTATGAATTTGAGATATGCTTATTTGTAAACTTTAGAAAGTTGAGGAATATCAAATTCTAAACTAAATAGTCTAGTTTATCAAGTAGATTCCAATTCCTCGAAAACAAAGGGATCCAAATGGGCCTAAAAGGAAACAATGCGCATAATCTCATCACAATTCTCACGCATAGACATTCGCACGAAAAGCCTCGGAATCAAGAGTGATTGTACAGAGGGGGTCAGCTCAAGATCAGACGATAGACAAACAAAAGAAGGAAAAAATCATGAAAAAATCAGAACCTTCGCATGTTACAGTATTGACCATAACATGGTACTTAGGTGATCACGACAGGCAGCATGACTCAGCTTAGCACAGGGTAATGGCAATGGGAAGCCTCCTGTCTTTACCAACCTATGTAAAGGTGAAGATATACGCTGATCACTTCACAGGCACACGATAGTACTTTCAGAACAGCACAAGCACCGAAGGGGAATGGTTCTCTTTACATTCATGATTCATAGCTCGTTGAGGAAGTCAGGCACCTGAAGGCGCTGTTGCAGCAGTAGTAGTGGCTGCTGGTGGTTGCGGTTTATGTTGAAGAAGGGGAGAGAGTGCCTTAACTACGATGCTCATGCTGGGTCTAAATTCAGATTCATATTGAACACAGAGTGCCGCCACAGCCGCAAGCTGCAACAAACAGAAGAGAGCCATTTTAGTAAACAACAATGTTGCTCCGTATTTGCAGATTCCAGTAACCAACACCTGGAAGCATGCACACACAAGGGATAGAAGGAATGGAACCAGACCTTAGCAACTCCCTTTGGAGGATACTCTCCCTTTAATCTTGGATCAACACATTGTTTCACTGTGTCCTCAGTCAATCTAGGTGTTGCCTGAATAAAAGTTGATAAATATACAATATAGTAGTCATTAATCTGGACAGTAGCGCTTAGCTCCCAATACATTAGCATGCAAATTTCATACCAAAAGTTTCAAGATGCAATGAACATGCAAAGAAATCGCTATGAATTGGACCAAACTGTTCCCATGAATCCACTTAATTAATGATGACTTTATTACAGCAAAAGAAAATTATAATTAACAAAGAAGGGCAACCTAAATTCGATTTGGCGGTTATATCTCCATACAACGCAGCATGAAATGAGAAGGGCAGCTACTAGCTATTGCATGACTTTAATCATTTTATAATAGTTACAACCATAGACCATAGTACATGTCAAAATAAACACTGACTTGTGATTGTTTCCTATTAGGATGAACAACACTGGTTTCTGAGAGACAGGTGCGAGTATATCTGAGATTTTGAAATATCTTTCGAAAAATCTAGTCAATGAGCCACCTCACGTTGTTCATTTGTTTACACATGTTTTCCTAGTTTTGTTTAGATCAATTATCCACAAACAGTTGAAGTGCATGGTAATACTAAGCTTTAGATTGATTTTTTTTTAAGTTGAATAGTAGGCTTGACAGGAACCAAATGCTTACCCATGTAACCAGACTCTGCTGACCTCTAGGCATTGTATGATCTACTGGTTTCCTTCCTGTTAGAAGCTCTAGAAGAACAACTCCGAAGCTATATACATCGCTTTTCTGAGTTAGCTGGCCAGTCATGGCATACCTGCATTTTGAACGAAGATAACTTTAGTTTAAGTCGATTGTTTGGTATAATCAATCAGGAAGCGCAAATAATGATGAAAATTTTGATTTGAATAATTACTCGGGAGCATGGTAGCCAAAGGTTCCAAGGACACGAGTAGAATGCAAACGAGCAGCCATATCTGGAGACTGATTTGAAAGATTGAAATCTGCAATTTTCGCTTTGTAGTCCTCAAACAGAAGAATGTTGCTAGACCGTATGTCCCGGTGAACTATCGAAGGCTGCACCTTTTCATGAAGATACTCTAGCCCTTTAGCAGCATCAATAGCAATCTTAACCCGCTGCATCCAATCAAGTGCTGGACCAGGCTGTGCACCTGGAACACCCTTTCTTCCTTTCGTATGAACGGAAAGGTGAAAGCAAAACATAACAGGTCATTATTGCAGTGAATTTGTGGAGCAAAACAGAATTGCAACGAAAGATACATGCAACAACTTTAAAACCTTGAAGTAACAATATGATAATAATATTGTAGGGCTTATATGCATTTACTGTGATACAGTAGTATTCATACCATGCAAGATATCATGCAGAGAACCCATTGTAGCAAATTCATAGGCCACTAAACGCTGATTTCCTTCCACACAATATCCAAGCATCTCCACAAAATTGTCATGTTTTAGTTTTGAGGCAATGGATACCTACACAGAAGGAGAGGACAGAGTAAACGGTCAATAACAAAAGCTTAAGATGGATGAACAAACAATACAGAACATAACAACTGGTAAGACGTAAACATAACTATAGAACCATACCTGTGTCAAAAACTCATTATCAAGTTCAGGGTCTGTTGAAGCGTCAAGCTTTTTAACAGCAACATGCTTTTCACCGTCCAGAATAGCGTAGTACACTCTTCCATATGATCCCTCACCAATCAAAGCCTTTGACCCAAAATTGTCGGTCTTTTCTTTCAGTTCTTCAAATGATAATTCAGGGACTTCAATTTTAGGTGGTACCTTGATGGGATCAATTTTAACAGCAAAACCATTTCCTGATAGCCATGTAATGACAAATAACCTTAGTCAGCAGGTGAAGCACAACAGGCAAACAGATCAGCAGCAAAGCAATTACACATCCATAAAAAAAAACTAATCGATGGAAATAATATATTACACCTAACAGTAATGAACTAGCCTATGACAGAATTCAATTGGCAAGAATAATCTCAAGTGCTTATATACATTGTTTTGCATCAAAGAGAACAGTGTTCATTTCTTACCAGTGTCTTCACTTGAAACAGACAATCATAATGTTCCATATTTTTGGTAATCATACTTGTTGCCTTTTAAAAGGTCAGATTAGGTGCATGCCATGCATTTTCCAATAAGAATTTGAACTTAATAGAGAAAGATTTATTGTTCAGAGAACACTAGTATCTGATACTTGATATCCTACATCCTCAAGTTCACCTCACAAGTCACAAGCAATGATACTATTTGAAATAAAAGAAGTGTCAAGTGCCAATACTTGAGTTCAAAATTTATTAAAAATACCCAACATGCTTCTGAAGAATCCAAGAGTGATATATGAATATGGCAATTTCAGTTTCTACAAGATTCAAAACCCTTTCAATCTTCTGAGAACATACGAATTGTATCGATCCTTGAAGATCAAGAATTTAACGCGAGAAGGATAAAAAAGGGAGTAAGAAGGCAGTACCTTCTTTCTCCTCTGGACTAATGGGACGTTCATTTTCATGTTCACGATATGAAGCATTAAAATTCGTGCAGCAAAACCACCGGCGCATACCGACCTCTCCTTGACTTATCTTTGCCTCTATGTCATCAATGCAAATAAAAGAGAACAAGTTAGTCACAATACACCAATTTTGACTAAGAGTGTCACTTCAGTTACATGGGAACATTCAAACGAGACTAAAACAATGTTCCCAAGTCTGATAAGGAAAAAATTTACTGGCACTGACTAAAACAAAAAGAGCTCTAGGCTGCCAGCATCTGGTCCTGCCAAGTGACTAACCGTTCCTGGTTTCAGGGAACTACTATCAAAACACTCTACCATTGGTTTCCTTATATGTGGATCACATGACTATAACTAGCCGCAAAAACTATACTCCATGTCCACATCAATAAACAGATTCATCCATGTATACAAGGATAATTAACTAAGATAGATACTAGTTGATACACATGTACAATCATATTATATATGTATTGTACGGCCGCATTTTATTTTATAAATCAGAGTGGTGGCATCATACTTTCCGTATCTCTGTCATCGACAGAAGCACCCTGTCGACGCAAATCGCCACAAACAGAGTCACCGCACCAGACGTTTTCACCAACCCCCTGCGCGCGCCAAGCACGGCAGCCCGTCCCCGTCCCCGTCCCCGTACCCAAGCCGCGAACGGCGAACCTAAGCAACGCGAGAAAACTGCATCGGGCCGTAATTGAGTCATCCAAACCCTCGAACATCGCATCGGAGAACACCTCCAACCCCCACCGCACGCACCGGCTTCCATCCACCACCCCAAGCGGGCGGGCACCAGCACGTACGGCGCCCAGGCACCAGCACGTACGGCGCCCAAGCGCCAGCCCGGCACACACACAACACCACAGCCAGCCGGAGCATGCCCCGCGGCGCGGAACAACCCCGCCGCACGAGACGATGGGAGCAGAGAAGAGTAGAGTCAGGCAGGCGGGGCTCACCTGAGGCGCGTCGACGGCGGGGCGCGGCGCGGCGCGGCGAGAGGCGGACCCGCACCCACCCGAGGAGGAGGAGGAGGAGGAGGAGGAGACGCGGGAGCGGGGCGGAGGGCGGTGGCGATGAGCTGGCGAAATGATCTCTCTCGTGCGGAGTGGTGGTGGGGTTTGGTTTTGGTTTTGTGGCACCCTGTCCTGGCCCCGATTGCTTCGGTGGCGTGGGGAAGCAGAGGGGAGGAGTGGGGGCGTTCCGTTCCGTTCCGTTCCAGATTGACGACGAGGAACGCGGGGCACACGCCGAGCCGAGGCGCCAAGGCCACGCGACGTGACAGCCGTGGAGGAATGCCGCGCGTGGACGCGTGCCGTGGCGTGCCGTGTGCCGCCCGCGTTTACCAGACATAACTACCCGCGCACCACGACGCCTTGCCTTTTGTTTCTCACTTCGTTTTTATTCCGCCACTCCGCCGCCTACGCGCTTGCTTGGCTCGCTTGCGAATTGCGATGCGCTCATGCGCAGGTGACAGAGAGACGACAGGCCGTTTCCCGCTGCGGCGGCTGGGCTGCATACTACTCCACCAGTACAGCACAGCTTCGACGATTTCTCCGTGTCTTTTCCAGGGGTGCCAGGCACTTCTTTGGAGACGACATTGCTGTTGTTGTCCCTGCCTGGCTTACAGTCTCCGTCGGGCTGTTTGGAGATGGTTGTGGAAAATAATGTATTGTGGCGAAGATTTGGGAGGAAAAGGCACAGGGTTTAGAGATGGGGAAGGACTAAATGTAATAAGGTACAGAATTCTGGAGGAAGAATGAGAAAGAAAATGAACTACCCGTACAAGTTGTCACTGGAACTTGCATCAGGGTGGGGAGCATGTGAGAATTGATTCTAGAGTGGTTTTTGTGGGTTTTGAAAAATGAAAGAGCTGTTTTTTCCCCCCACTCCCATTGCAAATGGAGAAGTGAACCTTGCCTACCCCTACACTTGAATCTATGCGAGATTTATCTGTTTGCCCTCTCATGGGTCAGCTGGGCCGCTCTGGCCCCCTTTGGGCTAGGCCGGTCCTATGCCGTGACAGTCTACATTGTACCGTGTAATCTCAAAAAAAAAAAAAAAAAAAAAAAAAAAACTAAAACCAAAAGTTAGAAAATTAGATCAAAATTATATCACACAGCCTGTGAATCTATGATAGGCGTGCTATCTACTAAAAAAACTTATTCTAATCCAATTATTATAAAATGTTTTGATATAGTAAAAAATGTATTTAGAAAAGTCAAAAATTTTTTTTTCCAAATTCATATAATTTATTTATAATGGAGGGAGTAAGAAATACGGTGCTTAGCCCGTGGTAACTCCTGGCCTGTTAATTTTAGTAGGATACTAGCATCAAAACAAGGCTTAGACGAGCAAAAAAAATATTAAAAATAAATAAAAAGTTAGATATCAGTAAGGAAGATTCACTTTACTCTTTATCATGAACTAGTATAATACCCGTGCGTTGCTATTTAAAAGTAAGATTTTGGAGTAAACCGCCGGCGAGAGCGCCCACGTCGTCTCAAACGGCGTGAAAGGCCCCTCCTCTGTAGTAACTATGCTTGGATTTCTTGCATACGTAACCCTGTACTATGTGCGTTTTTGCGAGAAACACCCCCGCCGGCCCCCGCCAAATATATACCTCCTCACGGTAAAAAAAAAACCGAAGCCTCCGCTCTCTCCGTCTTCTCTTCTCGTGGATGCGGCGGCGCGGGGCGCTCCTATCCACGGCGCAGGCCCAGGAGGAGCCGAGAGGAGGAGACGCGGACTTGGCGCGGCGGCGGCGGCCGCCGCCGCGAGGGCGGCGGCGCGGCGTGGCATGGCGGCATTTGCCCCCTCCCTTCTCCTCTCTCTTGTCTTGTTAGGGTTAGGGTTGCGGGCGGTCTCCGGCGTGGGTGGCGATCCTCGACGGCGGCGGCTGGGGCCGGGCCTCGTCGCTGGTCGTGGGTGCGGGGATGCGCGGCCGGCTAAAGCGTGCCCTCCGGCGCGGCATGGAGGTGGATGAGTTGAGGTTTTAACATCGCTCTTGTTTGTGATTTGTTTCGTGTGTCCTCTCAACAGTGCAGTAAGATGCTTACCGGAGGTGGCACGCCAAGAAGGTGGTGCTGCCGACAAGGGCCGGTGCTTCTTGCCCGTGAGCCATCTCTCCCCGACAAATCATTCCTGTAAGAACAATTTTCTATTATGGTGAAGTGGAGAACGGGTTAGCCAAGTAGTAACGTCATAAGTGGGTTACGTGATTCTCATTTTGTGTACATAAATCAGCAAGCCCATTAGTGGTTTTACGCTGATTTTCTTATTGTAATTCCTCTTGCTCCATGAATTTTAATCAAGAAGTGTCGTACATTTGGGATTCTAGATGGGATGGAGAGGATACAAAAATAAAGCACACGTTCTTAACTGCCGGGAGAACAGGGGAGTTGGGGTTCTTTGCACCTTTGCACTAGATGTGAATCTCTCGTTTTGTAATTCTAAACTCATCAAATACATGTCCTGTTTTCAGCTCAACAAATCATACATTGAGATTTGTAGATCAACCCAAGTTCAGTAGCTTGGAATGCTTGAATTTTCTAACATGTGTATGGTTTTGAGTGATCGGTATGCAAATATGTTACTTTCTAACATGCGCTTGAAAGTGATGGCAGCAGTTCTAAAGTGGAACTTGGCATGTGTTGGAAGACAAAAGCTCGATGCTGATGAAAATCGTAATTTATATATTTCTTAGAGTGAGTTGCGGACTCATGTTGTGCAAACTCCACTCGGCCCAGACGGGGTATTTTCTTGCACCTTTTTCCCTTTCAATGCTTTGCATTTGTATTTTTCGTTTGATTGACATGGGACTTATAAATTGAATGCATGCTTATTGACCGATGCCAAATACACTTTCAAGTTATGGAGGGTGAAACTTTAGAAGCGCATACAATGCTGATGTAATTTAGGGGAAGTTGAAGTGGAAAATCCGCACCCATAACGTAGAATCGTGGTCAAAAGAATCTCATACCAGTCTTTGACTCCCTCCATACACAGACAAGGTATGATCAAAGCTTACACTTGAGCACTTCTTTGTTAGTGGTTGATTAATGCCAATATTTGCTACATAAGGTATTTCATCTATATGGTTGATAAAAAGCTGGCTAATTTTTTTTTTTTTTTTAAAAAAAAGCTGGCTAATTTTTGTTGGATAGTTCACTAAGTTCAGGCCTTAATCCTCGCTTTTGGAAATTCTTTGTTATTCTTTTGTCCGATTAGATTTCTCATGTGGTGACTTCTATACTTTTACCCTTCGGGTTGAATACTCGATAACAATGTGTTCAAATGCATGTAAGTTGGGGTTTCGAAGATGGTAGCTTCTCTCGCAGAAGCCATCAGAGTTCTTTGATTTGCATCAAGGGACCAAAAGCTCGATGGACGGTGCTTTTCGGTAAATATGTAGTAGAAGATAACAATTCTGCCAGTAAATAACAATCCAAGTGTTAAATTCCATGCCGAGCTTGTAATAATCTTGGGAGCCTTAAGTCGAGGCCCGGCTCGGATTTGTAGATAGCAAAGAGGATGGTGAAGATGGAAAGCAACTCGGGCTTATGATATTGACTCTGTAAGGTAAGTGCTTTAGCTTACATTGTCACGTGAATAATGCATTTGATAATTGGTATCCTACCATTCAAATATATATACCTATATATCTTATAAAAGTAAACCGCATTAGCTTTCAATCTCAACATGCATGGCTTTCAACATGCTTGCAGATGATCGATGGTGATGGAGGAGCCGTCTTTAATCGCTGAAGTCTTCACGTGCGTGTGTAGCTGAATTCTTTCATTTCTCCATCAGGAGTTCTTTACCTCTCTTCTCAGTAGTTCTATTCATAAGCATTGCTTTTCCGTTCTATCTTTATCTCTTCTTATTTGTTTTCAAAGGACCTATTGCCCGATAATAACAATTGCCTTCACCGATTATACTCTACCGCACCCAATGTTTGTGACATTCCCTAGGCAAAGGTCTACTTGAGCGTGTGGTTTTTCTTACTCTCATTTGCTCACCATTGATCTTGTTCGGTTGAAAATGCCAATTTAAAACCGCACCCCTATCGTCGATTTCCTTTGATTACATGTTTGTTGAGGAAGCCACTAAAATTGCTTTGATTCTTTTGGGGGCTATTGTCCTAATCGTATTATTATTACATTTTGCGGTGTCTTTATGGTGCACATACAATTGGGAAATTCTTTGGCAAAGATCTAAGGTCATTGCTCTTTGCTAAACACATTTTCACAAGCAAAGAAAAAGAAATATACTCTTAAGAGTGTGGTTAACCATTCCCAAAGATGGTGAGTACCGAGTAGTAGTACTCCGGTGGTAACCTGGCAGCTCTTTGAATTCATTGTGAATTTGTGGTTACACCTCGTGCGGTTGGTAGTTGTAATTTGTAGGAGTTATGCCCTTTAGCTCACAAAATAGTTTGCTAGGCACTTAGACATCATATCAAAGTTGTCTTCATATTTAAAGGTTTAATTTATGGTTGTTGTTTTCGCATAGTTTCAAAGTCCACCGAATTTCCCGTTGAATGCAGCCACAAACCATGTGTCTTCTTTGCTTGTTATTATTTTTATTCCCTTGTCGATCCATCCGAGCTCCTTTATGCAGCTATCTACATGGAACCATTCGGGTTAAAACAACGAGTGCTAAGTGATCATCAATCGGTTGTACAAAGCACATGGTTTGTGTTTTTTTTTTCCTTTCTTTTCTGTTGGTTGGCCAAGGTTTGTGTTTTTCTTCCTTTCTTTGCTCTGTTGGTTTCCCCTCTTCCAACCTTTTTTAATTGTTTTTTGCCCTCGTTGAGTTCATGTTTTCTCTTTTTGCAATAAAAAACATCTTTGAGTTTCCTCCATTCACTTAACCTTTATCCGACCGATCTTAATATTGACTCGCATGTCTTTGTTTTCAAAATATCGGGGAGTTAGTTGGTGGAGCAAATTCTTGTCAATTGTTGCTTTTATCGGGTAATACAAACTATCCCTTTCATTCTTGATTGATTGCTCTATGGCTACCTTTTTGTAGTCTGGAGCATATGCAAAAATCAGGTCCACCTTTTGAAAACAGGATGTTGGTGAAGGGTTTTTCCAAGAATTGCATTTTGATGTTGCTTCGCTTTTACTTAATTTTCTCAAGATGTCCATACAGAGTTGTAGAGTAATTAAAAATGTATACATCCTCTTTATATGATCTTTCAACTTTTTCTCTTTTGCTCGATCCATTATTTGCTTGGGATATCAATTTTATCGATATTGTGGGGTTCATGAAAGGGATAGTTTTCCCATGCTAGCGGCTTGTTGATAATTTCAGTTGGGGATTATCTTTAGTTTTCCATGCTAGCAGCTTGCCGATAATTGCATCTTCGCCAACTATTTCTATTGTCTAGCAAAAGTGGATTTTTATTTGTGAAATCTTTGGAGTAAACCATCCTTGAAATGAAAATGCACCCTTCTTTTTTTCGGATCGGATGTGATCCGGTGATTTCTGTGTTCCTCTTGTGTAGCCAATGATTGGACCAAGATAATCGGATTTTCTTGAATTCTTTATTCCCTTTTCGTGAATCGTGTATGCGAATTATAATGCTCTTCGTGTATATGAGCAAGGTCTATTTCCTCTATAAGAAATTATGAGCAAGGTCTATTTCCTATATAAGAAATTATAAAAGCAAAGACCAATAGAAGATATTTCTTGAAGATGTTTAACTTGATTGCCTCATCTTGAATTTATGTTGCCATTTTCCTGGTTGGAAACAAAACTAGACCTGTGGCTTTGTCAATTTTTTCCTATTGAACTTGATTGCCCCATCAAAGATTAAAGCTTAGGATTCAGATTCGAAGTGCATTAATTTGTGAACTGTTTTTTCCTATGCTTCCACATTAGCTTTCTATTGTGAGAAATATTTGAGGAAAAACAATCAATGACATACTTTTCTTTTGACATTTATTCCTCTTTTTCGGATGATCACTTGATAATGTAATAGTGAGGTCTCCATCTTGCAAATCCGTTGGATAATCAGGAAGCACCGAATGCAACTACATTAGTTCATAGACTATGCTTGCACCGATATAACAAGCTTACCGACCTTTATTTTGTTGATTTAAATAGATTTGCTCCTAGCTCCCAGCTTTTCGGTCGATCAAAGCCGGAAACTTAATTAGCGGCGTAAAGATCAAATGAACCGCTGAGAAGAAGCCGATGCCACTTTGCTTGAGACCTATATATGATCATGTGCTACCGTGACTTTCTATGTGTAGCCTTTGTTGTATTATGTCATCTCAAAGGTCGCTTCCTTGGTGCTCTATCCCAAGAGCGTTTTATGTAAAATTATGTAAAGTTTAGACATCTAATGTCCCGGTGTTAGATTGTCTCAAGTAATATATATATGTAGTGTGAACATCTCACGGTTGTTTTTGAAATTTGGCTTCTATTCTCTGCATGTGGTGCCATGTTGTTGGCCATGGATATATGCATGTGGCTTCAAATTCCAAATAGAACTCTCGGTCATCACTTACAAGCATGGGCGCAAGAAATCACTAGTGGGTTTTATTTATTGAAGGGTGTACTTAGAGACAACATTTTTTTCATAGTCTTTTGTCTCACATAATTATTAATGACCATAAATACAATTCAGAATACTACAAATAAGTTTTGAATTGCTTAAGTTGATCTTTGAGTTCAAGATATATAAGTAATATGGTCTCATTATTAAATGGCCAATAAGTCAATAACAAGGCTTAATACAACAATTCAAAACCAGCATGGAGTCCAAAACCAATTATGGACAGCTTAACAGTACAATGTTTCACAGTAATTCTTTTTATTAGGACTGAGTACAAGCATGGAGTCCAAAACCAGCATAAAAAATTCACTGCCACCATGCCAGAAGGTCACACTGCCGCCGCTGACAAGGTCACCATCATGCGTCTAACAATCTCTTGGAATAATCTTAAAAAATTTAAGATTGTGCCGCTCCTGCTAATGGAACTTATAGATGGCATTCCTGCACAGAACAGCCATCGGATTAAACCCAATAATGCCATAAGGAAGACTGAACTTGACATGGCAGCAAATCATGAATACGGAATAGTATACTAGTACATCTGACACGTAAAGAAGGACACTTAGTTTTCTTTTCTAAATCAAAGCCTCTTATATTTGACTAAATTTATAATGAAGATTATCAATATTTATAGTACCAAATAGATTTACGAGGAAAGTACATATCATGATGAATCTAATAATATTTGTTTAATTTTACAATATTTAGTTAAATTTAAGATTGCTTGACTTAGAAAAATTAGAAAATTAAAATTGTTTGACCTAGGAAAAACTAAAATAACGGACGGAAGTATATATTATATTATTATACGTATATAAAAACATGCAATTATGTCCAAATATAGGCTCCATCATCTTACGACCCTGTGCAGTGGTGCGTATGACTGGGCCCAAACGCCGAATCCACCCGGTCCAAATAGCCCCGAATGGAAATCTTTGGCATCACATCAACGTATGGATTGATTATTCTCTCTATCAAATCGACATTTTATCCGACGCTAGCTATTGCTGCTTGGCATTTTCTCTGACCTCGTTCTCGTCCACTAGCCTGTGTATGGAGTACGGAGTAGATAGTACTGATGGAGTGCAAGCGAGCTCTCGTCCTTTTCCGCACATGTTGTCCAAATTCATTTTGCTGTGGACTGCAGAAGCTCGCCTCGTCTTCATTCACTTCGCTGCAAGAAAAAGTCCCAGAATGTTTACCTCTTCGTCTTCATTTGAGGTTCGTGTCTCACGTTTCCCAGGGGCCACCAATCTAAACAAACCCTGAAATGAAGTGTAACCAATCTGGATCAACCAGTCGACTGGGACCACGTATATATTGCAAACTGCAATAGTTTATTCAAAAAATAATAAAATTATTAAAAAAAGCTGCAATGGTCTTAACCATCATGCATTGTTCGACCTTGAAGAATTGACATGAGGAATTGGTGATGCTAATAATCCAATTCAATGCTAAAATTCAATCTTGTAAACTTGTGGAAAATATATTTGCATACAGCACAAGCATAGGACCACAGGACTCCAGCATTAGCTATTAGCAGCTGAAACACGAATCAAAAGAGTGTGCTATAAGCTTTACCTAGCATCTTTTCTATGCAGATTTTCAGAACGATAAGATTGCCCACCGGTAGAATAAATTCAGCTCTTACCTAGAAATGATGTACTAACTTTAGCAACATTTCCAGCTGGCTGGTGAACAATCTAGACAGAGCAGAGGGAGGACCAACGGCTGGCATGGCAAGAGTTCATCCACAGAAGCTGGGTCTGGGTGTAGGCTGTTTGCAGTGCAGGGAAATTCCCTAGTGCCTTTTGCCCCCTTGGGATGTCAGAACTTTCAAATTTCAAAGGTGATCTTCTACCTTTCTGCTTGCAACGTCCTAGTGGACCTATACTGTCTTTATTCCAAGAGATTGTTAGACGTTTAGTATATTCCCCTTCAAAAGGGTTTTGTGTTCGCACTGCAAACTTGCATGTTTTGAAGCAAATTTCCGAGAGTACACGTGCATGCAAAGCAGTAGTTATCTAATAGCCGGAAACTAGTTTGCACTCTGCGCAGTTATGATTGCTGGAACGAAATGAGAACCCTGATGCATATGCATGTATTGATTTTTGTAGATTTGTTGCTTACAGTCCAGTATATAGTCTTGCATGCTATTCAGAAAAAAAGGTGAAAGAAGCCTGGGACAGTACGGTGTACTTATTATGAAACTGATAACAAAGTGGAGTATAAGGTAGAGGATGCATTTTAGAGTATAAAGTAGAGTATAAGGTACGTGATGTAGCAGGCGGTGGCCCTCACCTTTTATTCCTTGCTGGTAGAAAAACTTATCTGCATGAATTGTTTTTGCAGTTGCAGATATTGATGCTTATGTGGGGGGGCGAGGCAGAATGTGGTGTTCTGGCTGGAACAACTTGAATGCAAGCTCCATGGTATTGATATGAGTATTCTCAGAAGTTCTAAATGCCCCTTCGCGCCATCAAAAGTGTAATTGCATAGACATTTTAAATGTTGTGCGGAATCTGGAATAAGTCCATCTGATAATATTAAGACACCGATGCTTCGACTGCACCAGGAGATGCATCTTTAGTTCCTATTTGGTCCGAATAATCCTCTACATGTATACATCTGTATTCTGCAGACGAGGGACAAAATAGCAACATATGAATATAATATGAAAATGCCACAAGTATGAAAATGGAAACACACATTAGACATAAAAATAGAAATTTAAAACTGAAAATGAACAGAGAAGTCATGCATGTATGGGAGCTATTGTAGATAAGAACATGAACTAGGGTCTTATGGATCAAGTCCACAGAATAGTTTTCAATCAAAGCTGAAGAGTAAAGTGCTCTATACTTCAATTGCCATCAAGGAAAAGTAAAGAAAGAGAAGAAAGAAGATTGCTAATGACCTGACTCTACCTCCCCAGGTTTCGTACTGCTGCATTGTGATGCTGATCCAAAGAATCTTTCTCCATCTATGTGCTCACCACTCAGAGAAGTATCGTTGAACATGAAATGACACATCGTGAACCTTTGGCCAAGCCCAGGCAAGGTGCCATGCAGGGGAGGCTAACTCTTGGAGCTTTAAACATACCTCCTGATCTTTGGAGAATATATGCATGAAAAACTGACCATAGATATCATTCACAAAGATTGTACAGCTTCAACTACAACTAGGCCATCTGGAGGTTGATAGGTGCTCTACATGTCCATGCAACAAAGAAGCAACTATAAGGGAAAATGATAATATAATATTAAAAGTAAGATTCTATCTTCTTATAGTGCTCAATGGAATGTTGTGAACATAAAGTGGATGCTTCACAACTAATATAAATTTATGAAGAACTGCTCTGTTCTTCCCACAGAAAAAATATCATTTGATAGCCCTTCCACCACACTATAATTTGAACCTAGTTGTGGATCAACGAAGCTCTCTTCTATAGTCATCAACTCAATTTTATACTGAACTATGTCAGGAGGCAGGGATCCTTTGGCATTGAGCCAAGTAATTGGTGATGTGTTGGATCCTTTCATAAAGTCAGCAACAATGAGGATTAATTATGGTGACAAGGAGGTCACAAATGGCACTGGACTACGAGCATCTGCTGTGCTCAATGCTCCACATGTTGAGATTGAAGGCCACGACCAAACAAAGCTCTACACACTTGTAAGTGACCATAATAAATTGTAGGATCCTGATATGTAGTGTGCATGTGTTTTCGCATTGTATTGTGTAAGGTGAAACATGACTTTGATTGCAAGAAAAGGTTCAACTAAACAGGTTACTCTCATGTGAGAAGAGGTATAGCGTAAAAAAGACTCGACCAGGGGGAGACACCCCTGATTTCGTCTTAGGAGGGGGTGTTGTAACTCGAACCCAGGCTGGCTCAGCCAACCGCTTCTTTTGCATGTTGTGCTGACCAGTTGCCCCGTGAGAGTGTTGGCGGTAACGCCGTAGTACCAGAGGAGTTCTTAGAGTGATCCCTGCAACCAAACTTTAATTTATTGCTCATGTATCTTCACTTTCAGAGCCTACCCCAACTAGCTTGGGACAAAAGGCTATGTTGTTGTTGTTGTTGTTGTGTTGTTGTTGTTGACTTTCAGGAAGAAAAAAAACAACAACATAGACATACTTAGAATAAGCGATAAAACTTGCACAAATTTTGGTTTATATAAGTATGTATAGCTTTCAACAATTATGAATTATTGATTAGGTTGAACAGAATGTTGTTCTGAGAACAAAAACAGCTGGATGGTATTTGTTGGTTGTACAAAGAACACCACACGGAATCCTTTTGCTGATGACAAAGTTCATGTACCCTATAAACTATTTTAGAATATGCTTCTGCACCCTATCTTGCTTGTACTCTCCGGTATGGCCTTACAAGTACATTCATTGCATGGCATGCTTTCAGGTTGCTGCCTCTGCCTGTGATCATTCTCTAAATCCATGGTAAAAAAACTAAGGAAAGTCACAGATAAATACTCCCACACCAGTACACCTCTAGCTAAGCTGCACATGCATAACATGGCTGTAAGAGCAAACAACTTGTGCTTTATCACAATTTATGGTTGATTTCGGTTAAAAAAAAAATCACCTTCCAGTAAGGTCATCAAAAGCACTCTCTTTTTAACCCCCTCCTATTTGCTCTCTAGAATTAAGTCTTGGCTCCTTTGTAACACTTGAAATACAAATGCTAAAGTTCAAACTTACCTCTTCCAAGGTTATGGTGGATCCTGATGCACCAAGTCCAAGCAAACCAGAGTACAGGGAATATCTGCATTGGTAAGCTTATTAATTTGTTATTCAAGTACTGTGTGCACTTGCATCTTTCCCAAACTCTGGATACCACCACCTTTCCAACAGAAACAAATGAATGCTGTTTGGCACATTGTTTTTATGTTTGTAGTTCAAGAACCCCTTATCTAGATAACCTGCAGGATTGGATGCAGCCCTCTCAAAAAAAAGGAGGGGGTGTTTCTTTTCCATCCATCAACATCTGAAGAACTCTTGTTATGTATGCTATTTGGTAAGAAAGCACAGTTTCTGCGACAGTGTAAATTTTGTTTTCTATCACCATAGTTCGCTTAACCTAAGTCTCATTGTTCAGAATATCATTTTATTATCAACAAGTATTAGTTTCCAGTTGAATTGATATCTGTAGCATCAAAATAAAATGAGTAATACTGCAGAAATAAAATGAGTAATATTGCAGATATTTTAAGTTTATAAATTCGTTGAGAAGATATCTTACAAATTTTGTATGGACAAGATGCTCTGAACGGTGCTATATAAAAAAGTCTGTCAACTAATTATTTCATGGATGAATTAAAGAGAACAGTCATCAACCCAAATTCTAACGTGACTACTTTAATACTATAATTCTCAGTGGCTACAATTATCAAACAGAAAGGTAAACTGCTATAGCATTTAATAAGATAAGGCATTAGTTACAAGATCGGCATGAAAGATATTGCATATGCATGCATCAAGTTAAAGTTTTACACTTGCTTTGATAGTCTGAACTATATTAATAGGGATAAGGCTTAAACTGCTCAGACTAGAGTTCAAAGAATTCATCAAAACTTCAAAAGAACCAAGTGGTATTGGCGTATTGCTACTGCTTTTACTATGGTGACATTGACTTATATTGCTAGCATAATAAGTATCACACTCAAATGACAATTATAATTGCTTAATTTAGAAGGAGAATAATGTAACATGATCGCCATTTGCAGCAACGAAATGTTTCATTTGATTAATTGATCAAATTCTTGATTGCTAATTGCTACTAGGAATCAACCACCAGAGTGTATATAAAAATCCATATAATGGATATATTTATTAGTGTGGCTTGTGAATTAGCATATCAGTTGTTGTTAATAGAAAACACCCAAGTTTACCTCTTAAATGAACATCAATCTTCCAATTTCATGTATGTTTTACATAGTTGCATACTTAATTTTACCAATTAAAGTCATTTATTTAATTATCTACATAATGCATAATTAATTTTGATTGCAATAAAAATCTAAAGGCAGGCCCTTGTTTCTTTTCATCTTGTTTATTTTCTACAGGTTGGTGACAGATATACCAGAGGCAAGAGACATACGTTTTGGTGGGTAACGCCTTACGTAACCACTTCTTACTGAATTAGCATTTAACACATGGATCTCTAAACTTTTTTAGGCTGCATCATCAAACAATGTTGTTGCACCCAACGCACAAACAAGAAACAACTCCATATTCATGTTGTATCATAATTAAATGTACATGATATGTGGCATCATCCACTTAATTTAAACATGTCACCAGAACCTTGCTCTTGGAAATGCAACAAATCATGTGGTCAGTTAAATGCATGTCAAATGGCAAAACATCTAATGATATTAAAGGATTTAAGAAACTATGGAAGAACCACTATTGCAAATGTAACATGTAGGCTTTGATGAAGAAACTGCTTTGGTGAGAAAATGGTCATATGAATTTCATTTCAAAGATGCTATGTAACACATCATTTACAGTGAAACCTTTATGCATTTATCTTATGCTGTGTGCATGTTATTATGCCTGGCATCCATGCTTAGTATTACTGATGATATCAATATTTGAAGAAACATGCACGCATGGACTTATAGTAAGTTCAAGAATTTTGTACCAAACTAAATCTGTCAAAATTATTCCCATATTAGTCGCAAGTGGTGTCATGTAAAATACCAGAATCTGACAGCTGCATCAAATACTATCTGGCCAAAGGCATGCTAGGTGAATTTAATAGATTAAAGAAAAAAGCTGACATTATCTTGCCGCAGTAGCTACCAATTGCCTCTTCTTTTCTCGAACATACCAATTGCCTCTTTTGAATGCAATTTCATAACTCTCGTACCTTTTGGATTAAGCATCATTCAGCAATTGAGAGAATAGAATTAGATAACCTTATTGAAGACTAAACTTACAGAGAATCATTTTAATACTGCATACCTATGAATCAAATGCAAAGCACTTTAGAGAGAGGGGGATGAACCCCACTCTAATATGTGACTGCACCTATTTTGATGCAGGTTAAGCAGTTGCACGGTTGTTATTTGTCCAACAGCACCTCAAGTTGAGGATCTGACATCATGGTATTTTCTGTGGGCCCCACTTGATCCCTTAGTCAGTGTGGCAAGACTTCTACAGGAAACCAAGTAGATGGGTACTGTTACCTGCTTCATTGCTTGACAATATACAATGCTCAACCAATGGTATCTTTTATGTGGGCCCACAGAAATATAGGATGCAGCTGTATATTAAATTTGTGAGACATCCTTCAGAATGTCAAGTATTAGTACTTCCATTCCAGACAAAAATGAAATTCAAGAATGATCTTAGCGTTTATATATATATATATAAGACTATAAGGTGTCAAAATGTTTCTGGACCTAGATGTTTCCTTCAGGAAGCTTTCAACTAGATCTCGAAAGTACTATATATATTAGCATGATATCCCTATGAATTTCAGGTGGTATTTTATTAGGAAGAAAGTAGGCACCAAAATTTGAATCGACGAGGACTTGAACCTAGGTGGTCTGGGCATACATCCACATGCTTGACCAACTGAGCTAAGCTCAACTTCCTTGTTAGCAATTATACTACTTGTGTCAATTTTTAAAATTTCACCAGGGACTTCTTGAAAGTCAGGAAGCATTACTGTGGAGTCATAAACATATCTTTAGCAATGCATGGTTCATGCACACAATCTAGCAGCCTAATCCTCTTATCAGCTTACCAAGTTCTGTTTTTCTTAGGCTGGCAAATAGAAAAACTTCTGACTGCAAGAAAACTTTTAAGAACATTTAAAACAAATCAAAACAAAATTAGCACATCATAATCATAATAGACCTCATGCATTTTGTGAATTTATGATTCACACTTGATGAAACCTAAGCACTTCAGTACAAATGATCTCTCTCTCTTAGTGTATGCTCAATAATGGGAATATTCAAGATGTACATAATATATGGACAACCTTGATATTTACTTTTATATGATACAAGGGTCTACACTTAATATGCTATAGCATCATCCCAGCCTATCGTGTGTGTGTGTGTGAGTTGGTTTTTTTGGGGGAGGTGTGTGTGTGTGGTGGTTGGGGGGGGTGGTTATAGCGCCAACTGAACACAATGTGAAGGAGGCAGGTACTGAAAAACAGTTAGAAAAGTCACTAGCACAAAATGGCTAACGCTAGCCTTCACGTTACAATTTACAGCAAAGCATTCTAATAAGGAACACACGCTTTTTCAGGCAATGAAGTAGTTCCCTATGAAAGCCCGAAGCCACCAGCTGGAATTCATCGAATTGTTTTTGTGCTATTCAAACAGCAAGCAAGACAGACAGTTTATGCACCAGGATGGCGGCCAAATTTCAACATCAGAGACTTCTCAGCAATTTACAATCTTGGAGCACCAGTTGCTGCATTATACTTCAACTGCCAAAAGGAAAGCGGTGTTGGTGGCAGAAGGTAGGACATAAACTTAACATTTTAGAAAAATACAGCAGTAGATGTTAAATAGATAGTTAGACACTAAATCAAACAGATCCAAAAGGGCCCTCTCTCTAGATAGATGGCAATGGTTGAGCATTGGGAATTAACATGTCATCCAACACAACACAAGCACAAATTCTAAAAAGATTGAAGTATCAAAATATACTAAATCTAAAAGAAGTACTTCTCCTCATATGAGATATCCTTGGTTTAGAGAAAATGCCTTTTAGGCGAGGAGTGTTCTGCTGCAGGCCATAAGCAAGCTATGTATCTCAAGTGGTGCCTCTAGCATTGTTAATAAAATGAAAAGGCCTCTTTCTAAGTCAAATGAGTGATGAAATGCTTGTTCATCACTTCAGAAATAGCTATTTCAAGAAATAAGTGATACAAGCCTGTGAATAAATAAATAAATAAATAAATAAACAACACAAACAGTACAAAGAAGATCATTTTTCTGCCTTGTTGCTATATGCAAGAAAGAGTCATGCATAAATTCGCTATCACAACAACCCCTCCTTCTGTCTGTGTTCTTTTACACTGACACGAGAAATCAGGCATGTTATTCTAGGAGAACAGTTCTGTTAAACATTTACCATTTCTTAACACTATCTTATGATTGGTTTAACAGGTTCCTGGGATCAAGCTGAAGAATAGATACAGAGAAACATCTACATCAAGGCAGTACCATTCACAATTCAGAAATTAATTCACAAAGCAGTTGAAGACATATGAGATGTTAGTTGACAGTTAAGCTCTAGAGTAATTGACTATACCATATGAAACAAACACAGCATTTGGAGTTGGAGACCATCTTCCTATGTTACCCACCTCAATAAAGATTACGATGTTCATATTTCATTAGAAATCATGAGAAAAAGTGTTCACTTACAACAACTCATTATTAGTGTCTAAACATCATGAAGGAGACCATGTCACATGGACATGGCCATCCGGCGTATCAGATAGCGCACCATCTGAGAACTAGCAGATTGGCCCGGCCTGCTAGGGGCCTCACACCCAGCGTCCATTCCAACTCGGATACGCCAGGCAACGCGCCTACGGAACACAACCAGCGAGATGCCAAACCGAAGTTTGCTTTGAACCACGTGCCCCCAGCCACCGGGCAGGTGCACGCTGCCGCGCCGCTCCACCGTTTGAATCAGCAGCGGTATAGCGAGAAACGAGAGAATCACAGGGGTGGATACTGGAGGAGATACATTACCGTTGAGAAGAAAGAGAATCGCGGCTGGACGACGACGAGTCGAGCCGTCGAGGCGAACGGAGCCCATTCCGGTTGCTCGTGGACAGCGCGGGGGCAAGGCGTAGCAGCAGGCGGTCGTGTTGGTTCGCGTCGGACCGCGCCTGTTGTCCACCGTACCTGGGCGTTGGAGCCCATTCCTTCTAGGAGGGGAGGGGAGGGGACGGTGGCCTACGACGTCGACGCCGACGAGGAGGAGGAGGTGGCTCGTGACGCCGACGCCCGACGAGGAGGGGATGCGAATAACGGAGTGTGGGCTGGAGGTCAGATTGCGAATGACGGAGTGTGGGCTGGGCTTATCCTCCGGAGTGAAGTTGGGCCTCATCGGATTAATAACATGTTTGGGCCCTGATGAGGATTAATAGGGATTAATAACATGTTTGGGCCCCGCGATGGATATCCACATGAACACATCCCCAAGGGCCAAGGAGGCCTGTTTTCCTGAGCAAAATCCCTCTCATCAGAACGAATTAACCCCAAATCCGTGTCCCAATTTTGCTGATTAATCTTGCAGCAACACGTCCATTCTCAAAATCTGATTTCCCCTCTTGGCAGACACCAGGTGAGTAAGCTGGATGAGTATGTGTTGATGTGTGTGGCCCGAACAGAACAGGTTGCTCTGGAATAAATCTTGTATAGTGTGGTTCTTCGAATTTGGGTGAACTTTAATTTAATCTGAGCGTTATAAACGCTGAATAATGTCCTGATGCAATGCAATGCAATGGGCAGGGGTTAATTAAGTTTGATCCCTATAAAGCTCTTGCTACGTTCGGTTACCCAAGAATAGACCCAGAATGCCTAGGAAACATTCTGGATTGATTAAAATTATAATAACAATTAGTCAGTCAACAATTACACTTAGTCATGTCCGTCTTGTTCGCTTGGTTTATCAGGCGGCGATCTTTTCTCTCACAAAGATACCACGAGCGGTCGGCCAAGAAACACTTTCTCTCACAAAGATCGCACCAGCGATGAGTCACCCCAAATTAAACGAACAGGCGGCGGTCAGCGGTAACGTTTATGTACTGAAAGAAGTTTATAAGATTAATTATGAAATATATTTATCGAATTCAGATAAAAAACAGTCAGCCATACATCTTCTCCTTTTAGCTAGACATAACATATAGTACTAAAATTGGTACTCCGATGATTGGTTCGATGAAAAACGAAGTAATAAATCCTTTAACATTCCAACCAAATTTTCTTTGTGTTCAAATAGCGCTTGATCATTTGAGAGCAACGCCTTCTCTCCAGGGGGGGTTTTTTACGGCGGCGGTTTCAGCGGTAAAACATTATTCGGGACTTACGAAAGAAAAAAAAATTTGAAATTCAAATTCTAAAAGTTGAAAAAAATCGTGGAAAAAATAAAATAGTTTGCGATTTATAGAAGCCAATGGTGCAATACTTTTTCAAATTTGAGTTCGTTTGGTATAAAAATTTCAAATCTAAGTTTGAAAAAAAAAAAAGAAAAATACACAGCGGCCCATTAAGGCCCATTAAATCATGAAGGTCGAAAAACATACTAAACACACTCAAATTTGAGTAATTTTGACATCATTGGATTCTACAAATCATGAAGTATTTTAAATTTTTTTAGCATTTTATAAAAAAATTAAATTTTGAATTTTGAAAAAACCGTTCAAACCTCTCAAACCAAACCGTTTTTCGCTCGGTTGTGTAAAAACGATTTTTACCGAGCGCGAAAATTTGAATTCATTTGAATTCAAAACCCAAACCGCCTTCTCGGTTTACGAATCGGGGCCGGTAAACCGTTACGGACCCGGCGGTTTTAGGGTTCCGGTCGGTAAAAAAACCCTGCTTCTCTCCCTCAACGAGTCAGCGCCTCAGCGGCACCGGGGCCCCACAAGCAGCGATGCTGACCAGCTGGAGCATATAAATATAAATATTATAAAATGAAGTGAATAATTGCACACGCCGTCGTTGGTTTGTTCGCGTTCGTCGGACACTTCGAACGGACAACAGAGAGAGGGGCAGAGGGAGAAAGCCAAGCAATGGCGCCGCCGCCGAGGTGGCTGCGGCGGGAGGTGTTC
This sequence comes from Hyparrhenia diplandra, assembly GCA_015847255.1. Taxonomy (NCBI): domain Eukaryota; kingdom Viridiplantae; phylum Streptophyta; class Magnoliopsida; order Poales; family Poaceae; genus Hyparrhenia; species Hyparrhenia diplandra. Next base: position 490,806 of record JADLZK010013134.1, read on the forward strand.
GTGGGGCTCGCGCTGGGCCAGTTCGTCTCGCTGCTCATCACCTCCACCGGCTTTGCCTCCTCTGAGCTCGCTCGCCGAGGTACGCTGCGCCGCCTCTGTCTTTTCTGTTCCCGTACGCCGGTGATGACGTCCTTTGAGACCTGTGTCCTTCTTAGGGTAGAACTTCCAGGCGGACCAACACTCCTGCAAATTTTGTTTTTAGAAAATGGAACAACTTCCCACCTCTGCGTGTCCGCACACAACGTTGCTGCAAAATTACCGGATTCTGTTATCGGTCTGAATATAAAAGGCATTTTTAGAGTTAGCTATGCCTTCAGTTGTGCCGTGATTTTGGTTCAGAGGTTCTTCGTGTTAGGTTGAAACCTATCATTTGGCTCCTGTAGCTTGGGCTGGCATGTTTGTCCTATTTCTTTCTGTGTTCAGAAAAAAAAAAAAAAAAATGAAATCGTACGACCATGTTCAGATGACAAATGGTTGAGAACTGTGTGGATTGAAAAATACTAAAGATAATGCTGAATCATGAGGGTTTCTTTTTTTTCAGGTGTCAATGCACCTACATCACAGTCATTGCTGAATTACATCCTTCTTGCACTTGTTTATGGTGGAACGCTGCTATACAAAAGGCAACATATGACGGTATGTCTGGATGCTGCTTTTCCAACACATGGAAATGTTTGGAGGCTACTTGGGTAAATTCTTAATCTGTGGAAATTGAAGCTAATCTTAAATTTGGTTCGTTCTAAAAGATACTAGTCATGACTTATTATTATCGCTTATAGTATACATCAATTCATACAGTAGAATAAAAAAATAACAGACTGAAGCAATGCAGTCTCAAAAGTATGATCACCTGTTGAGATGCTATTTTAGTTTTCAGGACACGAGAGCAATCTCTTGAGAAGTCTTGTTCGGATCAAAAGTTGAGATGCTAGTTGTCAAAAAAAAAAAAAAAAAAAAAAAAAAGTTGAGATGCTATTTTTGTGTTTGAGCACATGCCCAGCCTTTATATTATTCCCATGGGCCAGAAGTTTGTGTGGTACTGTTTCCCTTGTATGATTGATGCATGTACAATTCACGTTCAGTGTATGTGCCCTGCGAACCAGGACCAATGGCCACCAGTGTATTTATGTGTATTTTTATTCTGTTCTTTATAAGTTATTTGGGCTGTTCGTCGCCACAATGTTTATGTGTGATTCAGTAATGTGAATGTTACTATCTAAGGAAAGCCTGAAATGTTTTCCACATTCTGTTCCTGCAGATCAAATGGTACTATTACTTGATCCTAGGCATCGTTGATGTGGAAGCTAACTACATTGGTATGTACCTTCCACTAGTGATTGTAAAGGTGTTTTTTTTCTTCAGAATTTTAGTTTCATTTCCTTTTCTTGTGTATGTGCTAAGTTGACTTGTTGTTTATTCACACAGTTGTGAAGGCATATCAGTACACGTCCTTGACCAGTGTAATGCTCCTGGATTGTTGGTCGATTCCATGTGTCATTTTGCTCACTTGGATCTTCCTGAAGACAAAATATGGGCTGAGGAAGTTCATTGGTGTTGGAGTTTGTGTGGCTGGCCTTATTTTGGTCATATTTTCTGATGTGCATGCTTCTGATCGAGCAAGTAAGAACATGCTTCATTCCTATGTGGGTGGAGTTGCATTATTACAGTTCTGATGTGTCCTTAGTGCAAAAAGTGAGTTTCTACTGATTATTATCTGAGATAATTTGGCTATTTGTTTCTCAGTTGTTGTTTTTCTGGTGTGTGGCCTTGATAATGTATACTTGATTGTCTGATCCCCTCAGACCGAACTCTGCTAGGATATGGCAAATACATAAAAAGTGCTGAATTTATCCCAAGATAGTAGTGTTATGTTGCAACTCAGTTTTACCTTACGCTTTGGACTGTCTTGCAGAAGGACCCAACCCCTTGAAAGGTGATTTGCTTGTCATTGGCGGCTCCATGCTTTATGCCATCAGCAATGTTACTGAGGTAAGAAGTACACTTAGCTCTCACTATTAACAAATCAATTCTCCTTCAGCAAACTTATATGCATGATTTGATAGTTGCCACTATTTTCCTTGTTTGTGAAATGAATATTTGTGTTCGTTGAGCTCTGGAAACTTCAAGGGTTTCTCTCTACCACATTTCAGGAGTACTTTGTTAAGAAAAGCAACAGAGTTGAGGTGATGGCAATGCTAGGTGTTTTTGGAGCAATTATAAGTGGTATACAGATGTATCCTTTGCCTTTTAAACCAATAACTTTTTTTGAATGTCTAGGGGCGGAGGGAGAGCTTCTTTTTCTAGTTTCTTTATTCATAGTAGTTTCTTCTGCAGCACTTAGACAGTTCTACTACAAACAATAGAAATAGTTACCTACTGAGAGATTCATGTAAGTCATCAACACTTGTGTTTGATGATTTGAACTAGCCAGATTTTTACTAGTTCATATTTCGGCTGATATGCAACCCAGCAATGAAACACTTGCTCGTAACTGGTTCTAAATGATCATCTTGATTGAACCAACAGTACATCAGTACTATAAAAATCTCCCTTCTAAAATAAGCTCATAAGTACGATTGTAGGAGTGTGAAACAAGATTTTTTTTTACCTGAATGAAATGGAAATTCTTTTGATTTCACCTTACCACATGTAATACTGTAATAGCAAGAATATACATTCCCACATTCCATTTCCTTGACAATGATAAAGAAGCATACTTGAGCAAAAAGAGCTCAGATCGACTCACTGGACTGCCGGTGCGGTGAGTCTCGTTATATCTCTGTGCCTCAGGCAATAATATGAGATCAAGCATGTTCCATTATGTACTTTTATACCTTTCAGATTCTTCCCTTCATAGGGTTTGCATTGGCAATGTTCTTATTCTACTCAACGGTGCCAATTATACTCAAGGTAAACATCACTTTCTCTAGTGAGAAAATTCATGATTTTCCAGAAAAACAAGTAAGTGTGCATTTGATTGTTACAGATATGTGGCGCAACCATGCTTAATCTCTCACTCCTGACATCAGACATGTGGGCTGTTCTAATACGTATTTTTGCTTACCATGAGAAGGTACGAGTACATGGATTCCTTTCTCTGTTTGCTTAATGCATTTGCCATTCATAAATTGATCTGATGGAAGCAATCTCTGCGCATGAAGGTTGATTGGATGTACTTCGTTGCTTTTGCTGGCACAGCAACTGGCCTTGTCATCTACTCATACAGGTACTGTACATTTTCAGTTTCTATTGGCCCCGAAAATGATAGGTACAGTACAGAGTAGCTATTTGCTGCACTGGTGTACTACTCAAAAATTTAAACTGCTGCAAGCAGGGGCTCAAAGCAGATTTCCGAAGAGACAGCACAGGTTACACAGGCCATGGATGAGGAGGCTGCAACGGCAAACAGCACAGCACAAATTCCTGGTGTCGGAGATGGCAGGCCAGCCTCCAACAAAGACTTTTCATTAGCTGCCACCGCCTCAAGGTAGTAGGCCACCGTCTGCCAAACTAAAGTTGGAAGAACATTTATACAGTGGTGGTGGTGTAGACGGTTGGACAAGCCTTTAGTTGTGAGTGTGATATTTTGCTATCAGATATGAGAAAAGGGGTTAGGAGCTAGGAGAAGTGTGCTTCCTTGTTCGATATCTATTTATATATACGAAATGGAATTGCATCTATTAATAGTGTAAACTTTTAAAACACCTACAACTATTTTGACATGTGTCACAACACATGTCTTGCAGGGAGTCCAGATTGAAGCTTAGGAAAATTCAGATCCGATCCATACATTCATAATTCAGTTTATTTGCATCAACAAACTTTACAAAAAGCGGTACAATATTTTTCTTTTATAATCCATCCATATTTTTAGATCATATAAAGAAATTTTAACTCCATTTCCTACATAACCAATTTCTCTAGCATATGAACCCAAATGACCCTTTGATGCTTGTGGACACTGGTAAAGAGTAAATGATCAAAGAAGCCATCTTGTTCAAGCTCATGGTGTTAACCACTTCTCTTACTGGAATAAGAATCAACTGTCTATTCTTTCCGCTCTTGATCAAATGCTTCATAATTGATTTACTAATCATCTTCACCGTCTTCATCCATTCTAAGATCAGTTTGCCTTTCCTCTTGAATGTGGCATCTCTCTTGAATCTATACCAGAACTATCATTGAGAGTTAATAGATATATACAAGAGATGATATAAGGAGTCGATCAAAGCTAATCATATGGGATGACACAAGTTGTGAAAAATGACCAGCGAACTGTCCAGATAAGTAGTATATAAATATTTGAATGTATAGCACAAAAAATATCAATGTTAACCATTTTTCATTAAAATATTATGATTTTGGTTAGAAATAGTGTAATTTTTATGCATAATGCATAAGTTGTTGAGCATATTTAATTATGTATATTTAATCACACTAAAAAAATACTATAATATTTGTCCACCCCCCCCCCACAAATTTTTCATGTAGCTGTAGTTGGATTCCCGGAACCACAAGAATCCTTAGCACCTTTTGTTTTGGGAATTCGCTGGTTCCGTCTCTGTTTGCAATTAGTATTTGCAAGATAAATTCTGGTGAGTCTATCTATGAAGTAATTTTCCAATTTGACTTGCGAAGGGTCTACAATTTATGTTTTCAGAGCAGCCCGAGAAGAAGTAAAGCAACACCAATCAATATAGCCCACACAAGATTAGGGGCTAGATATTTCAATATAGATACTTGTTACTGAGATGGCATTGGTTTTGGATGTAGAACAATCGTCCTCAGACTTTGACTGAATTTTTATATATAATATGTTTTTTTTTTCCTCCAAACATGAGCCAAGCCTCCGATGCTCCCTAAAAGTACCGATTAAACAATTCAAGCAATTTGTTCTTCTTTCTTGCTCGTTTTCTTTGCATCATGATGTTTCTTTTGATGCCTTCTACTGTGACTTATTCAGCTATTTTCAGTTATTTTCCTCGGTGTGAAAACTGATAAAGCAATACGATACGATAGTATGCATGATTCATACTAAAGTGTTATAAAGAAGCACATATGATTTGGGATGAGCACTAGTGCCATACTGCGCCATATGGCCGATGAGTCTTATCTACTACCCTGTAAAGAGAACCCCCACTAGGGAGTTCTCTTGACATGCAACTATGTCACCTAGGCGGCCCCGCCCAATCCCTCCTCATCTACCGTCTCCAGCTGAACCGTCCCTGCAGCAATTGGCACGCAAGGAATTGAAGAGACGAAGTGGCTGTAGGATTTGATGCGAAACTAATTTCCACTACGGAAGGAATTAAAGAGACAAAGTGGCTGTAGGATTTGATGCGAAACTAATCTCCACCGAGATTGGCAAGAAACAAAGAGGCAGTGGAGAAACTCAACCATCAGGCCTTCGTATTTAATAGCTGTGTCATCCTCCACCATGCTCATCGACGCGGGCAGTAGGAGAAAGGAGACCTCCGCTGTCATGGTCCTCTCCGCGATGGCTACTCCACCTCTGTGCCTCCCCTCTCTACCTCTGCATCGGTGCCCGACACCGGAAGACAGCGGTGGAGTTGGAGCACCTCCCCGACGCCGTGCTCGAGCCGTCCGTCAGCTGCAGCGCCGTCCTCGGGATGGGATGGGGCTCCATCCGCCGCAGCTCCTCCATCGCCATGCCCGCGGCGCTCATCCGCCACAGCTCCTCCATTGCCATGCCCGCGGCGCTCATCCGCCGCCGCCTCGCTGCTCTTCTGTTGCTCCGCCATGGGCGCGGCCACCGCACAAGGTCTCCCCCGCCGGACCCCCGCACGGCTCTACGGTGTCGTGTAGCTGGTGCTCACCTCCACGGAGGTCTCCGTAGAGGACTTCTGCGACAATATGTGCGGTCCGCCGGAGAGGAGCACGGAGGCGGAGCCCGACGCGGTAGCGATGGGACACAGATTCGGTACCCCCTCTATGGACGGGAGCGATGGCTCATCTGTGCGCTGCCCAACGACCGGGCGCTGGTCTCGCCCACACCGGCTGGCGGCTGCCGGGTCGGTCTCCCCACGCGGCCACGCACCGCGCCTCCGGCCGCGGTTCGGGCCAATCTCGCCACAGTCGCCAGCGCTGCGCCGTCCATTGCCTGCAGGAGTCGAGCCGTCCGTGCCAAGTCGATCTGAAGGGCCAAGCCGCATCGAGGACGAGGAGCCATGAGCAGACCAGCATCCTCCGTCGATCTTGAGTTTCCTGTCGATGCTGCATGTCAGGCGTGCGGCGGCTCCTCTCCCGGCGCATGCGCGCAGCCCAATCCCCATTAACGGTGCCGGTGGAGCCATGGCCGGCGGAAACATGGCCTGCAGAGCCATGGGCGGCGAACAAAATCTTGCATTTTCGTTTCCAGTTGAAAATAAAGTATCTTGATTCATTATATATCGATCACAACAATCTGTCATGTTTACACGGAGTCATTTCTCTCCAAAAGCGAATTAGTACTACATCACATGGTGGCAGCTTGCTTGCCCAGTCCGTCACCTCGATGGCAGCAAGGACCTCCAGGTTGTTGCAGAGTTCACCTAGCCGGCGCAAGCTCCGGCCCGGAGGTGCGGAAGGACTGCAGTGGTGCGGGACGGCTGAGCTTGCGGCGGCGGCGTGAGCAATAGGAGGGCTGCTGAGAGCCGGGGACACGAGGTACTGCGTCCAGAGCGAGAGGAGCAGCGGCGGCGCAGGAGGGGAGCAGCAGGGCCAGCGTGGGCGGAGCAGCGGCAGTGCGCGGCGCTGGATTGAAGCGGCGGCGCGGCGTACAGTGCGAGCAGCTGTGTCTTGGGGTCCAGCCCGTGAGAAAGATGGATTTTTTGTTGGGGCTTGAGGCGTTTATACCCCTGTTTTCTTGACCATATGTGATTTTACCCCCCCGTTTTTTTAACTTTGTGATTTTACTCCTACTTTTCAAACGAAGCACGGATTTTTACCCCTGGTCCGTTAAGACCACGTAGAACGGTGTTAACTTTTTTGGCTAAATGGACAACTTTGCCCACGCGTTTTGCCCTTTTTTTTTTGTTCATGTGTTTGTACCAATCTTTTGGACATCAATCTAGCAATTTTTTGTACAAAATTTTGACAGCATATTCGCGAAATTTCGACAGCATTTCACCTAACAATACACATAAACACAATCTGATATCACACAAATAATATATATATGATCCATATCCATGCAACTTGTCGTCACAGTACCACAACGAAGTCAACATAAAGGTCCAAATGACATGGCACACCATCACATAGGTCTACATGACATGCCAAACAAAAGTGAAAGGTACTAGTGAGTTCTGTAGGCAATTTTTTGTGATTTATCCTACAAATCACATCGAGGAATAAACAATTAACAAAATCACACCGCCACTCTAACCTATTGAATCACACATCTAAGAAATCGAACAAAATACCTTGCACCGCCGCCCTCTCGCCATGGTTCTTCTTTTGCAGCTCCACCGTCCGTGGGGGAGGGGCCTTAGGGCCCGGGGGGGGCGTCGCCCGCCCCCCGGGATGGCGCCGCCGGCCGCCGCTGGGGGCGCCCGGCCGCGCGGGGCGCCGAGGAGCCGGCCCGGCCCGCGTGGGAGAAGGGAGCCCGCCCGCCCCTAGACAAGAAGGGGGAGGGAGATCCGGCGGGGAGAGAGATCCCGGGGGAAAAGCGGAGGAAGGGTCGCCGGCGCCACCTGAAACCCTAGCGGAGCGGACGTCCCCGCCGCGGTCGGGTGTCGGCACGCACGAGGGAGTCGTGCCTGCTCGATGGTGAGGAAAAACAAGGGCACGGAGGTCCTTTTGCCCTCCGCTTTTTTTTTTTTTTTTTTGGGCTTTTATTCCATCTATTACCGACGGTGTTACGGTGGAGGGGCAAACGGAACGTTCGTTTAAAAAAAAAAACCGAGGGTAAAAACGCAAAGTTAAAAAAAAGGAGGGGCAAAATCACATTTAGACTCAAAAATAGGGGTAAAAACACTAAATCCCCTTTTTGTTTTAGCCGATGGATTCTCGTTTGAGCGGTGGATAGAGGCCGAAAAGGTACGTCGTGCTCGTGCTGATCCCAGAAGCGACGATGCGGCCCCGCCCCAAGGCCGGACGGCGGAGAAAAAAGTGGAGGGGAAAGGAAAGAAAACAAAAATGGAATAAAGGGGGGGGGGGATGGAAAGAAAAGGACAAAAAGAAAAGACTGAAAAAAAGAAAAAGAAAATAAAAAGAACAAGAGGAGATAGAATAAAGGAAGGAAAAAAAAAAAATGAGGAGAGAGGAGATGGTAGTTGGGATGGTTGAATAAAATATTAGGTAGTTGGAATAGAGTAGAGATATAAAGTATGTATGAGTGCGAGAAAAGTGATATGGATGAGAGAATATAGTATATATAATATTGAGTGGTCTAAGATGATGGAGGCTACTAATCTTCCATTTTTATTCATCCTAGTATCCTTGAAATACCTCTTTTATTCATCCTAGTATCCTTGAAATACCTCTTTTATTCAACCTAGTGCGAGAAAGGGCTACTAATCTTCTTTTTTTTAACAAAATATTGAGTGGTCTAAGATGATCCAGCTGAGTTTTTATAAAGTATATATAATATAGTATATAGTAATGCTATGTCTTTAATAGATTTTATTTTGAGAAAATCCCGCAGCAACGCCGGGCATTCTCCTAGTTACAATAACGATAGTGCCATCATGCCATGATTCTTGCTAGAGCTACC